>LOEQ01000550.1:380161-399441 GCA_001685075.1 Bramus lutescens | reverse complement strand
TTTTGTAAAGCAGGGGATTGAAACACAATTCTTGTAGGCTCCTGCTGACTCCAGGGCTCTGAGCTTACCACCGGAGCTGATATGATTAAACAAGAAATACGCACAAAAGCTTTCTGCAAACTATGGCATGCTGTTTGACAGACTGTTGGCACCAGCACATCCCAGAAGCATGCCTACAAGGCCACTGAGTCCCAAAGAAGTAAGTAGGCAAGAACGGGGCCCCAGTAACATTTGGGTTTGAAGTCGCTGTCTCAGGAGGCGATGAAACCTTATATAATGACGTTAATATTACAGGGCCCCTGTCTTTCCAGGGCAGGGTTCGCCTTTCCAGCCACCCCGAGGGGGCCTCTTGATCATAGTATTGCTATGGATCTGATTTAGCTTTTGCTGCACATGCTGAATTATTCACTAGCTATGGATAGCAAGCCAGCTCTGGGATGAGGGTAGGGGTGTCAGGAGAGCCATAAGGAACAGGGAAGGTATACACTTCCAGACTTGCAGGGAGGCCAGAGAGAACCTCCAGAGTATTTGAGGGGCAAGGGCCAGTAAGATCTGCCTGATGACCTATTTGTGACACCCTGGCACCTGTCCCTGGAGGAAAAGGAGAGGTGGGGAAGGCATTACCATAACCTCAGCACCCTACCTCAGGAAAGCCCCTGATTCTCTGAGAATCCTCAGAGGGCTGCAATGGCATGTATTCTGTTCCTCTGTTTTTATTCCAGAGCCCTCTGCCCTACAGGGAATAAAGACAGAAAGTACGAACTGCATCTAGAACAAGACACAGATGCAGGGATCAGGTTAAGGGTACTGTATTTCCATTGCCTCACCTGGTGCTGAGGGACCAGGGTCATGTTTCTCATCTTATGGATGTGGCGAATGCAGGGAAGAGTGTGCTAGGTAGCTGGGAGATGTGTGCCAACTCCCATGGCCCATGCCCACATCCCAGTGCTGGCTCCACATAGTCTGGAGCCTGATGACAGAGTTCTACTTCCTGCTGACTGTTACCATCCCTGGCTGGGACTGACACCCAAACCCTAAGTACACCTTCTTGGGCAGTGCACAGCATGGCTGAAGGAGCCAAGGCTGAGAGAGGTAGGGGATGGAGCCTTGGCTGTAATGTCCTACCTGTGTCTAGACTGGCATCATCTCAGGCCCATGGGCTGTAGACAAAGAGCTCATCTCCCACAAGGCTCGGACCTGAGCTTAGCAACAAGGGGTTAGGTAACAGCTGTCTAACCCACAACAGTATCCCAGGCAACTGCATGCTCCAGAACCCAGAGTTAATCAGGAGGGCAGAGTATTTCCACCCAGAAAGGATGCCCGTGGGGGTAGGGCACAGGCAAAGGGACACGTATACTGGGGCAAGTGACCCCAGCTTTGGTTCTGAAAGAAAAGGGGCTGGGGCTGTTATGACCTCTGGAGTCAAGTGCAGTCTTTGTTCTTTGGCCCTTCTCATGTCTAAACCATAAGGTGGAGGGCTTTGCCTGAACATGAGGAATAAAATCACAGTAAAGTAGGTCTTGGTTCTCCAGGCACAACAGGGTATATGGAAGCAGGTTTACTGAGCAAGGAAGGAATGGTTCAAAGCAGAGCAGAGCCTGTTAGCCTTGGCTTGGTGAGTGCCTGGAAGCCCTACACAGTCTCAAAAGGGTCCTCCAAGGAGTGGGACAGTGGCCTCTGGCTCTTCTTTTGTGCAAGGACCTTCCATACAAAGGGGAAAATAGGAGAGGGGACAGGAGAGAGCAGGGTGCGCGGGTGGTAGCTGTTCTCTTCAGACACCTGGGTGACCATGTGAGTGGCTGTGCCACTTGGGAGGTGACAGTACTATATGGGAAGGGGTTGTCACTGTGTGAATAAGCTGACGTGGTGTGAGCCTAGAGCAGAGTCACCACAGCCCCTCTGTAGCCAGGCCTAGGACATCAGGGGCCTCATGGGTGAGTAGTCTCTAGGCCCCCAATGCCTAGGAAGCCTCTCTCAGCAGGCAGCCCCACCCACCCCTGAGCCAGCAGACTGCTAGACATAAATAAACCAGGGCCCCTGGATGTCTTCTTGGCAAGAAGACTTCAGTCTTCTTGGCAAGAGGTGGGGCTAAGGGTGGGGCCCATCCCTCATCATCCTGGAAGTAAACAGGGAACTTATTTACATGGGGTCGGGAAATTTTGCTGTTGGATGAATCTGATAGAAAGTGCACAGGATGTCCTCAATCTGCCCTGGGCTGGGAGATGAGCTGCACCCCACTGCTTCTCCCTCCACCATCCGGCACCAGAGATAATACCTCCAAGTTAGAATAAACTGACCAGGCAGGACAGAATCTCACCTCCTTACACCTTATGACTATGGAGAACCTGCTCCCTCACCCCAACCTACCAGGGGCAGCAGGAAAGAGTTTACCAGCCATACGATTCTCTCAAGGCTGCACAGACCCTGGCCTTCATGGCTCCTCAATCACACAGGACAGAAGGGAAGACAGGACCAGGCCAAGGTCAGAAATTAGCCACACAGCTGGTTCCTGTGTCATTCTCTCCTCTCTCCTCGTCAGCCTCTAGTATGGCATGCCTTACACTGGTCCAGGATGGGCAAGGCTGGGTAGGGTATGGAGAGGTTCTGAGGGATGCCCAAACAGACATGAAGAGAAGAAACAAGGGGATGAGAAGCCTTCCAACCCCACATTTTCCAGGAGCTGTTTTTGAAAAGAGAGAAAAGGAAATGAAAGAGAGATAGGGAGGGGGTAAAAAACATGTCTCCGCTTCTTTCCAAGGAGCTAAGAGGCCTAACCTTGCTAGTGGCTCCCTGTCCATGCCCCAGGGCCCATTCCCAGAAGTCAGGGTCATGTACAATGTTACCCTCACTGTGTGCTCACTTGTGATGCCCCGTACACTGACAAATGATTTCCTCTACTTGACATATGTAAGACCGAATGCGATGACCTTTCTCAGAGTCGCATGGAAAGCAGAAGGGTGGGGCCCAGGGGGAATAGTGTTTGTTTTTGATAGGGAAATAACTAAAGGCAGAGCTTAGATAGCTGGGTTTGGAGGGACAAATTATAGTTCAGCTCCCACTATCAGGACTGAATTGCTGTTATGTGAGCCCCCACCTGTCTCTGCCACTCCCCGCTCCTTCAAGCCCCTTGCAGAAGGGTGGGTGCCTTGTAAGCCTCGGCAGGGCCCGTCAGGAGCCCTAGCTGCCTCCGGGATGTTTTGGTAACTCAAGCCCTACCAGGGTGCCCTGGTCTGAGAGCCAGCTGGTGAGCTGCAAACAATGGTGAGGGGTGTGGGGAGTGGGGGACGCTTATGAATTAAAAATAGATGCTCGTAATAGCCAGGGAGCCTGCAAGAGAGCATGTGGGCTGTGTTTACTAGAGAGAATACTTCCTATTCATACCCAGAGCAAGAGAGTGGAACCACACGCTTCTCATACCAGCCAATGGCCTCTGGNCTGGGTCTGGAGAGTCAGATGATGGGGCCTTGAGCTTTAAGGTGGCTAGAAGATCCCTCTTCCAAGGACAGGGAGGCACTTCTCTTCCCCCAAGACCCCCAGGGCCACACCTATTTCTAGAGGGACAGCTCCAGGTCCAGGCAGTCTATACCTTAGGAAGAAATAATGCCTCTTTGCCAGGACCTAGCTGGATGGCCTGAGCCTGCAGTCCCTCCCTTTCTGGAGGACTCGGCCTTCACTTATGAAATGGAAATAATGACATCTGCTCTGCCAATTGCACTGTTTGTTATAAAGGTGGACCAGATAAACAGTAGCAAAGCTGAAAGTTCCAAATAAGAAGCCAGGCACACACCTTTAACTTCAGGACGAAGCAGGTAGATTTTTAAGAGCTCAAGGCTAACTTAGTCTACATAGTAAGTTCCAGGCCAGCCAAGGCTACACAGTGAGACCATGCCTAAAAATAATTAAGCAAAAGTTAAATCTTAAAAAACAAACAAAACAAAAGAATAGGAAAGATAGGGCTGGAGAGATGGCTCAGTAGTTAGGAGCACTGACTGCTCTTCCAGAGGACCCTGGTTCAATTCCCAGCACCTACATGACAACTAATAACAACCAACCATTTCCCCAGCTGTCCCCCAGTGAGGTCACCCAAGGCTCTGGGTTTGGCCTTCCATATACATCAAGAAAGAACTCTTCCCTTCTACACATCTTCCAGACACGGTGTTAAGATAAACAGTAGGGCAAAAAAGCCCCAGAAAGCTGTCCAGCTGGCACACCTACCCAAAGTACCCAAGACCCTGCATTCCCAAGCAGCAATCACCACCAGTTTCTAAAGGTGCTTACTGCCCACCTATTCCCTGCCTTTCCCAGGCAGCTGGAGAACTCTAGGGGCACCACAATTAACTGGAGGTCTCAATGATCACCCCTCCATCCAAACTCAAGGCTATTGTAACTAAAATTTTTAAACATACTCACTCACCCATGAGAGGTGGACCCGGCTGTTGCTGTACACACAGAACTTTCTCATGAAGGGCTGAACAACCTGGTGGCAGCTGCTGGGTGCCCCCAGCTCTCGGGTTCAAGAGGCCACACCCTGTCAGCCAAGTGCATCCAGTCCTCCCCTTACTGCACACTTCTCCCAGCAGAAGCCAGGCTTGAAAATGCAGTCCCATCATTTTAAATGCTATCTATATGCTGACACCTCCCAAATTTATGCCTCCAGGTTGGATCTCTCCCCAGGACTCCAGACTTGTGCAGCCTACTGCTTATTTGGCATTTCTACAGGGGTGTTTAATAGCCTCCTCAGACTTAACACAGTCAAAACTTAGCTCTGCCCACTCCCCCCCCCGGAAAAGGAATAGCTGTTCAATTTGCCATCTTGCTGCTGTTCAGTTCACAGAAATTTCTTTTGTCCTGCAGCCAGGCCCCAAACCATGAGCCATCTTTGACTTCTGTCCTGTCATGCCCCATATCCAATCCATCAGAAACCCTTGGCCTTAACATCTGAAGCAAATCAAGAGTTCAGCCAGCATCCTTTCTATAACCACCCCGCTCCAACCATCAGCTCCTCTGGAGTAAGCGTCAGCGTTCTACCAGACTCCTGGCTCAACCTGTCAGTTCTCAAAGGGCAGCGTCAGTAATCTTGTATAGAGTTCTCTAGCAACCTTCCCTATTGCTTGAAGAAAAAGAAAAAAAAATCAAAAGTCCTTTTCCTGGCATACTGCCCCCCATGCAGTCTGCAGTGTTCCCTGTTCCTCCCCATCCCCCAGTCCAGCCTGTCCCTGATCTGATTCTGAGTTCTTTACTTTGCTATCTCCACTCCATATCCACACAATTCACCCGTCACGTTGTCAGAGAGGCTTTTCTGACCAACCTATCAAAATAGCATGCCCACCCACATCCTCTGCCTTCCTGTTCTGCTTCTATTTTGCTTCTCAGCATTCTTACTACCAAATACATTGCACAGTCATTTGGTGGTTATCTCCGCCCACTAGGATGGGGGATGTGTTGCTACATGAACTGTTCTTTCATTCACTGAATTATCCTTAATGTCTAGACTAGGACCCAGCACTTAGTAGATGGTCAATAAATGTTGTTAAATAAAGGGGAAAGCAGGAAGGTGTAAGTGAAAGTACTCAAGAGGGGAGGTCTGCTGACTTATGGCTGCCAGCTGAGGTTCTGCTGCAGACAGGTGGTCCAGAACCATCTGTGGAAAGCCCTTTTTCTTGAAGACACGTAGAACCCGTGTTACATGTAGAATATATGAAATGGCTCAACAGCTCATGGCCAGAAACTGTTGCAAAGTCACCTCTGGGTGTGATCATTCTGCCAAAGCAAAACCTTGGGTCAGACGAGTTGGTGGCAGAGCCCCATCACTGATTACCAGTGCCAGCTACACATGCAGGGCAGCCTGGCATGGCGGGGAGAGCAACAGGCTTGGGGTTAGGAAACCTAGGAGCTACCACAACTGTGCTATAGGGCTGACCTCTGGTTTTAACATGTCTCTTATAATCTGGCTCACCTGGCTTAGGGGACCATTTTAATGAATTCACAAAAATGTCCACACAGGAAGAGCATCCAGCCAAACCTAAGCCACTGTCTACCCAGGCAGGCAGTATGGCCGAGTGCATTAACTTCCAAATGTCTCCAAAAGTCAAGATGCTCAAAAGTCACAGTCAATGTTAGAAAGCTCTGGATCCAGTGTAGGGAGTTGACTCTGGGCTAGTGACAACCTATATCAGAAACAACTTTATAGCAGAGTGTCCTTGGAACCTTGATGCTAGAGAACCCACTAGCCCTCGTCCTCCCAAACAGAGCTCCACACCACCTACCATTTCTCCTACTCTCCCTTTTTCCCACTGTGCCCATCTTCTGTCATCCATCTTCCATAGGCAGGGACTTGTCCATTAGCAGGCTGTCCCCACAGCTCCTCTCCCCAAGGCAGACCTTTCTCCCATAGCTCCTGTGCTCTAGGAGGAGGGCTGCCTTCCCCCTCAAACTCGCAGACAGACCTGCCCTCATCGTTGAGGTCCTTGTTGTAACAATTTTCCTCCCTCTACCCTCCACACATCAGGCTGCCTTTATGTTTCTCTGACTTCCGCCATCATTTCCCAAGCTAAGTCCACTGTTTAGCTTCCCCTCTACCAAGTGGACTACCTAACTTCTCAGATCTTGACATATCAAATTAAGTCTCTCTCTATTCCTTCCTTGTCTGAGTCTTAGTTCCCATTTCCCAAGATATCAAATCCTTTTCTTCTCCTCCTCCTCCCCCTCCTCCTCCTCCTTTTCTTCCTCCTCCTTTCTCTCCCTCTCCTCCTTCTTTTGGTTTTTCAAGACAGGATTTCTCTATGTAGCCCTGACTGTCCTAGAACTTGCTCTGTAGCCCAGGCTGGCCTCAAATCCACAAAGATCTGCCTGTCTCTGCCTCCCAAGTGCTGGGATTTAAAAGCATGTGCCACCACTACCCAGCCTTTTTTTCTTCTTCCAAGGATCAAACCTAGGGCCTTGTACATGCTAAGACACTCTATTGCTGAGCTATATCCATAGTCCTTGTTTTATTGAGAGTCTTACTATATAACTCGGGTTAATCTTGAACTCATGATCCTCCTGCCTCAGCTCCATAGTGTTGGGATTATAGATATGTACAATCATATCCAAGCAAGTTCCCAAGTCTTAAACCACAATGGCATCTCTAACTCCACCTCCTCTTTAGGCTTTCTCTGTGCACTGGCTCTTTAACTCCCTCAGCTCTGAATCTCCTTTTTCCACTTCATCAGCTTTCCTCACCTCCTTTTCTGCAGGTCAGGACGTCATGATAGCCCTCTAATCCCAAGCTCTCTGCCATCTTTGACCTTTTGACATGCCTCCCGTCAATCAAGTCTTCAGCTCTGACTTTTCTTCTGCTGATGGAGAGAGAGACCACTAGAGGAAAGTGAGTCACAGCCCCAGAGCCTTGGAAGGGCACCCAGGTGTGTGTGGGAGCAAACCTGCAGAGAGATGCTGTCGAGGAAGAAAAAGGAGGCAAGGAGGGAAGAAACCAATGTGGCAAAAACAGCAGATCAGAGCTGGCTGCCTGTCTGTTCTATGCCAGTGCGATCTGACTTTAGCTTTCTCTTCACTTGAAATGCCCCTCTGAGGGCATTTCACTACACCAGTGACTTCAACCTCAATGCCGTTTTCACTCACCAGCCAGTGGGCCCTCTCTACCTGGGCAGCTCCCAATGTACCTGCAACAGGACAACCCCTTTTCTAGACCCCGCTCCTTCTTCACTTAGCCAGAGAGAGTGCCACTAAGCTAGGCCAGAATTCAGAGGTTCCTCTCCTCCTCCTTTGCTTCCATAGCCTCTTTCTACTCTCCAGAATCTTCTGATTTCCTCTTAGACGTCTTCATGGTTGCAGCTGCTGCAATAATTTCAAAGACAGTTTCTTTGGCTCCTTTTCTCTCCTGCTTCCTAATCTACTGCGTGCTGTCCTACTGCGCTCTGCACTCACTTCCCAGCCTCCCTTAGCTTCACTCCCAGACAGGACTCTGGCCTCTGCTTCCCAAAAGTCTCCAAAAGCAGAAGCACCTGCCACCAGCTCCCTTGCTTTGTTGCATACCAACCTTCCCTCCCTCCTTTGAGATTTAGTTCAATAGTTTCTTCTAGAAAGTCTCGGCCAATTCCTCTCCACCCTGACTACTCTGTTTCCAAATCCCCAAAGCAGTCATGAGAGCCTTTCCATCCATTCTCTAGTGTTTCTAGATGCTGGGCAGCACGAGACCAGCAATGCTGGTTTGTTCACTCCTGTAACAGCCAATGAGGACTCACTACATATTTGTTAAACGCACAAACAAATGAGTTGGATACATTCATGAAGGGCCAAATAACACTTCATTGATGCCTCCCCTTCTTTTCTGGTTGGTAATAATCACAGTAAAGATACTGTACCAGGTTCCAGTTCAGGAAGTTACCTATGCTAACTCATTCATTCCTCACATCCCATTTTCAACTGGTGATACAGAGGAACTAGGAGATTAAGTGGCCAGTAAATGCTGCTAATAAGAGGGATAACCAGACTCCTGTCTCTTCAAAGCATGGTTAAGGAAAACAAACCAAAATTACTATCAAACAATCTAAGCAAATGACCATTTTTGAAAAACCATCCCCTAAACAAACAAAAATTAGCCCCTTGTGTTTGAATTGGTCATATCCTGACTTCTCAGCAAGGACAGATAGTGGGGTATAGCAGGTGTAAGCAGTGCTAAGCCTGCTAAGCAGGCCATCAGCCTGACTTCAGAGGTTCTCTCGCAGCCCTCCTGCCGGGACTTACCTTGTCCCCGATGCATTCGGCCTCCTCAGCCAAGAGGTACGCATTGCTGCCATCAGCCAGGAGCAAGGCTGTGTCGGTGGTAGAGGAGGAACGGGGTCGGCCCTGGTGCTGGTGCAGGATGGCGGCCAGGCTGCTGTCCTGGGGGGTCTTACGAAGCAGGTGAGGACTGCCACGCTGCGGCTCCAGGGTCGACGAGAACCTTGCGGCCGATGACGGTGAGGCACTGCTGTGCAGGCTGGCGCCCCGCTTGATGGAGGGCCTAGAACGGATCTGTTGTAACACCCGGTTGAAAGCAGTGGGTCGGGCAGGCAAGTCATGCAGGGACACAGCATAGGAGACGCGGTGCATCTCCGGGGAGCGCTCCTTCTCATCTGGGGAGTCCTGATCCGATAGGCCCTGCTGTTGCTGCTGTTGCTGGGCCTCCTGAGACACTTGGTGCTCCCTCTCCCGTGACCTGCGGCGGCTGTGAAACAGGTGCTTCAGGCCGTGGCCAAACATGGAGCCCTCTGAGAGCTGCTGGATTTTCTTAAGGAGGAGAAAAAAAAACAAAACAAAACAAAACAAAAAACTGGTCAATGGAAAGCTCCTGGACGCCTTGTCAGGCTGGGGTGAAGAAGGGTCTATTCTTAGGAGACCAGAGCAGCTAGTACAGACTTCCCAGTGCTGGGATCCCTAGGGCTCGCCTGCCATACCCACAAGGGCATCTACCCTTTCGGTTCCTAAAGTAAGTTCAGATCTCTAAACGGGATGTTCTCAGACTGGAGCCTGGGACTTAGTAGCACACAAGTAGTACACAGGCATTCCTGGGGCTGCATCCTTCTCAACTGGTCTCCTCAGACCCATCACCTCCCTTCTTCCATGTTAGACTGTCCTTCAGGCTGCACTGGGGCATTGAGAACACCAAACATCCCTTCAAGAGGTCTCATTGTGACATGCCTTGGAAAAAGCAGGACCACATAATCAGGTTACACCACTGAAGCAGGCTGTGTGCTAATTGTGTGTCCAGCACCTTTCCCCCTTTCTCACCAACCAAACTGCAAAGTGTTAATGTACCTTGCTAGAACTTTCGGCTTCAGCACATTTGCTTGTAGCTATGGTTTCTGAAACACCTTTGCTTTCTGGATAAAGGCACTAGTCTTTTCTAGTTCTCCCATCTGGAATGTGAAAATAGTATCTGGGGATGTAGTAGCCATTCTGTAACCATGAGATGATAGCTGATGATGGAGGACCAACACATCCAAGAAAACTGTCCATAAAACCTACCTCTGTCTACATGACTCTACTACAATCGTGTGTTGTTATTAGCAGCCAATTAAGTTCTGGCATAACGGATAATGAAATGAACGTTACTTTTCTGAGCCCAGAGTATCTACAGCAGAAATAGCTGTCCAGATAAGGGGATTCATTCATTAGTCCCCCTCAGACTAGAACCAAACTGGAGCCCTGGAGCCTGGTGCCACCCTCCTGCAGCAGTGCCCAGAGAGACTCCAACTGCTCCCTCCCCAGCACTGCTCAGGATGAATGGCTGGTGCATGGGTTGCAGCTTTCTTATGAGGAGATGGCTTATCTCTGTGCGGACTGTGTCCTCTGCAGAGCTCCAGAGCTGTGGGAGGATGGGTGGGACTTAGAAGACAAGGGAAACTCTTCACTTTGACCTCTAAGAGAGAAACAGAGCCAAGTCACCTGGGGCTCAGGAGCCACAGCAGGGCTTTCTCCGTGCCAACATCCTATAACCTCACACAGCAACCTCCGTCATTAGAAAACAATTTAAGCAGTCCAAAAAATTTTTTTTACACATACTAGTTTTCTTCCTTATTTTCTTGTAGAAACAAACAGAGCAAAGGTTAGACCATGAAGAAACCAGGAAAACACAGGTCTCTGGCTTTTGAGTGGCTGCCCACTCAATGCTGCGCACCACCACTGTCATTTCTAGCTGCACCCACACTCCCGTGTGACTACAAGGCCTGCACTTGCACTGAAGGGAAAGATCCTCATCTGAGTACTACAGTCAACCCCGGATGCCTGCCACGTCACCGGCCACACATGTCCATCCTCACAACTCACCACGAGCTGAGTTTGGCGCTCTGGAGGTATGTTCTCTCCTGCATAATCTCATTGTTTCCCCAGACACCCACAAAAGCAACAACTGCACACTTGTACCCACAGGTAGGGAAATTATTCCTTCTCAAGAACTGAGGTTTGGGGTAACCCTAGAAACAGGTCTTCTATGCCAGGGGTTCCCAGAGTTTCCTTCTCTTCAGCAATGAGAGAGGCAGTACCCCAAGCCCACTTGAATATACTGGGGAGAACCAAGATGTCCAAGGCAGAGTGAAAAGTAGCATGCAGGTACCATAAGCTCTGAGTAAGCCCGATCCTGGGCCTCCTGACTTACCTGAGCTACCCACCACCTTCCTCACATGGCCAGGCTCAAGCTGACATAAGATTTCCCATGAGGCACCACAGAGGGGGCCTCTTGGCCCTGGTCTTTGCCCAACTGTTTTTGTTAAATATACTATATCCTCTGAACTTAATATTCTATTCTAGGCCCTTCCTCCACACCCCATTCCTAACTTGCTTCTCTTACCTCTTACACAGAAGCCCCTCTTTCCTATTCATTCAGGGAGACAGTTTCCCCTAAAAGACTTTAGCTGAGGTCCTGGGTACACAGCCAGAACCTGAGAACTAGTGGATTATGGGGTGCAGGGGGGAGGTTGGAGAATCTCAGCTACTTGTTAGCCATATTAGCTTGACCCCGACAAGCCTTGTTTAATTTATTTGTAAAACCATACACAGAGTGCTTTTCAACTTATGCTATCTAAGCTGACACTAGTCTTATTCTAGGAGTTAAAGACTGACAGGCTATAGCTGCCACATTCCATTTTGCTGATTTAAAAAACAAAACAAAACAAAACAAAAAAACGGAGGCATAAAATAGTTAGGTAGTTCATCCAAGTCAAAAAGATGAGCCTCCACTACTGGCCTGCACCTGATGTGAGGCTACAGTAGTTGTGGTGTTGTATGCCTCCTGGGACCCTAAGGCAGAAACTGCAGGGTTAGACGGAGGTCACTGAACTGTACTGAGGTCTGCTCAGGCCTCATCATAGGACTTGGGCAAGCCTTGGACCACAGATTTTCAGCTCTTCATTTCTCCCCTCCCCAGGTGCTCTGCTGGTAAAGGATCTTTCCACCAGCAGTACCTGGGACTCTGCTAAAGTCCACAGTAGATATGAAATGAAAGAACAAAAAGAAGCCAAGAAACGATGTGTGTGGGGGGGAGTAAAAAGCAAGAATAGCAAGCAGGGTGACACACAGGTCAGCTGCTTCTACCTGTGGGTGTCAGGAAGACGGCTAAGGGTTTTGACATAACTAAAATGATGAGGGGGGAATAAAAAATCCTCACTGCATATACATCCCCAGCCCCAAGTTTCAGAAGAGAGGAAAACCATGGCGACCAGCTCAAGGGAACTTCGCCACCAACGCAGCAGAAAGCACCACCTGCTCTGACTAACAGGTTCCAGCTTCTAAATGTCACTTGCTCTTCCACATTGACTTTTGTTTTCCTCCAGCTGCCAAAAGCCACTGTGATGGCCAGACAAGACCATGTGTCAGAGAGAGAGAGAGAGAGCTGTGAGGCCAGAGAGTCAGGGATGGGACACAAGCTCTTTATATCCATGGGCAGGGAGGTGCCACACCTGGGGAGATCAGTGAGGGAGTTTTACTGTCCCTTTCCTGGAACTGTCTTCAAGAGGAGGGAGGACCCAATCTCCCTGGGTGACACTGTGCTCTCAGGAAGAATGGTATTCTTTCCTGAGAATGCCGTGGTTTCTGAACAGCAGGCTTCAGCTGTTCTCCTCCCTGGGTGTGGGCCCAACAAAAGGAAGTTTGCTTCTGATTCTGCAAAGACAGCTTCAAGAAGTCAAAAGGAAGAGGCTTCATGGTGCAGTGTCCTGGGCACCATTTGGCCTAAAAACAGGACCTAAAGCAGTTTCCAATGCAGAGAGGTCCTTGTGTTCTCCTCAATCCCAGAAATGCTGAAAGGGTCTTGGGAACCCGGAACCAACGATCCCCAGGTGGCAATTGTTTAGCCTTCCTCCACCTGATCTGAAATTCCCTCTGCCCCATCACAGATAGGGTGCCTGGGTCACCCTGAGCCTTTATAAGCCTAGGTTGCCAACGTCTCCTCTATTTATAGGGTCTCTATGGAAACAGGGCCAGCGCTAGAGAACGAGTTACCGGGAAAACCCACAGAAACTGTGGATTTTCGGAGGGGATTGTGCTCTCCACTGCCCCCAAGAAGCAGCAGAGGTGGGCCGCAAAGGGGCTGCAGGGGAAGTCTATTGCTCCAGGCTTCCTGCTGCTGACCAGTGATGGAGAGGCAGCAGGGGCTGGTTCCCAGCCTGCTCGGGGTTTCTATTGGAAACATGCACAGTGATGGAAGGTTTCTGGATTCATTCTTCTTCTCCAGGATCAGCTCACATTCAAAACAACAAAGCAAAGCCGAGCTTACTTAGCCCAGGAGCAGCTGAGGCCGAGTCTGACCCCATTTGAATTCTTGTTTCTTTCTAACTTAGAACAGTCTGACTGGAGTTAAGGAGGGTCAGTCGAGAAAGGTCACCTCATCCACTGGGGTCTCTGGACAGAACTAATTTATGTACCCTAGAACAACAGACTTTTATTAAAGCTACCACTGCAATGTGTCCCCTCTCTGCCTCTTCCCATTGTCACCATCCCCCTCCGCTGCCCACTCCATAAAGCCTTCTCTGGTCATGCCAGGGTCCGTGGCCTCCGTCTTCTCTGAACCCATGAGGGCTCATTATCTGCACCACTCCTTCTGCGATTCATCATGTGCTGTCTTGCAACTCCGCTCCTAGTGCCTGCTCCAAGGGCTTCTCACCCACCAGCTTGCTGAATCCTTGGCAAGACGAGTGAGTGAGGAGCAGCCGCTATAGCTGTCTCGCCTATTACCCGACAGAGACCCCAGTGCAAACATGGCTATTCCAATTTATTTATTTGTCCTAAAAAAGATATGTAATCTTTAGAGAACTACCTTTTCCAAGGGCTTAATCTTTTCCAAAACTTTAAAACGCTCAATTGAGCAGTTTTTGCTTGTGCCTAAAATCCAGATCCCTCCTGCTACGGCTTGAACCCCTGGCTCCATTTATCATCTTAGTCCCTTGCCAAGAATGTGTTGGCTTGGCAGGAGAATGAACTTACTGTCCCCACAAGTGGCTCAGGGAGGGTTTGCTGGGGATTCGTGCCCTTGCAGTCAGCCTCATCCTGCAGTGGATATCATTTAGCTAACTTGGCTGGAATGAGGAAACCTTTGGTAGTTTGGTTTGAGAAGTCAAATCCAAAACCTGCCTCCCTCCCCGACCCCAAGCAGCTTTTTTTTTTTTAACTTCTTTATTCAGGTAAGAGACTCCTATGTTTGGACCCTTGTTTAGCCAGGGCCTTGGTCCAGAGATGTACCATCCTAGTTGGTGGGGATTTCCAAAGGAGATGCCAAGTCGCATGGAAGAGGTAAACACGGGTGATTCTGGGTTAGCAGTAAGACCACCCAGCCACACCCTGAGAACTCACCAAGCCTCTCCCTGTCCATAGTATCATTTACCCTCACCTCCATATTCATAATTTATTGAATGTTTCAACTTCTTATAGAGGAAGGCATTTTTAATGGGATTGGCAGCTAAGCCGCAATTGGATACACACCAAGAGGAAGCATGTTCTGTAAACTGAATTGCAACTAGGGCATCTGGGAGGGAATCTAGAACCCAATATGTGGCAGGAGAACAGAGAGCTTCATTCGCCACATGCTTTCCTGCTGGCCCTAGTTCCTGCTGAGCCCACACATAGGGCTGCTCTGAATACTGCTGCAGGCTAGAGGGCTAGGGGCAGTCCTGGGCCTCAGGATCCTCTGTCCTGAGGTATAGACCGGTGGAAACCAGCAACTTCAGCACTCTCTGGCCCCTGACACTGACAGGGAAGGGGAAGAGGGCAAAGACTATACTGAGGTCTTGGTTCTCGTCATCTTATTATCCTAGCTAGAAATTCTCCTCTCGTTTGTTAATTAATGCTCTGCCCTTTCTTTGATATCCTGATCTAAAGCCATCTCCTCTTCAAGCACCCTTCTTGTTTCAGATTCCATTACAAGTATACTGAAGCCTGGAGATTTTCATGCAAGTGTTTCATCCTGGCGTTGCCTTGCTGAAAAACAAAGTTTCCATTTCTTGGATTAGGTCTCCCTCAAGCCTATCTCCCCTGATGAAATCTATCTCAGGGGTCCATATCCCACTGAGTGCAGGGCTCTTCAAGCCTGAGTACACCATCCCTAAATGACGGCAGGACTCCAGGGCGCAGTACAGTCCCAGGTAGCAGTACCCCACAAAGTCCCAGGAAGCCCACATGCCTTTATACCCCACCCCCAAAGTAGCTGGTCTTCTCCTTCATTTAAAAACTGATAGCACATTTCAACCAACAGAGGCTTGGGAATGTCAGTGTTATTTTCTAGACTTTGGTAGTGAATAGATGGAATCTGTCTATTTTTGCTTTTATTAAACTCTATCCATGTCTCTCTGTGAACACTTTTTTATATGCATGTCCCACTTCACTGTTTATAATAACATCTTCCCCTCTGAAAGTGTCCAGGATCTGTTGACTGCACAAACATACCCTCTTGCCAATGCACTGATGAACAAGAAAGGATCATGAGCCATATACAGGGCCCTGAAGCACCTTCGGGCACCCGTACAGGAGAACCACTAGGATTCAGCTGTGGCTTTCACTTGGCGTGGTCTGTTGTTCTCTATGCTCCTCACTCAGTAGGAAGGGAGAAGAGGGTATAGTATGAACAGAAGGACATAGTCTGAACCATCCCAAAGGATTCTGGGGTGAAAAGTGCTTACAACAAGATGGGAACAATGAGTGGTAGAACTTCCCCCTTTTCTTCAGGGAATGACCATGATACTGCTCAGAAATCCCAGGGGGAAATCCAGCTTCCATAAGGAGACAGAGCACCTCTGGAAACTTTCCCTGGCCAGCATCCCCAGGCTTTTCCTCTCAGGAAGGGCTCTGTTCCTGAACTGAACAGTGGGGTTGGAACGGTGGGAGATGGGCAATGCCTTTGCCCAATCTCAGGCTTACCAAGCTCTCAGGACAGAACCATACGCTCAGCTCAACTGTTCACCCAGGCCCCAACTACATGCTGTATTCTGAACAGGATCTCTGTAGAATTCTTCTAAGCTCTTCTCCACACCCCTTCTCACTGCAGCCAGTCTCCTTGCTGGAGAATTCTGTTACACTTTTGGTCAGCCAGCAGACTCTGTGGCAAGTCCCCAGCATCTCTCCTCAACAAGCAGGGACTCGGAGAGCAGCAAAGGATGGGATCAAGAAACAAATGAATGGAGACATAAGCTTGGGTGGTTAGACAGGAATCCATGCTAACCTGTCACGCTACCCTTACACACTGTCTGCTGAGATCTCCCCTGGAGGATACACACTTATGTGAAAGTGTGGCAAGCCTCAGAAGTGTTTACACAAGCCTCGTGTGGGACCAGGCCCATTTGCAGGTTGCTTTTCTGTTATAGTTACTGTTTAAAAACTGCTACTACGTAGCTATTTTTCTCCCTCCCCCCCACCCCACGGGTCCTACCCACTCTATAATCACATATTTCAGGCTAGCATGCTCAAGACTCTAGTTATGATCTCAGGACATCCACCCCCACACCCATCCGCACACAAAATAAACCGAGAAATGCACAACACACAATATGATGTTCCTTAAAGAACCAGAGACAGTAGAGGCCCCTGACAATGCTGGCCATCACTAGTCAAACATTCAGATGCTTCTAGTAAAGATGGGAATTTTCTGCTTCCTCTCCTACCATGGAGGTGCTTTAGACAGAGCCTTCCATGCTTTTGCTCCTTGCTCAAGATGATTTCCTCCATGACACTCTATCAGTCACAACCCCGGAGCTGTCATAAGAAAATAGAAGTGGGACTACGGGACTGAAAGTTCCTATCTCCAAGTTCAAAACAAAAGCAAAAGCAAGCCAGGGCTGCTGAACAGCATCAACTAAACACAAGTATGGGACAAATGGTATCACAAATTTAAAAGGAAACATGTCCCTTTTGGTACCATCATCAAATTTAGAACAAGTCAACTTCTACCCACTTGTAGAGACAATGATGAAATTTTTCCACTGAACTGTCAGCCATGGAAAACTTGCCCAGCAATGGAAAACAAGTTTGGCCACACTCCAATATCCCTTGTCTCTTTCCTCTGAAAAGTTAAGTGACATGCCAAACTGGGGTGGCCCCCAAGCCACATCTGGTGGAGAAGTCTGTCCTGCAGTAAACATGTTGTGATGAAGAGGACAGAGATAAACAGGCAGGAGAGCTTTGCCAGCTTCCCTGCACTTGCATGAGCTGCACTTGCCATGTTCTCCTTGTTTGGGTTCACACTGCCAGGCTGTGTGGAGGTGAGGGTCCTTAATTCTCAATTCTCCTTCAAGACAGTCTAGCAATTAACATGTTACAGTCAAGTGCAGAGCTGTTGCTCTATCTGCTCCTGACCAAAATGAGTGTCACCAAAAAAGGTAATATAGGAGGGTACAAACACCAACCTTCAGGCAGCTTTCCATACACAGGGATACTGTAGCCCCCATATCACAGCCAGCAGAGCGAGGCCAAAAGATTCCCTCCCCCGTTCCTCCCCGCTGCATTAAAGGGACTTCTTTGTGCTTGTCATCTCTCTTAAAACAGAAACATGTCACTTGGGAGAGGGAGTGACACTTCTTGGGGTCTGATGAAAATCACAAGCTTTGTGAAAGGAGTCTAGTTGTTCAACAGAGCCCATAGTTAGACATAAGGTTGGTGAACAAGAGGTCAGATTTGCAAAACTTCCACAAAATTTTACAAGACCACACAAGGAGTAAGGGGCTCCCTTCCCCCAAGGGACACAAATGAACACACACACACACACACACACACACACAACAAAAGAACACATGCACTCACCTGGCTTCCTGACTCTGAGCTCTTCAGGCCAACGAAGGAATGTCATTGGCTTACTCTGGAGAGCTCCTCAGTGCCCACAGCCATAGCGATACCGTTTTAATCTATTGGGAGTCCTTTCTGCTCCCCTATCCCAGACCCTGCACCCTCTCCAGAGAAAACTCCCAAGGCATCAATCCCCAAGGCATCTAAGTTCCTTCCTGGGGCTGACATTTCTCTCAGCCCAGTAGTGAACTGGCCCGAGGAGCCTGAGCTGGCAGTCCTGGTGGTAACTCCAGCAAAGGCACATTATTTATCCCGGCTGCTGCAGTAATTGACATAGAGATATATTCAATACAGCTCGCCGATTGTCTAGAAGACCTTGGGCTGGAAAATAAACAGTTCCATGTGAACGGCCTTTTCCAATTCTGGTTCTGGCTGCCGGCTCAGCATGTGTGCAACTTGAACCGAGTCCCCAACCAGCCCAAGCTCTGCCCTGCCACCTGTCAGTTCTCCACCCTGGGGGTTGGTTCAGCAGGCAGACCGGGATCTCCAAGCACTAGCTTAACCTCTGGCTCCACCTAACGGCAAGACATCTACAGCCCCCTTTCATAGATAGACAAACTGAGCTTCGTTCAGGGAGGTGCTCAAAAATCCCACCCGGAGAAGGCTAATTGGCATAGGAAGGTAGCGGTAACCTATTTTGCATCCCGTGCGGCAATCTTCTTCCCCAGCCTTCCTACAGAAGGAAGAGTACTGTGAACTTTCTAAGTTAGCATCTTGGATCTCTCCAGCCCTTTGTCTGCAAATAGCATTTCACACACGTTCTTCAAACAGTCTCGGATGAGTGAGTCATTAGACCGTTGGCTGAATAATGAAGAACACAGAGGCCTGAAATGGAACTGATAGACAGGCACAAACAGTACCTAACTTGCCCCTCCGGTCCTAGCGGGAACGTCGTTCATCCTCTCTGACCTCTGCGAGCTTCTCCATCACTTTTATTCTGTTAAGACACTTCTGTGTGGGGTGGGGAAAGCTACGTGGCGGGCTGGGCTTGCCTGGGGACGGTCTGAGCTCACCTTTAAATCAGGAGGCTTGCTTCGGGGACCCGGGTTGGGTGCCACCGCAGCGCCAGCATCTGAAGTTGGCCCGCCAGCGGAGTTTGCACCCGAGGCCTCCCCAGGCCGGAGGTCCGCGCCTGGCAGAAGGCAAACGGCATCTTCCATCCCAGCCCCATCCTCCTCGCCCTGCTGTTGCTGCAGCTCGTCCGATTTGCACCTCTTCATGGTGTAAGTGGGTCGGCAAGGGGAATCTGTCCTTCTAGCGTGCTGTCTTGAGGGAGACCGCACCCCCTCTTGCACTCAAAAGACCTGGGGTTTAAATTATGGACGAGGGGAGTAGGCAGATCACGAGTTCTTGAATTTATGAAAATATCTTTTTAAAGGAGGATGAGGGAAGGGCGAAGAGGGGGAGGCTTGGGATAGTTCATTCCGACCTGGGGAGCGGAGGCAGGTGGCGGGCGAAGCCGGGCTGCAGGAGTCCTT
>LOEQ01000550.1:369630-379944 GCA_001685075.1 Bramus lutescens | reverse complement strand
GGGAGGGTCTGGAGGGCGACGTGAGGCTGCGTTGGAGCTCAGCGGAGGGCCGGCTCTGGAGCGACCTCTCCCAGGCTAGGCCTTTACAATCACCCCGCCTACTCGCTCTGTTGGGGGCACAGTAAGGTGTTTATCATCACTCCCCTAACTTTGCACCTTATGTTATACCTGTCCCTTCAGTTAGGGACAGGCTGGTCCCTTCTAGGATACGTGATCTGAATCACAAACCTATGCCTACATTCATAGCCACAAAAGCAAAGAAGAGGGTGTGTTCTGCCACATTGCTCCTTTCTCTGTTTTAAATACACATCTCATAAGAACTTAGGCTTTACGTTTGGAAACTAGGTAAACAATAACATGTGAGAGTCCCCTGCTCCCTGAATGCAACGTTTAAGCAAGGATGGTTTGTTGCTGGTAGGTATTAATGATACATACTGCAGAATAGAAGAGAAATGCTATTTTTTTGCCCTATACAAGCACTGAGTGATTTGGAAGATGAGAACCGATATTGGGGTTACCAAGAAATGGGGAGTAGTTGTTTTCTACTAGTAGTATTAATAATTGTTGTTCTCCCTGAAAACGGTATGCCTGCTATGGCAGTGATGGATTGCCCTTATTCAGCGGGCAGCAATTGTTAAGGCTTAAACAGGGACCCGCAGCATCAGTTACTCGGGACTGGACAGAAATACAAATTCCCGGACACTATTAAATTTAAAGTTCTGGACCCAGAGATCTATGTTTCACTAGCCCTTTGAGTAGTTTTGTGGCATACTAGCATCTGAGAGCCACTGGCCTGGGCTGCTGGGAAAGGCTGAAGCTGTGAGTCATACAGCTTTCTCTGGAGGATTTTACAGTTTACCAATCTTGTTCACACTCACCAGGCCATTCTAGCCTCACTTCAGTCCCACTAGTGTGTGAGTTTCCTGACTCTGTTAAGTCTTTTTTTCCTCATTTCAATTCATTATTTTGATGTGTATCCTAAAAGAGACCAAGTTGTTAAGAATTTACTACAGTCAGGGAGCCACTTTCTAAACTAAGCTGCTCCATTTTTAGAAAATTGGAATTTAGAATGGGCTGGGAATGCAAAAAAACACCCCCCAGATACACTACACAGTATCAGGCACAGTTTGGGAATGCAAAGCTATAAGCTTTTCGAATTTTCAGTGCTGCGGAATGGCCGAGTGCCAGAGCCTATCGTGGGTAGACTAGACAGACAGCGAGAGGGGCAGATTCTCTTAGTACAAGGTATAAAGGAGAGGAACAGACTGCTCTCTGCCTGAGCTGGGAGAACTGCAGAAGCCCCGTACACCTTTTCTCTGTTTTAAATACACAGCTCATGACAGAGAAAGGGGTGGCAAGGAGTGTGGAGCGCACAGTGGGCCCACCCTGACCCTTGATCGCGGCCTGAAGAAAAGCAGATGGAGTTCTTCAAGAATCCTTCAAGAGTGGGACTGGCGAGATGACTCAGCAGTTTCAGCACTGAATGATCCTCCAGAGAACCCAGGTTCCATTCTCTGCACTCAAAGAGCAGCTAAGAGAAGTCTGCAACTCTGGTCCCAGGGGATCCAACACTTTCTCTGGCCACCCTCTTCGAGCCTGCCTGGGCAGACAGGCAAACGCATGGTGCACAGGCATAAATGCAGGCAAAACACTCATACTCATAAAGTAAATAAATACATAACAAAAACTTAAAAACCTTTCAGGAAACAGAAACCATCAAAAATTTGATTTATATCTCATTTCACTACCAAATGTTCACCTTAAGGTTGGTTATTTGTTTGAGTCAGCACCTCACTATATACAGCTCAGACTAGCCTCTAAATTGTGATCCTCCTGGTTCAGCCTCCCAAGGATTGAGATCACAAGCATCTGGATCATTTGATTGTTATATTATCATATACTTACACATGATGTTCAAGGCATGAAACACATCAACAGGAAGTCTTTGGTGTTTTTCCTAAAATCCACCTTGTTTCCCTTCTTTTGGGAGTGTGCTATTGGAAACTGAACCCAGAGACTCACATACACCAAGTTTATACTCTGCCATTAAACTACATCTCCATTGCTAAGCCATGCCCAAGTTTCCTAGTTATTTGGAAAGTGGGGTGATGGCTCTCTACCTTTTAGAGCATTGAGTAATATGTAAAGGCATTTGGACACCACCTGGCCAGGAGTAGAGGCCCTGACTTCTATTACAGATGTCATCCAGTTTCCAGATGGTTCCCTAAAATTCAGTTCTGCCCCAGCCATTTCTGAATTTCACAAAGGGACACCCCATAACAAATATGCTACCTTTGAAGGACGTTGGGAGTGATGTCATTGGAGAGACCTGGATAACCCACAACTGCTGGCTTGAAGTCAGTAGTAGAGTTCCATTGGCCATAGTAAACAAGTAAGTACTTGATATATATACAACTCAAAAGTACTTTGGCTGATAGAAATTCTGCTTAAAGTATTGAATCCATCTGTTCTCAAACTGTTCTCGGTAGCTTTGAGAAAATACAAGCACAAACTATATGCTTATATTTAAGATATGACAAACATTTGCAGACTCACAAAGCAAGAGGTTATGCTTGGCATATAGGAGTAGAACTTTCCATTCTGTTTTGATGCATCTATTATAAGTAAATATGACGTATGAGAAGAATGCTAGCTTTATATCAGAAATTTTATGTGAGAATTCTGGTTCTGTTTGGGGCAACCAAATCAATGAACCTCTTTAACCCACATTCTTCTCAGCTGTGATACATGTGCTCACATTGATGTTGTGAAGAGCCAAGTGGACAGGGCCTATGAAATGCCTGTTCGGAACACATGGCTGATGCCAGTACACCTGAATGAAGCTAGTGATGGATCCATGCCCCTAGGTTGTATGAGAACAACAGAAGTGATCTACTAAAGATTCTCTTTGAATAGAAATCTCAATTAGAATAATAAACAGTCAGCCCTGGCTGGTACTTTTTGCTAACCTGGTGAATACATAGACAAATAAAGAGGAATGTCCCAGAATCCTGTGCCCTTGTCAGCACCCAGGTCAGTTTGGTGAACTGATGCTTTTTCCTACAGAGGGTAAAGTGTGACGATGGGCAGGTAAGACTAGAGTGGGTGAACACTTCTTCTTTCCATAAAAACAGGTCTGAGAAACAGGTTTCTCTTTTTCTTAAGAGTGAGAGACTTCTAGAGCATCCCAGAAAATTGCTAGTATTTTTTTTCTTTTTTACTCTGTTAGGAGTTAGGAATTTGTTTTAAACCTTTGAGTTTTTTGTTTTTTGTTTGGTGGAGTCTTATGAGTTGAGGCTAGCCTCTAACTGACTACTGTAGCCAAGGATACTTTGAACTTGGCCTCCACTTCCTTAGGAATCCGTTTTAAAATAACATTGAAACATGGAATGAATAAAGAGCTGTCAAGTTGCTGGGGAGCTATTTTAAGATTCAGCATACCAAGTAGAACACTTAGAAGGGAAAAGCATTCTCAGGACTAGTTATCATTTTGATCACTGTATTTTGATACCAATGTCATTACAAATATGTCTTTGTTAATGTAGTTTTCTTCTTCCTTTTCTGTTGGAGATTAACACTTTCACTAGGTGCTGTCAGGAAAACAAATCAACTTCTTTCGGAGTAGGAGGAGTAAACTATGCAAATAATCATCAAAGAGATTGGCTGGAGGGTTGATGATGTCACAATCCCACCACCTAAGCCTGTGGTTCTTACTGGCTTTTGTAAGAGGCAGGGAGTGCTAGGAAGGTTCTACATCACTCCACAAATGATGAAAGCTCTGAGCTTAAGCTAAATTTTACCTTTTTTTCCCTGGTTTTCTTAAAATGTGCCCAGAGCCTTTTACATGTTATTGCATTTCTCACATTATTCCACATTATTACTTAGTCGTATTCTCTAGGTCTCTGTAACCATTTAGAACAATTCCTCTACAGCCTATCAAATAAATCTCTTATGCTTTAGCCACTAACCAATTTATTCTTAGACACTGGGAATTGTCTCAGTTTCTTGCTTTTAGCTGAAATTCCTATATGTATACAGAAACTATAGTTTATGTATATTATATAATTTTCTCCTTGGCACAGACCCTCTTATAGTTAACCGACTATATTCCAAAGGACTGGGCAATCCCATTGCTCACACGATAGCCCCGAGATCCCAGTGTCTGCCTCACTCCCAGGGCTGGTGTATTTCCTATCCACAGAACAAGGCTGAAAGTCTGTGGGTCTTGTTCAGGTGGGATTCATATTCTTTATTTTTAAAGCTGGATGTTCCAAGGTAATGGGAGAAAAGTCATGATAATCACATGACCAGAGAAAGTCTGTGAAGCATGAACCTTGGTTGAACTGCTCTGTGAAAGCTGGGACGGTAAAAATGGCTTTCTCATCTCTATGGAGAATCCACACACATTCTGGACAATCAGATTCCTAAAGCTTAAAATTCGAGACGCCAAAACAACAAAAAAAAAATGGGCCAAAAAGACGGTTCATGTGCTTGTCACACAAGCATGAGGGCACCCACATTAGAAAGCCAGATATGCTAGCACATGCTGAGGAGGTAGATAGGAGGATCTCTGCAGCTTGGTAGCCAGACAGCCTTGACAGACTCGGGAGCTCCAGGTTCAGTGAGAGACTGTTTCAAAAAGCAAGGCGAAGACTCCAGTAAACAATGCCTGGGAAACACCTGCGCTGGTCTCATGGCCTAAGTCAGTAACCTGAACTATGCAAGCTGAATGAGCAAGATGGCTCCGTGGGTGAGGACACTTGTTGCCAAGTCTAATGACCTGAGTTCAAACCCCAGAATTCACATGGTGGAGGGAGAGAACCATCTTCTGCAAGCCTTCTGACTTTCACATATGTGCCATACATGCACACGCATGCACACAGAAAGATCAAATACCAGTTTTGCTCAGAAATAACCAGTTAGTGTCTTTGCATCATAAAGAGGATGTTGAAAACAGCTCTATGTACTCTGTGTGGTTCATTCAGATGTAACAGCAAGAGCCTGTATCTGTTACAAAAGTAACCACAATGTTAGGCATTTTGCTAGAAACGCTATAAACATTTTCTTATTTAATCCTCCCTACAACCCTGGGATATAAGAATTCGCTCTGTTCTATGGGAGGAAGCAGCTTGTGGAGCCACAGCACTTACTCACCTTTCCCAAAGTCTAGACCTCAAGCAGTCATGAGCCACTTTCATGGTAAAGGATCTGCCAATGACCAATGGTCAACAGCTCAATATGTATATCTATTCTGAATTTTTTAATTTAATTTAATTCTATATGCATTTATGTGAGGGTCTCAGATCCCCTGGAACTGGAGTAACAGACAATTGTGAGCTGCCATGTGGGTGCTGGGAATTGAACCTGGGTCCTCTGGAAGAGCAGTTTAACCACTGAATCATCTCCCCAGTCCCCATAGATCTATATTTATTAAAGTATGTATTTGAGATACTTATTACTAGAAAGGAGTTCCTTATTATTTGCGAAGGTTAAAACAATAAAAGATACTTAGTCCCATTGTGGGAAATGAGGCACAAATCAAATACGCGATAACATAAGATTAAAATGCAATTTCTCTCAGTGTGTTGAATGGGAGAGATGTACCAAAGTCTAGAAAAGGGACAGATTGCTATGGTGGCTCAAGGACACAGTCATCCATCACAAGAGCTAAACGATAAGACGTGGCATAGGAAATCTTAGGTCCATTTGGTAAAAACTACCCACAGCGCCTTGGAAATAAAACCACTTATTATTTGGGTCTCTTTGTAGCCTATTGGGGATAGAAATCTTTTTTCTTTGTTTTAATTCTCTGAGATTATAGGGCAGTGTTTCTCAAAGTATGGTCTATGAGCCATAAACACTTCCCAGGCTTCATCTTTTTATTCTACAGAACTGGAATTTTTGGGGAAGGGATCTGAAAATCGGCCTTTTAGAGAAGTAGCCCAGGTGATAGTCACACTGAAGTTGGAGAAGCTCTGGGGTAGGGGAAGATTGGTTGGTCTTTTATCGACCCATTTATGAGTTAAATGACCACTTACTGGAAGCCTGGCACACACTGTCATTCTGTCTGCAACGTTTGTAGGAAAGCAGTGTAACTTTCATTTCATAGAAACCGAGACAGGATCAAATCTTGTCCAAGGCTACCTGTTCAGCTGAGAAGAAGGCCAAACCAGTTCTGCTAACTTTCAGTGTCTGGACTTTTCCACAATGCCTACTGCGCTGTCACCTAGGCTATGATGGTTGCCATGTGTGGCAGTAATAATATTTGTCATATAAGTCCCACTGTGTGATGTATGATTCAGATCTAAACCTTCCCATAACTGTAAAAGGGACTTTTTTTTGCCATATATGATGTTAATATGCAATCTCCAAATAACTTTCCACACAATTGAAAAGAACCTGCCCTCATTTTTATACTTTCCTAACAGATCCTGAAAATCTTGCTCTGCCAGCATTTTCTTTACTTGGTATAATTTATCTCAACCCCTCAGGGCCCAGTTTGGAATGGCAAACCATGTGCTACAGTCTAGCCTTTATTTCTAACAGATGCCACACTTTCTTTCTGATATACAAGTGGAGAGATGCTATCTGAGTCAAGAAGAAAATGTCAGTTTCTTAAAAAAACAAAACAAAACAAAAAACCCAAAGGAGTAACTTCTGTTGATCTTATGATTTCCAAAAGACAAACTTAATCCAGGAATCCCCTCGTGAGATTTGGGATCACACCGTCCCATGTGAGATGTGTACTTTTGTCATATGTCATCTTCAGGGAGCATCATACAGCCCCAGGGCATACCTATGCAGCACAGGGACTCCACCCTGGCCTGCCTTACAGCTCTCACAAGGGGCTGGTGGGAGAAGATAGTACTCTCTTTCAAGATGCGACCACACAGGAGGATGGATGAGTAGATAATACATAGCGAGAGCCACACTGACCCTGTAACCTTTCACCAGGGAATTTATCTCCGGGAAGTAATGCAAAAGAAGAAAACAAGCTACAGGAGCCACAACAAAACTATTCATACTGGCATTATTTATTCTAATAAAAAACCCAAAACATGGGGGCTGGAGAGGTGGCTCAGCAGTGAAGAGCACTGGCTGCTCTTCCAGCGGGCCCAGGTTCAATTCCCAGCACCCACATGGCAGCTCACAACTGCCTGTAACTCCAGTTCCAGAGGTTCTGACACCTCACATAGACATACATGCAGGCAAACCACCCAAAATACACAAAATAACACTTAAAATAAATTATCTATAAAAAACCCTGAAACAACCTATTGTAAAGTGGTTCTGTGTGGATAAAGAAATAAAATGAAGATAGTGTTTTGGTCCCTTTTCTGTTGCTGGGATTAAACACTACCACCAAAGCAATTTAAAGAAGAAATGGTTTGTTTTAGCTTGTGGCTCCAGAGGGATAGAGTCTGTCATGGTGGGNTCAATTCCCAGCACCCACATGGCAGCTCACAACTGCCTGTAACTCCAGTTCCAGAGGTTCTGACACCTCACATAGACATACATGCAGGCAAACCACCCAAAATACACAAAATAACACTTAAAATAAATTATCTATAAAAAACCCTGAAACAACCTATTGTAAAGTGGTTCTGTGTGGATAAAGAAATAAAATGAAGATAGTGTTTTGGTCCCTTTTCTGTTGCTGGGATTAAACACTACCACCAAAGCAATTTAAAGAAGAAATGGTTTGTTTTAGCTTGTGGCTCCAGAGGGATAGAGTCTGTCATGGTGGGAAGCCACGGCAGCAGGCAGAAAGAGCCCATCTGCATCTGCACAGGAAGCAGAGAGGGATCAAGTAGGAAGTGCAGTGGGAGCTAGAAACCCTCAAAGCCTGCCCTCAGTGATGGGATTCCTTCAGTAAAAGCCCCACTCTTAAAGACCCCGTAACTTCCCACAAACAGCACCATTAGTGAACCAAGTGTTAAAATACATGAGCCTATGGGAGGCATTTCTCATTCAGACTAACACAGATGGATTCTACTGAACTGTCGGGAAACATGGTAAAGAGAGGATACAATCACTTATGTTTATTGTGTTTTAAATTTATGTGAATGTGTGCCTGTGTGAGTTTATATACACCAGTCCCATGCAGATGCCCTCAGAGACCAAAGGGCGACAGATGCCCTGGAACTGCAGTTATAGGCAGTTGTGAGCCATCTGATACTGATGCTCAGAACCACCTGGGGTCCTCCAAAAGAAAAGTACATGCTCTCACCCACCGAGCCATCTCTCCAGCACCAGTCTATAACCATTTAGACTGGTAAAAGCAATACTAGTCTATTGATACTGCTGATGGAAGATGAATCATGGCCAAGCTATGTTCAGGGCTTCGTCTGAAAATTTTGGGGTGAGTTATTCTAAACAAAACAAAAGAACAATAACAATAACAACACACCCCTTTGGAAAACCTTGTTCTTCAACTTGGCAGTAAAATAAAAATGATCTTTGCTTGGGGTTGTACCAAATTCTCTTTAATTGATTGCCTTCTTTCCCCAGGCTCTGCATTCTCTCAGCCAGGGAAGCCACTGATGAAATATTCAACATTGGGATGACACTTGATGAATAATTAAGTAGGATGCATTTAGCAGTTCAATTTTATAGATCTTTAATCCTCAAGCTAATAAATATTCATGTAGACAATTTCAAAATCAAAAACAAAATATTCTTAGAAATACTCTCCTCTCTGGGAAAAAAATACTTATAATCCTGAATGAGCACAGCTATGATGGAAGATTACATGTAACAGGGAGCAGGTTACTGCTTTGAACACGATGACCTTTAACCTCAACAATGCTATGAAATAAGTACTGTTGGAGAAAAGAATTAAAACTCACAAACAAGTGTCTTAGAGAATTTACCAATAAGTTTGCTTAGAAGATATTAAGTCTTATAGCAGTAGAATTTGCTTGAAGAAGCATTGCCTCAGACAGAACTCGAAGACGCGCAGCATGCTAATCAAACTTCTTGGAACCCATGAAAGATAAGAGCAGTAGAGTTGTACTTCTCAGATAATTAGAATTTAGATTCACTGAGGATCTGTTTCTTTGGCCCTCACTCATTTGGGGCTGCTTGCTCTCGAGGAGCCCCCCTCTTCTTACTAAAGGAAGAAGCAAAGAGAAAATGACCTTGGCTGCCAGCTGCACAGAGGACAAACCTGGCTCAGTAGAAAACTGCACCAGTGTTTCACAGCCCAGCGAGTGTGATCTGTGGATAAGCCAAACTGCAGCTTCTTTCTGTTTCTGTAAAACCCACCCAATTGTTAAGAAAATGTAACTTGGGGTAGGAATCTAAAAAGCCACCTATCAATGAGAGCATAGGTAAGATCACAGTGTTACAGCTCAACTTAAATAAGCTGTAGACTTGTGTTCGTGGCCAGAGTCCCATAGGCGTTAGCTAGGATCAGGATGTGTGTTTTTATTAAAGGGTTTTCCATATTAACCTATGAAGTGCTTGGTCCTTCTAAATGATAAAACCTAAAATATAACCTGAGATAAAACCTGAGCAGTCAAGTGGTTTGCAGAAGATGATGAAGTAAGCAAGCACCCCGGCCAAGACAGGGTTGTCTCTTTGATTCCATTGTTTTTCTCTAAATATTTTACAGGATTTTCATTTTAAAAATGTATCATACACTATGACTCACTTAGTCTTCCCAATAACCTGGTGAGGTTGAGTACTGTGAAAGCAACCTCCCTTCAGTTTTTAAAGGGAGGCTAGAATTTATTTTCATTGACACCTTCAGAGTCTTAGTCAGGGCTTCATGCATGCAAGGCAGGCGCTCTTTCCACGGAGCTACATCTCCTGCCAGCTCCTCTAGCTTCCCATAGTAAACATTCCATGTTTCCTGCATCCCTTGGGAATTCATTGCAACTTAGGCTTCACTCTCCCAGCACTGCGCACCACCCACTCTGGGCTGCCTGCAGGGATCCTGACCTTTTCACTATTTCCAGCCTCCCAAGCCTTCCTTTGAAAAGAAAGGAAGCCATTATAGAGTCATAGAAGCCTCTGTGGCCTTCTAATTGAATTCTGCATGCCTACAAAACCAGCATCATGTGGATTATGGCTCAGCCTGTTGCTGAATCAAACTGCAGCTGAACTCCTTGGGCCATGGCTACATTTGTCTCTGAGAGCCTAGTCAGCTGAGCATCATGAACAAAATCTGGAGAAACAGTGTACTAGATGGGCATGTTGGTGCTGGACACGCTGGAGATGCTACATTCTGAAGACACTATCGTCTCAAAAAAGACCATTAATCAATCTATCTATCTATCTATCTATCTATCTATCTATCTATCTATCTAT
>LOEQ01000550.1:320642-351816 GCA_001685075.1 Bramus lutescens | reverse complement strand
CATTCCATATGGATAGGGTTTGGGGGACAGCATAACAGCAGATATGCCCTTAGTTTTTATTTAGTAATTCTCAAGCTGCAGTGTGGATTAAAACAACCTCAGTAGTGTATTAAAAATGCCATGTCTCAGGCTCTGTCTCACTCCTCTGTTGTGTTATCGGAGTAGGTGAGTCCTAAGAGTCTAATTCAGCAGTCGAAGATGCTGGGATCTGATATAGGTGTTTATTAACACTTTTAGAAATGTGATGGTTGGTGACAAATTTGGACTTAAGGTGAACTTGTGAGTTGGACTCCACACTCATATTAGGTGCATGCTTATTATCTTAAATTTGTCTGAGACTGGTGAGTCCCGATAGGGCCTTCAGTGATACTGTTACATTGCCCAAGAGACCATTTTAAAGAGTCCTTGTTTTGGGCCAGCAAGATAACTCAGCTGCTGCCAAGCCTGATGTCCTGAGTTGATCAGGAGAGAACCTACTCTTGAAAGTTGACCTTGGCCACCGCACACATACACACACACACACTCCACACACCAATTATGTTTATTTATTTTTGGTTTTTCCAAATGGGTTTCTCTTTGTAGCCCTGGCTGTCCTGGAACTCTCTCTGTTGACCAGGCTGGGCTTGAACTTACAGAAATCCACCTGCTTCTGCCTCCCAAGTTCTGGGATCAAAGGCATGCACCACCAATGCTGAATATGTGTATTTTTTTAAAGATTTTTTTTCCTTCTTTGTCTTCTTGTTTTGTTTTCCGAGACAGCCCTGGCTGTGCTGGAACTCACTCTGTCTACCAGGCTGGCCTCTGCCTCCTGAATGTTGGGATTAAAGGCATGTACCATCACTGTCAGGTGAAAGTTCTTACGTAACTCAGAATAAAAAGCACTAGGGTGATACCTACCTTTTCTGAAGTGCTTTGGCCACACCTGGAGACTTGCTGTCTAGAAGAGGATATGCCCTCCATTCTTTGCAGCGACTTCCTCCATCTGAAGACCCTCCTGTAGCTTTACTTGAAAAGCTCTCTATTGCCACTTTTACTTTAAAATGACTGCTTCAGAGTTAGTCCTTTACAAAAAAAATCAGAATGGATTTAACTTAGATGGAGACTTTAAATTTTTCAAGCATCTTGGTTGACTTTTCTTTTCTTTCAAGGCAAACCTAAGGCATACAAAAACACTTCTGTATTTTTGCTTAATTGGCTTTTCTGGTTGACTGCATTGTGATCTAACTTTGCATATTTGAACTTTTTCACCCTTTGGAATGCACCCATCTCAATAAAATGCCAGAAGCTCACAGCTGACAGGATTGGAACAATTTGATTTTGTTTTATAGCATGCTTCCTAGTCATCAAGGGTGTGGCTGCACCAGGGTTCTAAGTGTCTACTTGAAGGATGCTGTTTTCCGGATATTCTGGTAAAGGTGTTAGAAAGTAGAGCCACTATTTAAAGGACAATTAGCTCCTTGTGCTAGTTGGAGCTTTTTGGTAAGGTCAGAGATACTGGGGGCTGTCTCAACTTTTTTTTGTGAGTGTTGATTTCTGATTAATAGGTGCTCAGAACATGGAGGAAAGGGGCCCTCAGTTCTTAACCTAACAAGCCCTTCGCAGTTTAATGCAGTGTATTTGAGCAACTGAAGATCAGGGACTAACTATACTTTGAAGTTGTTGGACTAAAAAGATGGCAACAATAATAAAACAATTTTTAATATTTCTTTGTATGCTATTTGTCATAACATATAACACCATTTTTTTTAAAAATTCACTTTCAACTACAGAGAACTGGGAAGAACTCCAAAAGAACACTTCTTATTTTTGATAGGTATAAATTCACTCAAGTCCATGTATAGAACATAAAAGAGTTCCAGTATTTACAAGTTAAGTATGGATGGAAGGCCCAGGTGAGGCCCACCTGGGTGGTATGGGCCTGTAGTTCCAACCCTGAACGCCACTAGAAGGGTCACTGTCAGGAGGGTCTCTATTAAATTCAGGACCAGCCTGGGCTCCGACACAAGTTCCAGACCAGCCAGGTTTACTTAGCAAACCTTGTCTCACACTCCTCCTCCCCCATCAAAAGAAAAGCAGAAAGAAAAAAAAATGTAGATGGAATTAGACATGGCAGCACGTGCCAGCAACTCCAGTGCTCAGGAAACTGAGATGGGAGGATTGTGAGTTCCGGTCAGCCTGGGCTGTGTAGTGGTGGTGATCGTAGTGGTACGGACTAAGTAGAACACTTGAAATGTTCTGGTTTTGAGAGTAGAACTGTCAGAGAAGGTTCATTGATTCGGCTCTCCCTTTATTCCAGCCATCTTATGTAGCTGTGGGGGAGAGACCCCTCCATCTGTTGAGGTTTTTGTCGTTTTTTTTTTCTTCTCCTTTGCTAGAGCATTCAGAAGCAATGAGATAAAGACTTTGAACCCCTTTCAGGCGAGGCAGGGTAGAGTATTACAAAATAGAAGGGAAAATATTTGTCTTATTTTATGATCCAGTGGAGGTCCTAGCTATTGCCGTTTTTCTTAAAGCTCTCCATTTTAAGAAGTGGGAATGACTCATGTATGTCTGGTTGGAACGCATCTGTGTTGCCTCCCTTCACTCTTAACTGATCATAACTGTGTTGTGTCACAGCTTCCTCATCTGGAGATGGGGGTTGTAATGGACCTTACCTCTGGGATTGTTGGGAGTTAGTACTGCATATATTCAGGGCAGCCTGCTAAGGTGCTAGTAAGCAGCAGCTGCCATTTGTTTTTGATACAGTCTCACTGTGTTGTCTGGGCTAGTCTTAAGCACCTCTGTTCATGTGATCCCTCTGTCTCTATCTCAAGTGCTAGGATTACAGGTACACACGTGGCCCCACAGTAGCCATTATTAGATAGACATGTGAGTGCCTGGTATGTGCGGTCAGCATGCTATGTATGGGGGTTAGGGTCAAGTAAAGAAATTTGGCTTTCCTTGGATGAGCAGATACCAGTCCTCTCTCTCCCTCTTTTTCTCCTTTCAATAGAGTCTCAAGATGAAACTCATGCTGACCTCAAACCTGTAACCCTGCCTCACCTCCCAAGTATGGAGACTGTAGGCATACAGCACTACTTTGGCTTACACTTTTCTCTTAAGAAAAACTAATGATAATTGTCATCATTACAGAGAACCTCTCTGTGTGTGTTGGGGGATGGAAAAAAAAAGAAGTTGGAGGCCTGAACTTGGTCCTCTGCGGAGGTATAATCTCAGCTAGAATTTATACACATGTAACACATAAGTAGAGAGGAAAACAGGAAGGTAGAGTGGCTAGATTATAGGCCTTTTAAATGAATTTTGATTCTTGAGTTTTTATAGCTGTTTGTTTTTGTTATTTGATAGATGTGTTTCTCAGCATTCTTTGGCCTCTTTTTGACACTTTTAGTATAGATGGGTTGCCAGATTTTTATAAGTAAGCACTAACACTTACTGAAAACAGGCTCTGTCCTGGAAGTCTGTATCACAAAGTGTAGTCAGCTGTGATCCCAGCGCTTGGAAGACTGAGGCAGGAGGATCTGGCGTTCAAAATCAGTCTGAGCTATATACAGAGTTCCAAGCTAACCTGGGCTTCATAGTGAGACTCTGTCTCAAAAGTCAAAGCAGCAAACAAAAAATGATCATTTTACCTCATTGTATGATACAAGAGTGATAATGCCCACCTAACAAAGTTGTGACACTTAGAGACAGTGGACACTATGGCTCAGGTGTAGATACTTAATAGATGTGACTCTTGCCCATGGGAGGGTGTGGTGAACAATGGATTAGCAAGTGGGAACATGGGCTTGGAGGGGAGGGGAGAGAAAGCAAGAAGACAGAAACATGAAGGTAGGACAAAGTACTGTCCTGGAGCCAAGTCTCCACCCGGGTCTCCAGGCTTCAGGTCCAGCCCTTCTGTGGCTCCTTGTGCTTACCTGACCTGCCTTAGGAATTCAAATGCACTCTTCGCTGAGCCCGTTACAAATGAGTCCTAATTTAGAACCATGATTTACTGTAGTAGGAAACCTTATCCCATTCAGTGAAGAAAATGTGACCCACCCCATCCGGTCCTGGTTCCTACTCCCTGAGGTTCAGGGCTTTAGGGACCACCTTTGCTGATCAGAGACTTGCTAGGAATTGGCCTCTCTGAGCAAAATAGCTTCTGCACCCTTTCCTCTTCACCCTGTCTTCCACCTCTCTTACCCTCCTAGCTTGTATGGTCCTGCTACTTCAGCCTCATGAGTAGCTGGGACTGTAGACTTGTGCGACTGTGCCTAGTTAAGCTGAAGTTAGAGTCCATGCTCCATCCACAATAATTATTTTCATGCCCCAGAGAATGATTTTCATGCAGTACTGACTAGACCAGAGTGCCATCAAGGTATGAGAACTGTATTCTTAATGTTCACGCACTCAGCAGCTCTCTGTGTAAGCCAGTTTACCCGGGGACCTGAGTGAGATGAGCCATTCCAGATTGCAGTTAGGAAAGGAAGCTTAGCATTTCATCAGGTCCCATTAAAGGATCTACAGATTGGCTGCCTACTTAACTATCACCTGTCTTTGAAGGGATAGAGTATGATGGGATTAAGGACATAGAAGACCCAAGACCTAAGCAGGGCATACCTTTAATCCCAGCAAACAGGAGACAGAGGCAGATGGATCTCTGTGAATTCAAAGCCAGCCTGGTCTACATAGAATGCTTCAAAGCAGCAGTAAATATGCAGAGACCCTGTCTCAAAAACAGAAACAAACTAACAAACAACTGAAGACCTGAATTCAAGCCCCAGAATCCATGTGGTAAAAGGAAAGAACCAGTAAGTTGTCCTCTGACCTCTACAGATGCGTGCATGATACATATATATTCTTACACACACACACACACACACACACACACACACACACACACACACACACACTACTGTGTTGATAAAGAGTTGAGGCATGGTGGTTGGCTCAATGATAGAAAAACCTTACTTAACTGGGATCTCATTTCCATCATTGCTAAAAGAAACAACAAACTTTAAAAAGGAGTTGAGGTACTTTGTACTCTTTGTGAGTAATGATGGTGATCATGCTTGTGTGGTTCAATGCAGAATACATCCCATCCTGTTACCATTAGTGATCCTCCCACCTTTGCCTTTCTTAGAGGAAGAGTGTGATGCTCCTGTGGAAAAGTGGGTTGTCTTTCCCCACCCCCAACACACAAGAGTTGCAAGATCCGAGGTGAATTTTCCCTGCATGTAGGAAAATAGCCTCTAGGACAGTGAGTTTTGTTCTCTACGGGGTACAGAGAATCAGTAATATAATGGGGGGAGGTGGAAGGCGAACTTTTCTTTCTTATCTCCTAGAACTTTGGCTGTGGGCCCTTGTTGAGATGCCCAGGCTCAGTTCAGGCCTTTCCTGGGCTTAAGGATTCAGTTCTTTGGTGGTTTTGGCATCTTGGAACTTGAGACCTGACAGAGAACATGTGTAGTAGTGGCTGAGATGTGTGTACTCTTGCTTTGAGCTTAGTATAAATCAGGGTTTCTGAGAAAGTCCCCTTAAGTATAATTTTCCTCTCAAGTCCAGACCAAAATCCTGAAGGAAAGCCAGCCACCGCATGGGGACTCATTGACAACCTCCTGTTCCCATTTGAAGTGCCAATCTTATGCAGTGTGTTTTTTGCCCTCTCTTGGGTAATGTGAATGGTTTGGATGTATTCTCCAGCTCTGTGCCATGTGGCTGTGGGAATCTTCGGACCAGGCTCACTTTGGAATTCTGCTTCTGTTCCCTGGGGCACTGTTCTCTGGGCAGGAAGCTGGAAGTAGGATTTCAGAACTGTTTAGCTTTTCACATGTCTAGCTAATTGATGCATTAGAATTGTTCTGGAGAATAATGTCTTGGTTATGTAGTCATAAAAGCCTTTGAGTTTTAAAATACATTTCTTTCTTTAAAGTGCCTTTTATCTCTTTACTTGGATGGATGTAAAGTATCTAAATTTAGATTAATCAGATTAAGAACTTTAATGTATTATTTATGTCAGATTGGCTTCTCTTTGATGGCTTTTACCCTTTCCTCTCTGGATAGTGGGGAGAGAATTTCACAAGCTTCCTCCCATCTCTCTCCCCTATTTTCTCACATCTCTTTCCCCCATCCCTCTGTCTTTCTCTTTCCCCATTTGCCTGCGCCCCCCCCAACTTTGCAGAGCCCAGAAGGAGCCAGGTTACAAGACTAGTTTCTATGAAAACTCTTTCTCTAATTGAGATTAGAGAGAGCATATATGAACTCTTACAGAACTTACTTTTTAGGAATATTCTGTAAAAGAGACTTTAGCTTTGCAATTGTGAAGACAGGTGAGTACAGGAAGGATGTGGAGAAAACAGCCAGTGGAAGAGAAGTTATTCTTGGTGTGTCATACAAGGCCCTTCTAGAGAAGGTGATTTCACTTTCTCTTGGAAGAACAACTGACATGTTTTCTTGTGCTTGTTCCATGGAGAGACAGAGAATTCCTACCAGCCTAACCTGGAAAAGCGGTCTTATTAGTATAGACTAAAACTAATTAAGGGTAGGAAGGTGGATGCCTGAACTCTTTAGAGGTGGCGAAGCTCCCTCTACTCCCGAGTGAACAGGAGGGGCCACTTGCAGGCATTGTAAGGTCAAGCTTCTCTTCTGGCTTCTTCATTAAAGTATTTACTAGTTGGTCTGTTGGAGACCTGCTGCTTCAGTTTGTGGATCTGGGTTCTAAATTTCATTCTGAACTACTTAGATTAGTCCCCTGAAAACACCTTCTTCTCCCAAGAGGGAGCAGCAAAAAAGAGGAATATCCAAGAGATGGAGAGATTTGTGCAGGGCAGCAGTGAGGACATGGAAGGAACTATTATTAAGTTGTTTAAAAATATACCAAATCCTGTTGGTACTGTGTTTGACCTGTAGGGTCTCTATTTTCCCTCTTGGTCCCTATTTCCTGGGATCTAGAGCTGTGTCTTTAACTAGTTGTCCTTTCGGGTCATTAAAAAAATTTTTTTGAAATAATTTCAAAGATGCACAAACACTTTGAGCAGCATGAAAAGAGCTCGAATATTTGTTCATACAGTTGTTAGCATTTCCCAGTTGACCCTTGTCCCCCATATTATGTCTTATCTTTTTGGAACCTTTAAGAGCAAGATGCAGACAGGTTGTCTCGTCTCTAACCACTCCAGTGTGCAGTTCCCCAGACAAGGACGCCATCCCACACACCATGCTGCTCTCTAAGTCAGGAAGTCAGTGTGGATTCACTGCGTCCAGTCTTTGGCCACATTCGAGCTTGCTGACTGTCCCAATGCATGTCCCTGGCATTTCCCTTGAACACATGTTGCATTTAGTTGTCACACCTCTTCAGACTCCCTTAGAGCAGTTTCCTTGCCCTTTCCTTGACATTTGTATCTGTGACAAATTAAAAGGATAGGCCTTACCTTATGTAGAATGACTTAATCTGATCTGCATGTCATTTGTGATGACTAGACTCAGTCATGAGCCTTCATGAATCTCAGAAAAACGATACAGCACATAATACCACTTCACAGAGCACAGGCCACTGTGCCTCACTCTGGAGATGGTAAGCACGATCACTAATTAAGTGGGAATCCTCTAGATAGCTCCACTTTAACCTCACCATTTCTCCCTTGGCTCTAGCTTAATCTTGTGTGCTAATGTGTTCTCAGGTTTTACTGATAGCTTGTTCCTCAGAACCCTTTCTTTCTCTAGACTAGTGATTCTCGGCCCCATTAAGGGGGTTGAATGACCCTTTCATAAGGGTCTTCGAAGACCATTGGGAAACACAAATCTTTATATTACATTTCATAACAGTAGCAAAATTACAGTTATGAGGTAGCAACAAAATAATTTTATAGTTGGGGGTCACCACAACATGAGGAACTGTGTTAAAGGGTCGCAGCTTTAGGAAGACTGAGAACCACTGTTCTAGAGAAGCATCTAAAATTAGCATCCACTGACAGTCTTCACTGCTCAGTGGTAGTGTTCATATCCATCACTCTTTCTGTCTTTCTTGTTGCTGTTCTAAAGAGAGCTTGCTTTATTTATATCAGTGTGGACTTGGGCTTGGGGATATTTTTGGATGGGATATAACTTTTATTTTATTTTATGGTTAAATTATCCTGTTTGGTTAGTGAGACCCTTTCAGGCTGGTTACAGTATCCTTTGGTATGTCTTCACCTTTGAATCATTCCTAATGGTTAATATGCTTTCTTACAAATGGCAGAACTTAAGGCCTCAGTGATGCATAGGCCTGGATTCCTTCGAGGAATCACTTCCATTTCTGCAGCCCATAATGACAGCCTCAGCTGCTGTGTTTCCTTTCCCTGTGACCATGAAGGCATCAGAAGCACTTTCACTCAGGAAGGGACTTGGTGGCAGGCTGCTGAGTGTCTTCATTTTTCACATGGCTCCGGGGTACCAGCTGCTAGGGAGGTCTCCTTTTTTTTCTCTAGTGCAGGACAACCTTTATGATTTTGAAAATATGAAGGTCTTCCCAGGGCTAACACACAGAATAATTTCAGCCATACTCCAGCAGCTAGACTTGAGCCTGCAATAAGAACATTGGTTACCTGAATACATTTCAACTTTTCTTCTCCAAACACCATCCCTTCCATCACAGTTCCCTGTTCTATTTGGTCCCAAAAGATTCTAAAACCTAGGCTGCTCAAAATGTGTTTTCTTAAGTCATGTATCTCCTGTATCATTCAGAATCTTTTATTTTTTTAAAGATTCATTTATTTGTGCATTTTATGTATATGAGTGCTGAATCTGATCCCATTGTGGATGGTTGTGAGCCACCATGTGGTTGCTGGGAATTGAACTCAGTACCTCTGGAAGAGCAGTCAAGTGTTCTTAACCACTGAGCCATCTCTCCAGCCCCCAGAATCTTTTATGTTTAGCAGATGCTCAGAGAGTCCTTTGGAAATAATAAATATTTCTTATCTAGGAATTTTTTCTGTAAACTTTTGGGAATTTTGTTCCAAGTTTAGTACTTCAGAACTTGTAGTCAAACTGATTGTAGTGGAAAGACTGTGTAGAGTTCCTTTTTCAGCGTAGGATCCTTTCCTCTACTCTTGGCACATGTAGCTAGTGGAAAGTCAAATTCCACTACTTACTTTGGAAATGTAAGTTTGTGTCACAGTTCCTTTTAGTTAACTATAGAATCTATTTTATTTGTTTCTTGACAGGATTTATGTTAGCTTGCCACAAAACCACATAGTATACAGAGAAGTTAAGTTAAAAGTGTTATAAACAGACAAAGAAAAACAAGAAAAAAATAACCTGAAGGGTGGTTGTGGTGGCATACACTTGCAATCCCAACAGTAAGAAGGTAGAAGCAGGGGGATTATAAATTTGAGGCCAGCCTAAGCTACAGAATGAGACCCTGCCTCAAACAAACAAACAAAAAGCCAAGGGAAGGAATTAAGACCTGAATGAATGCTGAAGTCCTTGTCATTCAGTCTTGAGGTGTGGTACCATTCTTTTTCCGTCTCAAGGTCAAAACCCAATCTTCTGTAGCAAAACCAAGTTAATGAGCAAAGCACAGTGATGGATTAAAGTTTTATGTGTCCGGAGCTTCATAAACGATGGTCCCAAATCCAGGGGAAATGATTGTAGTGCTTAGGTTTGGTGAAGAAGGGACAGCTGTGTAGAATGACACTAGCTGGGGTATGACCTATACTATTGTAGACAGTGGGGAGTCCCAGCATGGCCTGTCTGTTCGTTTCTTGGGCTTCCTCTATAGCCTTCTTTCCTCTCAGTATGCAGCAAGACACTGCTGAAATCCAGAGAAAAGAAATGACGTTAAGGATGGTGGCTGGTCAGTAATCTCAGCACTCACTCAAGGCCAGCCTGGGCTACACTGAGCCTGTCTCAAAAGGAAATGAGAAAAGGTATGAATTTTCTAACTTTTATGGCTGGCTTGGCATGGAAGATTTTCCAATTTCCATGTCCACCTTCAGGAAGAAAATATTGAATTCTATGAATTACTTTGAAGAAGGGTAGAAAACTGGCAGGCAGAAGAATCAGGAAAGAGACTTTATTTCAGAGACCTTCCAGACTTTAACTAGAAGTATTCAGCCTGCTGAAGTGCCATGTTTTTGGCAGTCTTATTTTATGGATCCCAATGTTACCATAGTATTAAAAGGTAAAGACTAAAGTTGTACTTACTCTAGATAGTACCATGAGCTGATGTTCTCTAATCCTTGGCTCACCATGAGTATATATTACCAATTGGAGTGGAAAACAAGCAAGAATGGAAGTGTATGGATACAAGCCAATTAGCCATTTCTGCAAATGTAATCCAGTCTATCAGTGTATCCTAACAGGGCACTAGTGACATAATATGTTACTTCTCTCTTTATGAGTCTTAACTTCAAATCCAAAAAGTGCTGTACCCTGGCTGATGGGAAGAACATTCAGAACTTTGTAGAAAGGCACCTACAGCTTCTTAGAGAAGGAATTCCAGAAATATGTGGAATAAATAGTGGCTTTGCGTGTGCACCAGTCAAAAGTAATTCTGTTTGTTTGTTTATTTATTTTAAAGATTTACTCTTTTTGGCTAGATGTAGTGGTTCAGGTCTTTAATCAGAACACTCTTGGAGGCAGAGACAGGTGAATCTTTGTGAGTTCAAGGCTTGCTTGGTCTATATTTTGAGAGTTCTAGGACAGCCAGAGCTACATAGTGAGTCCTTGTCTCAGAACCCTCGTCCCGGCTAAAGGATTTACTTTCACTCATGTGCGTGCTGTGTGTGCCAGGAGTGTCAGGGCACTGCAGAGGCCTGGAGCAAGCGCTGGATCCCCTGGAGCTAGAATCACAGGAGATTGTGAGTTGTCTGACATGAGGGTTAGGAATTGAACTTAGGAGGAGTAGTAAGTGCTTTTAACCTCTGAGCCATCATCTCACCAGCCGGTTTGTTTTTAACCGCTTCTCATTACAGCCCAGGTTGGCTCAGACTCCTGACCTTACTGCCTCTGCTTTCCTGGTGCTGGGCTCACAGTGTGAGCTGCCATGTCTGGAAGGTCTTTCTGTTTTCTCCCTAGGCTTTATTCCTCATGGGCTAGAGTAACAGTCATAGCAATTGTACAATTTGTTTTAAATTGAAGTCCTGTAGTTACCAAATTTTGTATATTTAGCCCTGGCTTGGGAAATGGCATGGTGGGGGCATTCCTGAGACCAGAGTGCAGCTCTGCACTGCTGTTTTAGCTCCTTAGTTATGTGGGGAAACCACCTGGGCCACGTTTGATTTTTTTTTAAAGTCTATTTTCTAATGTATAAAGGAGGACAGAAGTTATCTGGTAGAATCAAGTACATTGAGATGAGGCAAACAGAGATCAGTATACAGAAAGGGTTCAAAAATACTATCTAGACCAAGTAAATACAGTGGCATACTCCTTTGTTTGCACTTCTTCCTTCCAACTTGAAACCTTTGTTAGAAGGAAGTTCAATCAGGATAACTCTGTGTTTAAGAACAACCACCATGAAGAAAGACGGAGAGATGAAGCCTTGGTTTGCGTTCAGGACAATTTGATTTGAATTTTCCTGCAGTTAGAGTTGGCAGGGTTAATGTGCACTAGCTGAGAAGCCCCACTGTTACCTTCTGGCGGCCCATATGCAGATACTGCTGTATTAATTATCAAAGAAAACCCGATTAACTCAGAAGTGTCTGTGAGGCAGCTGCTGCAGCTCAGGAGCAGGTTTCCTTCCTCCCCAAGTGTCAGACACAGCTTTTAATCTCTTCTTCAGAGCTTGCTAGGACTGCATTGTAGTCCTTAGAGCCCATGAGAGTCTAGTCACCTTTGATCTGTACTTATTAGTAGTTCAAGTGGAGCTTGCACAATTAAATACATGTACAATTTAAAAATAAAAACAGCCTGCCATGGTGACACACACACCTTTAGGAATCAAAGGCAGGTGGATCTCTGAGTTTGAGGTCAGCTTTATCTACTTAGTACCCAGGTTAGCCAGGTCTACATAGTCCCTATCTCAGTAATAGCATTGCCAACAATCTGATCAGTTAAAATGAGAATTTAGAACCGGAGAGAGAGTGTTGAAGGTGGTCTAACTGTCAGTTCATGAATGAGCAGTGTATGCCAGGATCAGAAAATCACCTCAGACTGTTCCATTGCCAGCTGAGTTCCTTGTCACAAAGGTGCCCAGAGAAGTAAGATAATCTCTTCTGCTTTTGGTTCATTTCATCTGTGCACTTATTCAAATCGTATGGACATGTTGGCGATCACTGAAAAAGCTAAAGCTTCATGGGGGAAGCAGAAGACAAGGGTAGTGATATCCTGGAAAACAAGAGAGCAGCTCTCTTGATAAAGGCCTTCCCAGCTCTGCTGGTTGCACACGAAATCCTGGCAGAGTGCCAGGAAATGGGAAGGAGAACGGGGCTCAACCTCAGCCCCCTTGCCACAGTACCAGTTTTGTCTGTTTTGTCTAGAGCAGTTTGTTTCTGCAGACTATTTTTGTAGGATAGATGGAGCATGGGAAGGTGCTGATTTGGGTCAGATGAATAATGAGGTGTGTCTCTGTGGTTTTGGCTGATGCAGCATGCTTTATTGGCTTTCCTGTTGCTGATACTTTCAGAGGTGTTGTCCTAAAAGAGGCTCAGTGGATTTTCTTTATTACCCACTCTGCTAGAGCGAGCAGCAGTGGCAGAACTTTAGGGCTGTTGGTTTGTTTTGCATGTACAACTGCTTTTATGATGGTAAAGTCAAGGTTGTCAGTGTGAACAGAGTCCTTAGGTGAGAATCTGGGCAGGGCTAGAAAGGAGGAAAATGGGATGAGGACTTGAGAGTGACGGCAGGGCAGCTGACATCTTCCTTTCAAGCTCTGCAGCTCTGTTTTCTTCACAGCTGCTCACTGTGTAAAGATGGAGCATTTTAGGAATGATGGCTCTCGAAACTGTTCATCACGACACTGTGCTTTGCAGATGCAGTAGAGTTACTTCTGTAGATGGCTTCTCACAACCAATGAGCTCCCACACAGAGCAAATACATCATTTCAAATGCTGTCAGTCATTGTGTTGGGTGCTGAGGATGCAGAGAAATAGGAAGGATCTTCATGCTTTGATTCTTAGAAATAGTTATTAATAGAAGAACCTCTGCTCTTTATGGAATATATTATGGTATATAGTGGACAAAGGGACTCAGAACTCAGGACTTGCCTATTGTTCTTTGCTAAGTAGTCACACAGACCATTGTTTGTTCCTTCCCAGTTTAGAGTGTAGGCCAGGATTAGACTAGTGAGTATCCTGGCTATGTTCACTCGTGTGATTCTTAGACAGCTTGCTTGAAACAGAGAACCATAATAAATGTAGAGAGGGACTTAGTGAGGACAGACCTCTTGAACCTTTCTGGTGAAGGTTAAAGTATGTTCTGGTGAGGCAGGTATGTTCTGAAGAACTACCTTTTCAGTGAGTCAGGCCTCTCGCCTCATGAACAAAACAACCCCACAAGTGGTTTGATGTAATATATTGTTAGGTGACTAAGGCAAATATCTCCTTAAGCTTCAATTATGACGTGTGTGTCTGGCTCAAAGATTGGCTTTTCTGAATATTAGATGCTGGGAGACCCCACTGCTGAAGCAGTTTGAGAGTGACTGAGTTCTTTCTTGAGCATTTCCAGGAACCAGTTTCATATTCTTTCCCAAACAGGTTTTTAAGCTTTTTGGTCTGTATAACAGTACTGAAATCTGTTTGAGGAAGTGAGCCCTCTAGGTTAGTGGTGGTATCCTCAAAGGAGATTATTTTTGAGATCACATCTCTTAGATTTGCCTAGATTTTATCCTGCTGAGCAGTTTTGACCCGTTGTCTTACTCATGGTCTTGTCAGCCATCAACAGAAAAGAGTATGGGTTGATGAGGGAATATAGATCTCAATTAAGCATCCAGTATCTTAAGAAAATTTGGCAGCTGGGGTGCTGTGCTCAGCTGTCAGGGTGATGAACTGGAAAACGTCTTATAGCTCATGTCATCTTGCAGAGGTTTTTACTGCCCCCTCCATATATGTATTCATCAGCATTTAGGAATAAAATAAGTTTAAATGAGGAGCATAAGCTAAAACTGCATAGGGTAGGGATTTAAAAGGAGTGTACATCCAAGTATTTTGCCTTCTGTCAGAGGAAGGTTTTAATTCTGGTACATTTAGATATAGTCTCTACTTGGATTCAGACACTAGTTATTGTCATTTAATGATCTTGTGTTTGTGATGGAATCCTTGTAAGCTGTCCCTCCACTGCATGAAAGAAGAGGACTGTCAGGTCACTGTCACCTTTTGTTTTCCAAGATGAGTTGGTCAAGTGACATTATTGGTTGGTCAGTTATGGCATTTGAAGAACATTTTCTGACTAGTACATTTTCCTGGTACCTCCTTTAACCAAAAGTTTTCTGGAAATTTCCCTCTGGGACTGTGCCTTTCTAGTTGAGTCTTCGTATGAGTCTCTCTATTCCCCTTATTCTTTATCACTTATTTTTCCCCAACCAGGTGAGCTGAGCTGCATTTCCTTCCCACCTAAGGAAGAGAAGTATCTCCAGCAGATTGTGAATTGCCTTCCCTGCATATTGATCCTCGGCCAGGACTGTAATGCCAAGTGCCAGCTGTTGAACCTGCTGCTGGGGGTGCAGGTGCTTCCCACCATCAAGCTGGACAGCGACGAGAGCTGTAGGCTTCGGCGCCTCCGCTTCACCTATGGGACTCAGACTCGGGTCAGCCTGGCACTCCCCGGTCAGTATGAACTAGTACACACGCTGGCTGCACACCAGAACAACTGGGAGACCATCCCTGAGGAGGACTTGGAGGTTCAAGAAGACAGCGAGGATGCTGCTCATGTTTTAGCTGAGCTGGAGGTGACAATGCATCATGCACTCCTACAGGTACCAGCCTTAAACGTATGTCTGCACCAGCTTCTTTTCTGACTTTTTAGAAAAGTACTCTGGTGCTGTGTATTCTGGGCTCTGAAAGGAACACAGTGAGAGAAACGTAATCCTTGAAGCTGACTGGGCAGGCAGTAGCAGCTTCACGCCAGCCTCTGCTCATCATACTGCAGGCCCTGGGGAACATTTGTTTCCATCAGAGAGGAAGGGATATGTGATATGTGATTGTTGCATCCTGACAAGATCTTACAGAGTAGTTATCAAAATTAGAAGGCCCTTTTTGTTTCTAGAATGGTTTCTAGCCATTTCTTTCTAAAGAGACAGTGATATGATGAATAATTAATATTTTTAGTAAAACTGAGACCATGTGAGAAATTTTATTGCTTTCTCCTCAGCGCTAGCTGTTAATTTACTGAGTGGGGCAGTTCATTTCCTGACCTTAGAAGGAACACAGACAGGTCTGATTCAATACAAGGGAACAAAAGATCCCTTCCATCATTTGAAGAAGACCTTGGCTCCTTTTTATGTAAACTCCTAAGGAAAGCACAGGGCTGTGGCATCTCCTAAGCTATCATGTTGCCTCTTCATCATTCCTGCTTACACACAAGAAGACTCCTCTCTTTCTGGCCTTCATTTGATACTAGATAGCTAGGAGTAGACGGAAAGGGGGAGTTGGTGAAGGATGTGATGGTTGGGGTCAGAGCAGGAAGGATTAAAAGAGCATTTAAAGAGCTCAAAATGCAGGGTTCATCATCTAGCACAGTGTGGCTGTGCTAGATGGGACAGGCTTGCTTGACCAACGTGAGAGAGTGTTTCTGTCTTTGTTAGTACCTCTCCATCTACCCCTCTTCTAGGATACTTGGTATCTCTGCCAGTGACTGTGGCCTATAAAAGAAACAGTCTTCTCACTTCCTTCTACATGTTTCTTTTATCTTTATGTGCTGGAGTGGGATATGTAACAATCCCCATTTTCTCTCAGTTCAGTTGTAGTTGTGGGCTTCCTCTGTTTTCAGGCACTGTACTGCTGAGCTACATACCAACCCTATTTGATTTACATTTCTAGGAATTTATTTGCTTTTATTCATTTATTTAAATGTGTGTGTATATGCATGCATGTGTTTGGTGTATGTGTAGAAGCCAGAGCAGTATGCCAGATGCTTATCAGTCATGCTACACACACACACACACACACACAAACTCTCACACATACACACTCACACACACACACCAAGATTATAATTGAGAAGGGTACTGGAATTAGAGTACCAGAGCAGCCTTTTCTTGGTATGGTTAAAATGAAGCTTCTCACTCTTCTTGAGAAGTTCTCTAGTTTCTCCTGCTCTTTTCTTGGCGGATGAGATTTCCCTTAAGCAGTTTTTCCAGATTTGCTTTCTTCTCCAATGCTCTGATGTGGAGCTGGGAACAGATTTCAGGGATTCTAAGCTTAGCTTCCTGTGATGCCAAGGGCTTTGTGCCTCTGTGGGTTTGGCTACCACTCTCTCACCACACGCTTTCATCTTTTGAGTAATCAGGATGCTGAACTCACTGTTGGAGCAGGGCACAGCTACCTGGAGAGTGCTCATGCCCGTGAAAAAGATATTTTCTTCAGCTCCAGTTATGTTTAGGATCAATGAGTTCATGGTTCTATTTGATTTGGAGAAGGGGGTGGCAAAGAAAGGAAACATTTAGCTAAAGGAAACCAAAATTGAATTAGGGGATATGGATGTCCCTTTGAGCTGTCAAACTATCAAGGCAGAATTTCCCTCTGCCTTCTTATACAATGGTCATTTTCTAATATGTTAAAGTTCTCATAACCTCACCATTTTCAGCATATTCTAAAATAGACCAGCTTATATCAACTCACACTGCACAGTATCTCCAACTTGTTAGTCTGGATCTCTTGAGATTCCCAGGTTATGCTTTAATAAGGGGAACACTGTTGTGCTTTTAGTATTTGAGACCTTATTTAGTGTTCAGATGTGGCTTTTTTCCCCTGCTGGCAGCACATTTCATAATCTCTCATACAAGTATTTTATATTCCCTCCCCACCCACTCACTTTCTGTCATCTGCATCTACCCACCTCCTCTTCAGATCTCCTCTTACAGGGATAATGGAACAGTTGTCTGCCTCACACTTGTACAGTCTGGTGGTAGTGGTGTGTGTGTGTGTGTGTGTGTGTCTGTGTGTGTGTGTCTGTGTGTGTATGTGTGTGTGTGTGTGTATTTCTTTTGTAAAGATTCAGTTTGCTCAACCTGAAGAGGATTCCCTCAGCCCCGGCAGTGCTTCCTTTACTGTGGCGGTTACATAATTTCAGTTGCTCTGAGGTTGTTGTTCTTCCTCTTTTCCTCCTCCCCTCCTCCCTGCCCTTCACCCCTCCTCATTGTCCTCTTCCCCTCTTCCATTATCATCATCAACAATAACATAAATGTTACTTATTTTGCCCAAGCTGACCTCGAACTTAATTCTTTTGCCATAGCCTACCACTTGCTGGGATTCTAAATATGAGCCACCACAGCTAGCTGTGTTGTTCCGCCCTTATCAGTAGCTTGTTTATCCCAACAGGTACTTGCTGGCCCTTTGGGAAATGTACCTGTCACCTGCTCCACAACTGGCATGGTGGCATGGTTATTGGCTCATAATGATGTCTGCTGAGATATTTCAGGGAACAGAGGAAGACAAATATTTCTAGACAAGGTCTTACTTACTTTGCAAATATTTGAACTAACCAGTTACAGTGATACATTTTTCTCTTTATAACCCTCAACAAGTAGCTAGCAGTGGGAATAACCTGTTTTTAATACATATACTGATTTTTAATTATCTCTTAGCAGTTAATGCTTTCAAAATCTAGTCACCACAAAGCATCATAAGAGAGCAAAAAATTTATACAAAAATTTGACCCTGAAATTTCCTAAGATTATTGCTATGAGACTAGCTTCTCATACATTCTGGCTAGTTATTGGCATTTATTCTGGTGCCTAATAAAACAAGCATTGTATGTTACTTTTCTTAGTTAGGGTTTTTATTGCTGCAGTGAAACACCATGACCAAAAGGCAACTTGGGGAAGAAAGGGTTTATTTGGCTTACACTTCCACATCACTGTAGAAAATCAGGACAGGAATTTAAGCAGGGCAGGAACCTGGAGGCAGGAGCTGATGCAGTGGCCATGGAGGGATGCTGCCCACTGGCTTGCTTCCCATGGCTTGCTCAGCCTGCTTTCTTATAGAATCCAGGACTACCTGCCCAAGGATGGCACCACCCACAATGGACTAGGCCTTCCTCATTGACCACTTATTAAGAAAATGCCTTACAGCTGGATCTTATAGAGGCATCTTCTCAATTGAAGTTCCCTCCTTTCAGATGACTCTAGTGTGTCAAGTTGACATGAGACCAGCCAGCACATTCCCTTCGATGCTGCATTGTCTGTGGAATGTAGTATTTAGATGGAAAGATCAGAGTTGATAGATAAGAAGTATAAACGAAGATTATGGCAAGATGCTGTTGGCAGGAAGGAGGGCATGGAATTAGGTCCAGATGGTTTTCCAAGAGAAAATAAATAAAGGCATGTTAAAATATCCAAAGAAGAGATATTCTAAGTATTCAAAGTAAAGATATTTTAGAGAGCTAATTGAAGTAAAGAACAGATTATTTTATGGGTCAAGAAAGGGGAACTGAAATGATGTATCAGGTAGGATGTAGGAAGTTCAGACCAACACTAAATCACAAATACCTTGGAAACGGTAAGCACGTGTTCTTTGCCTAGCAATCTTACCCTTATCCTAGGATGCTGTACATACATAGTGAAATGCAGCCATCCTGCTTACATTGTTTGCCAAAGAAAATCAGGAACACCTATTCTAGGTTAATAGATATATTAAGTAGATGTGTGGTTAAAAGTGAATGCTTTCTTTGGTGCTGGGGATTGAACTCAAGCAAGGCCTGTGTATAACAAGGATGTGACTCTGTCACTGAACCAAACCTCTAGCCAGGATTTTTTTTTTAATTCTTATCCAGGAGCTAGGGATGCATTTCAGAAGTAGATCTTCTGGCAAGTTTTATGTCTACTTGATATGTTAGAGTCATCAGAGAGGAGGGAGCCTCAGTTGAGAAAATGCCTCCATAAGATTGGGTTGCAGACAAACCTGTGGGACATTTTCTTAGTGATTGATGGGGTGGGCATGCTCAGCCCATTGTAGGTGGTGCCAACCCTGGCCTGGTGGTCCTGGATTATGTAAGAAAGCAAGCTGAGCAAATCAGGGGGAGCAAGCCAGTAAGCAGCACCCCTCCATGGCCTCTGCATCAGCTGCTTCCTCCAGGTTACTGCCCTGTTTTGGCTCTTGTCCTGACTTTCTTCAGTGATGAACAGTGATGTAGAAGCATAAGCCAAATAAATCCTTTCTTTTCCAACTTTCCTTTGGTCATGGTGTTTCATCACAGCAATAGTAACCCTGAATAAGACAGCAGAGCACAAAGCCCTGGGTTATACTTGACTGTTAAGCTTTTTGAAAATAATTTCTTGTGATTTCTTTTGTTATACCTCAGCCATTCTTAGAGGATGCTATCTTGTTTTACATGGAGGCTTTACTCTGCAGCCGGCATACTTCTTAAGCATAGGGTGAGAGAGTGGATTCTTCAGACCCCTGCTTAGCATGTCATGCCTTCTTTTTTCAGAACTTCCCTGACGTCGGATCAGGCAGTTTCTGATACATAGTAGACCTTCAGGAACTGATTAAACACGGCCTCTGTGGCTAGGTAGATGAGGAACTGTGTAGCCATCTGGGTTTGTCACTTAGCTCTGTGACTGTATAAGATGGTCTAGTCATCCCTGTCTTTTGGGATTGATGTGAAGCAAAAATGAGACAAAATGTATAAAGAACCCAGCAATGTTAGCACATAATAAGCTAGCTCCTCCTTCCATTTAGAGAATAAATCAGTGTTTTTAAGAAGCGTTCCTGGGCTGGAGGGGTGAGTCAGTGATTAAGAGTGTTCTTGAAGAGAACCTGAATTCAGTTCCCAGCTCCGTGGGGCCACTTATAACTTCCTGTAACTCTAGCTCCAGGGGATCTGACACCCTTTTCTGGCCTCTGCAGGCCCTGCACTTTCACATGTGCACACACACACACACACACACACACACACGTGCACACACAATTTAAATGTTTTACTTTTGAAAAGACAGAATAAAGTCCCTATTTTTGTAGTCATTTGTCTCTTCTGTGATAACCAGCCAAATGCAGACTTTTCCTTTTTTTCCAAACTGAAGTCCTGGTGCTAGCGAACTTTTAGTTATCCAGCCTTACTAGGAATAAAATTCTTCACAATTAATCATACTTGCTTTTATAGTAAAATGAAAGAAGGTTGTTTAAGGAGGTGCAGTACAGAAGTGTGTGAAAATTTTACTCAGATCTTTCTTTTCCACCTATTTTCTCTTTGCCTGTGAGTCTCATCAGTTGCTGAATAAAGCTTCAGCTTCCTATTGAGATGGCCTCTCTATTCCTGTGCTTCTGGGATAGAGCTCTGGGATGACCTCATATTAACCTCAGTTTCTTAGGAGCCATCTAATGGCCTAGAAACCTATTTACTTAAACTTCCCCTTAGAGAGTATTGGTGTCAACCAGAGCAATATATTTTCTATGACATGGCAAGAGTAGGGCAGTTTTTCTTTAATATGTAATTAATATTTAAAAGTGAGGAGCAGATGAGATAGCTCAGTGGGTCAAAGTGCTGGCTGAGCATGCCGGAAGAGTGGCATTTGCTCTCCAGAACCCATGGTAGACGGAGAGAGGACTGATTTCTTCAAGTTGTCCTTTGACCTCCACATATGTGGTCTGTCACATGGCTACCTGTATTCTTCCATACACATATCATACACACCTTAATAATAAATAAAGCTATGCTTAAATAAAATGGAAGTGAATTCAGAGTCAACCCTGTAAAATAATAAGAAAACTTCAGATGCCAATGAGAGGGGTTGTGGAGGAAAACTGTAGGTAGACATGGGTAGGGCTCTTTTGTGACAGAAAGACCTTGAAGATCTGTCCTGCAGAGGACAGAAGAGAGGGTGGACCTCTCCAGCCCTTTCCAAACCTTACACATCAAACCTTCCCAAAATAAAGTATTTTGCCTCAAAAAAAAAAAAAAGTTGGGTAGGGCAGAGGCTGCATGCACTGTGTAAGTGCTCTGCACGGGCAGGACCATTGCTTGATTAGTGTGCGCTGCTCTCCGTGTGGTCTCAGGAACCCAGAGCTGTGGATGAGGAGGAAGCCAAGACACTGTTAGTTCCCACCTTCAGCCTGAACACCAGCTGTTTGAGTCTCAGAGCAGTCCTGGTTGGGAAACAACACGATTGAAAGCGCCTCGGGGAGGAGAGGGTTAGTTCAACCTGCTACTCTCAGGTCCCTCCCCACCACGGAGGGAGTCAGGGCAGGACTGCAAGGCAGGACTCAGAGGCCATGGAGGGTGCTGCTTACTGGCTTCTTTCTCAGGACTTTCTCTGACACGCCACCTGGTCAGGAGTGGCTGGGCTCTCTCAGATCCATCACTAATTGTGAAAATGCCACAAGGCTTGTCTATTTTCAGATAACTCTAGCTTGTGTCAGGTTGACAGCTGGACTTCGTCATCCTTTCTGTAACTGAGCTTTAGCAGCTGAGTTAGCATCCCTACCAACCTGAGCAGATAACCTTAGGAAGCACTCAGCCTTCTTTGGTGACTGAGTGATCAACAGTTGGCTTTACCACTTCATATGGAAAACAGAGCCAAAGAGCTGTTATTCTGCTGTTCTGAGAGTAGCAAGTACTTTCTTTTACATTATTTCTTTTCAAAAAATATCCTTTTTTCTCTTTTAAAATTCTTCTCTCAATACCTCCTGACCTCAGCCTTCCTCCTCTCCACTCCTCCCAGTCCCCACCTCCCTTTCTTTTACATTTTCTTAATCTTGCTAGAAGAATTTATGGTTTACAGAAACCTCTTCTGTGGTCCGTGAATTTGTGCAGAATGTATCCTATAAGAGAGCTCTTCCATTGTGATTCAAATGGAAATCAAGGGATTCTATCCTGATTCCTGAGTTTTCTCTTGCCTAAAGAGCAATATGCTTACCTATTGCTTCAAGCAGCAGGGTCAGATGAATGTGTGGGATGCGACCTGAAAGGTGCAAGAGTTTGTATGACAATCACATGTGCTTCTGAGCAAGTAACAGAAGCACTGTTTCTTTATCGGTTAATCCACAGTTACTGTGTGCTGTCTGACTGTTCTGATTGTATTCTTATTGTATGCTGGGGTTGTTCTGGGTAGTAGGAAGGTATATAGCCTTCATGACATAGACAGTTGAGGTCAGATGTCTATCTCAGGTGGCTGCAATGGACTTGGGACAGCTCTGGTTCATCCACTCAGTATTAATTATTATTTCCTACTCTCTGCCTCCAGAAGACAGTATTAGCTTCACAGATCCCACTGTGGTCTAGGTGATATTTACTGCTGCGTGAGTGGCAGTCTGCACTGACATTCATGGGAGAGCTGCCGGACGGTGAACTGACTGGGTGGGAGAAGAAAGCACTGTGCTTGCTTTCTGTCCGTTTTTATTTAGTGCAACATGGATTTACAAATAGCCAGGCATAGCAGTCCTTCCAGCACTGAGGAGGTTGAAACAGGAAGATTAAATAGTTTGTGCTACTTAGTGAGTTTAAGGCCTACATAGGGTATATGTGGCGATCCTATCTCAGAACAGCAACAACAGAAAAAAACCTTAAAACAGAACACTACCAAACAGCAACACAGAGGTTTAGGAGTGTACAGCTTTTCTCAAAAGTGCTAGTACATCATTACAAAGCCTTTAGTTTGGCAGGTGTGGTGACACATGCCTATCATCCCAGCACTTCAGATGTGAGGCAGGGGTACTGACATAAGTTTGAGGCTAACAGAGTATAGCAGGTTCAGGCCAGCCAGGGCTGTACAGAAAGTCTTTGCAGTTAAGCTCAGGAGATGGACTTTTAAGAATGTGCTTCCTTAAGGTGGCTCATATATAAGTCAAGGCAGCAGAAGATGTTGTTTTGAACAGCAAGTGTCAAACAAGTTTTCCAGCCAGATCCCATTCCCTGCAATTTGAGGCACAGACACTGTCTTTAAAAAAAAAAGAAGGCCTTTAATCAAAAAATTTCTTTTAATGAATTTGTACTTATGAGTAAATGTTCGTCTTGTTCTCTCTCTCTCTCTCTCTCTCTCTCTCTCTCTCTCTTTCTCTCTCTCTCTCTGCTTTTCAAGACAGAGTTTCTCTGTATAGCTCTGGCTGCCCTGGAACTAGCTCTGTAGACCAGGCTAGCCTCAAATGCACAGAGAACCACCTGTCTCTGCATCCTGAGTGCTGGGATTAAAGGCATGTGCCACCACTGCCCGTTCTTTCTGTTCTCTTAAAGAGGGTGTCAGTCTTATGTATGGACTTGGCAATTTTGGCTGATGGTTTTCTTAGGCACAAAGGGGTCCTTGAGGAAAACCTGAAAATGTTTAAGATTTAACCAAATAAAATTATTCTGAAAAAAATTAGATGAAATATATCTTTTATTTATTCTTTGACAATTTCATATGAATGTAAATAATGTGTCTTCATCATTTCTATCCTAACTCTTCCCCTCTCTTCCTAGGCACCTAATATGTCCCCATCTAGACTTTCATGTGTCCACCTCCCACCCCCTTTCTTTAAAAAAATATTTATTTATGTATTATGCATACAATATTTTGTCTGTGTTTGCCTGAAGGCCAGAAGAGGGCGCCAGACCTCATTACAGATGGTTGTGAGCCACCATGTAGTTTCTGGGAATTGAATTTAGGACCTTTGGAAGAGCAGGCAATGCTCTTAACCAATGAGCCATCTCTTCAGCCCCCACCCCCATTTTTTTATAATCCATTTAGTCCAATTAATGCTGCCTGTTGGAATGTTGACTGGTCTTGTTGACTTGACCCTGTGCAGGTAACTAAAGCTTCAGTGAGTGCATGAGTATACCGGCCATGTCTTCCAGACATGTTCCTTAAGCCTTGACGCACGTGGAGCTTTATATAGATATGCTATGTTGGGCCCAGTCACGTATCTCAGCATTTTGACCAGCTATGAGTTGCTTAGTTAATTACTGACCACTACAGGGAGAAGCTTGTTTGGCTAAGGCTGAGGTCAGCAGTTTGACAACATGGTTAATTAGCAAGGCAGCAGTAGGCATTTCCCTCCTATGGCCTGTGACCTCCCAGGCTTGGGCTTTTGGTCAGGTTTACAGTACCAGCTATAAATTCCCTCAAATGAAAAATTTCCAGATAATACTTAGACTTTGAATATTTTGCTTTCTTCCTATAATAAAATTGGTTCTATCTTTCTATAATGTCTGGGGGCTGGAGTATAGCCCAGTTGGTAGAGTGCCTACCCACCACATAGGAAGCCCTGGGGCTAGTCTTCAGCACTGCGTAAGGAAAGCATGGCGATGCATGTCTGTGATGTAGCATTCAGGGGGTAGAGGCAGGAGGATCAGGAATTCAAGGTTCTTCTTGACAACGCAGCAAGTTTGAGGCCAAACTGGGATACATGAAACCCTATCTCAGAGCAGGAGTATAGACTTAGAGGAGCTGTGGTTAAAACAAAACAAAACAAAAACTACATATAGTTTATGTAGTGTATGAGCCAGAGAGATGGCCCAGTAGGTGAAAGAAAGCCCAAATTCAATCTGGAGTCTACCACAAGCCTGAGTGCCGGCCAGCATTTGCATCCCAGCGCTCCTACAGTGAGATGGAGAACTGAGTGGACCAATTACCTGGAGTGTGCAGCACAGCAGCTGAAACTAGAGTGCCTCATAATAATGAGGAAGGAACCAACTCCTGAAGAGTCCTCTGACCCCGTCATACAAATACCAGGCTCCCTCTTCTCGTTCTCTCTCTCTCTGGTCCTTAGGACTCTCCTCAGTCTTTTTCTCACTGTTACTTGTGACTTTGCTGTGGTATTTAAACAGTTGTGTATTCCAATCTAAACCTTGAAATCTTATGAACCAGCTTTTTGAAGATGCTTACCTGAAGTGACTGCTCGCATCCCAGCATATGTAAGTCAGGGCAGTAAGAGGCTGTTCTGGACAGCAGGATGAGAGCCAGGTATGGTTTCCACCTACAATACACTCCCTGAGTTTTGTGGGAGAGATGAAACAGTGGACTCTTCTTGATCTGGGCTTGGGTAAGGAATGGATGGACTTATGTAGTTTGCTCAAATTGCAAATGAGATGCTAAAAGGCTCAGATTTCTCAGAGCTCAAGTGACTAAAGTATCATGTGACTTACCTGGAAATAAAGTTTAGGGTTTTGTTTTATTTTTTTCTGCTGGGGGTAGGAAGTGGGGTGGAATTTGTTTCGAGACAGGGTTTCTTTGTATAACCCTGACTGTCTTGGAACTCACTGTATAGAGCAGGTTGGCCTCCAACTCAGAGAACCGACTGCCTCTGCCTCTTGAATGCTGGGTTTAAAGGTGTGCACCACCACTGCCTGGCAAGTTTAGTTTTTTGCTGGCAAGAAAGTGAGAAACTTTGTGCTTTTTTTTAAAGATTTATTTATTATGTATACAGTATTCTGCTTGTATGTCTGCCTGCACACCAGAAGAGGGTACCAGATCCTCACTGTAGATGGTTGTGAGTCACCATATGGTTACTGGGAATTGAACTCAGGACCTCTGGAAGAGCAGCCAATGCTCTTAACCTCTGAGTCATCTCTCTAGCCTGAACTTTGTGCTTTGTAAAAATGGAAAAATGAAAAAAAATATAGTACAAACATGTATCAGTGCTGATAGAAGACAGGTACTAGATAGATAAATAGGCTAGCTTTCTCTGACTTTTCGTGTCTAGAGAAGGCTATCAAAGAGGGGGATATCTCGGGATTTCATTTTAAAATACATTTTATCAAATAGATACTTTCATAGCAGGAAAGATGGCTTAGTGTGTGTACCTTTGGGCCTGGCAGCGCGCGCGCACACACACACACACAGAGTAAAACGTAAAAAGAAGAAAGTTGCTTCCAGCCCAGAATAATAGTATAAGCCTGTAAAACAGGCATCTGGGAGGTAGAAGGAGGATCAGGAGTTCAAGGCTAGTATTGGCTACATGGCAAGTAGCAAGTCTGAGGGCACATGACTACATAAGAGAGATCCTGTCAAAAAACAAAAACAAAACAGAAACAACAAACTTAAGTTTCAAATAAATATTCAGTCTGGCAGTTGACAAGGACTTAAACCTGAACAGATACAGGATGAATTCTTTTAGAGCTTTGTAAGATATATTCTGTGAGTTAACTCTGCAGGAAGGCTTGGTTTGAGTTTGTAGATCTCTGAAGGCAACAGGAACTGTGTGTACTTATGTACACAGTTGATGATTGGCCAGAGCCCTCACTCACACCTTTGTGACAGTTTCAGAGAGATGAGGAGCAATGGTACACTGGATAGAAATATATGTTCAGGAGAGAGAGAAAACAGAAGCAGAAACTACAGAATAGGAAAAAGACCCATGGAGGATTTATTTCAAAACCAAGGGGCTTTCTGGAAAGTTCCGAACAAATTTGGGAGTATCAGTTGCGATGAAGTTCTGTTATGTGTGACAGATCGTCACACACACAAATGTGTAGGCAAGCAGGTTAATTCCTCCTCACATGGGCAGCTGAGGGTCAGGCTTCCCTTTTGTTACTGCTTCATTATTCTTTTGCTTCTGTTTTTTGAGACGGGTCTCTCCCCATAGCCCTGGCTGTGAACTCTCTCTGTAGACTAGGCTGGCTTCACAGAGACCGCCTGACTGCCTGCTGAGTGCTGGGATTAAAGGTGTGTGCCATCACACTCTCTCTTTTGGCGTCTACCTGCGAGCTTGCCTAAGGCACCTACATGCAGCCGCTACTCTAACTGTCGTGTCAGTGTGCAGAAGGAAGATGGGCAAGGCCAAAAGGCATGCTTCCTGCTAGAATCCATCAGCTCTGTTTTTCATTTTCTCTTGCCTTACCCCAATTTCCCCAAAATATAAAGGCTAAATATTGGCTTGGTGAGCCTTATTATCTGCCATACCAAGTGATCATAATTGTATGTGTATGTGTGTGCATGCATGTGGCATAGAATTGAGTGTGCAAGCTCACACACATGCAGAACTAGAGCAGGACTTTTGCTATTGCTCTTCACCTTTATGCCTTGAGACAGGATCTCTCACTGAACTCGAAGTTTCCTGAGCCAGGGGGCTCTTGTGGCCATTCCTGGATCTCTATGCAGCTGCTAGGAATGGACCTGGATCCCATGCTTGTGCACTCTTACTCAGTGAGCACATGCCTATATTCGTCATGGTATCACCACAGCATAACCTGACTGAGCCTTTGGGCTATCTGCAGAGTCCTGAAAAATGACAGAAATGTTTGGTGACTTTGGCTATCAGTTTGCAGAATGATTTCTTGGTTCAACAACTGATTGTATTGTGGATTTGCTGTGCTAGATACTGGCATTCTAATAGTGAGTAAGTAAATATGGCCTCTTCCTTCAAAGGATTTATAGGCTAACAGGGAACAGAATCTTCTCTTCCCTTTTCTTCCTTTCTTTCCCCCTTCTATTTCTTCCTCTCCTCTTCTTCCCTCTCTTTTCATTTTTTCTCACTTCTCTTTTCTTTCTTTTTTCTTCCCTCTCCCTCTCTTTCCTTCTCTTCCTTCTGAGATAGGGTTTCCCCAGGTTCCAGAACAGGTTGTCCTGGAACTCACTGTGTGTCCCAGGTAGCATATGCCACTACACATGTCTAAACAATATGGGTTTCAGATAAGTCATCTATGAATGTTTTGAATGCAGATAAGGAGAGACAGAGTGCCAGGGACCCTGTAACGGGAAAGACTGTAAGGTTTGATGACATGCTTTACAACCGACAATTAAAGGCTGCTTGCGCTAGCCAGGCTGGCAGGTGGGGATGGAGATGTGAGTGGAAGGCAAGAGGGAGAATACAGGATTACCTCCTGTCTGAGAGTTGCCCTAAGAATTCATTTGTCTTACACTATTTGTCCCCTTTTCATGGGGAATCAATAGGAATTTATAAGCATCAAAGGAAGGCAGGTACTGTTCTTTTCATTGGAAATGACTGTGCCATCCTTTCTACTTACATTTTCTCTGTCTAGATGAATGCTTGCCTTTGCAGATCACAGAAGGGGATATTAGGAACCAAGGAAGTAGGTGGACAAGTGACTGGGGTACAATGAAGTCCCGTTGCTCCGTTATTCATCCGGATTTTGGTCTTAGTGTAGATGAGACTCAAAGGAGGCAAGGATTGGTTCTGACCCTGAAGTACTGATCTGACCCCTTCTCCTTCTAGGAAGTGGATATTGTGGTGGCACCGTGCCACAGCCACCGGCCTGCCGTAGATGTTCTGGGTGACTTGGCGAATGATTTCTTGCCTGTGATAACCTACGCACTTCACAAAGATGAACTCTCTGAGAGGGATGAGCAAGAGCTTCAGGAAATCAGAAAGTATTTCTCCTTTCCTGTGTTCTTTTTCAAAGCACCCAAGCTGGAGATTATGGACTCCCCCAGCGGGCGAGCAGAGAGTGAACGATCACCACTGTATCGACAGCTGTTGGACCTGGGCTATCTGAGCAGCAGTCACAGGAACTGTGGAGCCCCTGACGAGGACAGCAAAGCTCAGAGCATGTTGGTGGAGCAAAGTGAGAAGCTGAGACAATTGAGTACCTTTTCTCACCAGCTGCTACAGGCCCACTTGGTGGATGCAGCCAAGGCCCTGAACGTGGTGCACTGCCGCTGTCTTGACATCTTTATTAACCAGGCTTTTGACATGCAACGGGACCTACAGATCACTCCTAAACGTCTAGAATATACTAGAAAAAAGGAGAATGAATTGTATGAATCGTTGATGAATATTGCCAACCGGAAGCAGGAGGAAATGAAGGACATGATTGTTGAGACACTTAATACCATGAAAGAGGAACTTCTGGATGATGCTGCCAACATGGAGTTTAAAGGTAGGTTCTAGAGCTTAGAGGGGTGTTGGGACTGCAGAGGCCTCTGATTCTTTTTTATTTTTTAATAACGGCATCTTTTAATGGCAGTAATACAATTACTGGGTTACAGGATTAAGAGAGACCACATGAGGGAAGGCAGATGAGGTTTCTGAAAGACATACTGAGTACAAAAGGGGGCGGGGGAGCCATGCCACAATCATTGTAAAAATACAGTACGTTATATACATATTTGCACCATCGACTTTCAACTCGGAAATGCTATTTACACTTTTGTTACACTCCTGTTAAGAGAACAAGTTTTCTCTAAAAATGTGGCCTGCTGGTGAGTGGGATTCAGACAGTTTCCTTGTCCCATGAGGGTCTTCGTCTGACTATTCCAAGAGGAGGATAGTTCCTCTCACCATAGATTTCAGATTTAAAAATTCATTTAATTTCTTTAACAAAAGAAAAATTTTCTTTTTCAAATGTAGACCAGGCTGGCTTTAAACTCATGATCCTCCTGCCTCTGCCTCCTGAGTGCTGAGATGACAGGTAGGCACGACCAAACCTGGCTTTTACAAAAGAGAACTTTCAGAGGCAGACACTGCCACACTGCACTCTTCCTATCCTATACTTACCGTGGCCCCAGTCTAGGAGACCAAGGCTGGAGCCCAAAGACAAATCTCATTGACTGTTTAAGAAAACAAAACAAAATAAAAAACACAAAGACAAACAAAACCAATCTGATCTTGGTGCACTGACTCCACAGGGTGTTATCCCTATGGGGCATAAGCCCCTCCCACCCTGGCTTCAGGCCCTAAACTGTATTGAAGGAATTTCTTTTTGGGTTGTGGATGGTAGGGGGCGGAGGTGACAGATGGGTATGTGGGAGCCTATCTCCCCCTGAGGTGTGTCAGGTCTCCTTTTCAAAAGGAAGCTGCTGGGCCAAGAGACCCAATATAGAAAAGGCAGGCTACAAGAAAGCAGACCTCTAGGGCTTGGCGAGTGACCCAGAGGCAGAATGACCTGCAGCAGGTCTTACCCAGTTCCCTGATCCAATCTTGGGGATGTGGTCGGTCACAGGAAGCCTCCCCTGGGGCTCTGGACAAGGCCAGACCTAAGGTGGCTAGTGGGGGAAGCTGTGGCACTGCCTCCGCCGACTGGGATCTGGCAGATGCCTTAGGCCTCCCCACCTCAAGTTTCCTTTCCTAGAAAGGACCAACACACCACTTTGACCCCAGACTCTACTGTTTCCTCATGCCCCTATTGGAAAGCACCCACTAATCCAACACCGCAACAGACAGCTGATGCCCTGCTTCTGTTGGCTTGGGAGGGAAAAGCAAACAGAAAAGTACTCTACAGGGAACAGGGCTAAGGCGAATGAAAGCAGCTAGCAGACACACTTTGCCAGGGCCACCCTTGGCCTCCCTCCTCGCGAGTCTGGCAGGTAGCGACACCACGGATCCTTGAGCTGTCTCGAGGGTCAGGCCAGTGGCACTGGACAGGTAATACTGAGGGAGAATGCTTTGAGGGGCTGCCCCACCCCTCCCAGGCCTACAGGCTGCAGGTCTGTCTCACCCAGAGTCTCCTGGAGGACTAGAGGGTGTCACTTTCAGGACAAACCCTGGACAGAGGATGTGGGATGCACAGGCCTGAGCAGGTCAGGGCCAGGATCTTTCTCTCCTTTGGACATTTTCTCACTTTGCTTTTGCTTTGTCCTGAAGCAGGCTGTCACAGGCTGAAGAGATGAGGCCTCTGATTCTTTGAGCTAGAAATTGAATACCCTGATTCTTTTTTAATTACTTTATTTATTTATGTGCATCAGTATTTTGCCTGCATGTATGTCTGTATGAGAGTATCAGATCCTCTGGAACTGGAGTTATATACCATTGTGAGCTGCCATGTGGTTGCTGGGAATTGAACCAGGGTCCTCTGGAATAGCAGCTAGTGCTCTTAACCTTTGAGCCATCTCTCCAGCTCCCATGTCTTGATTCTTAAGGTCCAGCAAGAGGACACCTGTCTTAGTTAGAGTTTCTATTGCTGTGAAGAGACACCATGACCATGGCAACTCTTAGAAAGGAAAACATTTAATAGGGGCTGACTTACTGTTTAGAGGTTTAGTCCATTATTGTCATGGTAGGACATGGTGGCATGCAGGCAGACATGGTGCTGGAGGAGCTCAGAGTTCTGTCTTGATTTGCAAGCAGCAGGAGTCTCTGTTCACACTGGGCGTAGCCTGAGCATATGAGACCTCAAAGCCTATTCCTGTAGTGATAAAGGGAGCGGGCCTGCTTTTTGTCCAGCCCAGCTCCCGCACGGCTAGCTCATACCCGGAAAT
>LOEQ01000550.1:293361-315658 GCA_001685075.1 Bramus lutescens | reverse complement strand
AGAGAGAGAGAGAGAGAGAGAGAGAGAGTCTCTTACTCTATAGACCAGTTGGCTAAGAACTTGCTATTTAGAACTGAGTGGCCTCAGAGAGACCTGCCTCTTCCAGGTACAGGGATTAAAGGTATATACCACTATACCCAACTTGGACTTGTTCTTGAAGTTGTTCAGAAATGACTATCTGCATGTGCTCCTTCACGTGTTCTCTTTCAGATCTTAAATGCCGCTTATCATGTTGAAGTCACATTTCACTCTGGGTCCTCAGTTACAAGGATGCTTTGGGAACAAATCAAGCAGGTGAGTGTTCCTCAGAGAAGTCATTTCAATCAATGTTGGCTCATTTACATCTTAGACTCTCCAACAGAACAGATCTTAGAATATGCTGTTAAAGTAGGGTGGCCATTATTTGGTGGTTTGCCTCTCTGAAAGAATTCTGTTGTATGCTTGTTTTCAATTAGTGACTACCAGTGTTCCCTTTAAGCCCTAAAAGCCATAGATTTACATAATACTTGATGAAGCCACAAAATTCCACCTCACTAATAGTTTTGTCTTTTATTCAGCCTAAATGTTTTCTCAGAAGTAGGTATTATTGGGTCTGGGGATATAGCTTGGTGGTAGATGTTTTGCCTAACATACAAAGGGTCACAGATTTGATTCCCCAGTACCAAAAGAGTAAAAAAGTAAACAACAAAAATCTAGACATTGAGTCATAGTGGTGCATATCTTTAATCTGAGCATTGAGGAGGTAGAGGCAGGCAGATCTCTATGAGTTGATGGCCTACCTGGGGTTACATAGTAAGTTTTAGGATAGCCAGGGCTATGTAGAAAGACCTGTCTAAAACAACAACAACAACAACAACAACAAAACAACACACACACACACACACACACACACACACACACTGTTGCCAGGGGCCAAGAGTGTGGTTCCTGTCTTAGACTTGCATCTATGTAGAGTTACTACTGCTTCAGAAGGAGAGTTACTCCATGGTCCTGAATAGAACATGTTGAGGGGTGTGCGCATTTCAATTAGGCTTACTGTTCTTTGGTGCTTTCCTCTGGATGAACCCTGGTTTTGAGGTAGATGGGTTAGAAATGACGTTGGGTTTCATAGGCTCCTACGTTAAGGGCTGTTCGCAACGAGTAGGAGCCCAGTGAAGGAGAGGCATTGTTGGAGCTGCCTGGGAGTTCCTTCTTCCTTCAGTGACTTAACTGTCCTTATCTCGGCAGATCATCCAGCGGATCACATGGGTGAGCCCACCCACCATCACTCTGGAGTGGAAGAGGAAGGTGGCCCAGGAAGCCATCGAGAGCCTCAGTGCCTCCAAGTTGGCCAAGAGCATTTGTAGCCAATTCCGCACTCGGCTCAATTGTTCTCACGAGGCTTTTGCAGCCTCCTTGAGGCAGGTTGGTATGCAGGAAAGGAGCAAAAGCTGGAATAAGCAGAAAAGATCCTCATCTAGAGGGAAGTAATTTGCTCTCCGCTATCCTTATAGTTTTAAAAAAATCAGTGTATTTTTTATTCTGTTAAAGAATAATATGTTACAGGAAGTTTCATCACCAAATTTTTCATGTGGATCTTTTTATAACTCTGGGGAAATTAGAGTGAATGCAGTTAATTTCTTCTCATATAACTGAATGAAAAAAGAGCAGAGAGGAGTACTGACTTTATATAAGTTTATATCGTATTTTAATAATGAATGACAAAGAATGACTTTCTAACAATACCAGATCATAATTATATGGTCCTCCTGAGTGTGTGTGTGTGTGTGTGTGTGTGTGTGAGAGAGAGAGAGAGAGAGAGAGAGAGAATATGAATAGATGTGATTATGCATCTAATAGGAAAATGACTATTGACTATGTATTATCATTGTATTAAACATGTCATATATATGCTGTTCAGTTCTCACAATTGTTGGCATGAAAAATATATAATTATTTCTACGAATCCGGTGGAGGAGGATCTGAGGTGAGGGACTTGAGTTTTATGTTTTTTATGTTGTCTTTTTCTTCTAGCTGGAAGCTGGCCACTCTGGGCGGCTGGAGAAAACTGAAGATCTATGGCTAAAGGTTCGAAAAGATCATGCCCCCCGTCTGGCACGCCTTTCACTAGAGAGCCGGTCTTTACAGGATGTCTTGCTTCACCGTGAGTCCTTGTTTTTTTCCAAGTGAATTGGAGGGAATGCAGGGACCTCTAGCATTCCTTTACCAAGAATCCCACTGTCTCAGGCTACTACTACCTTGCAAAGCTGCCCCAGCACTTAATGATGCTTCTCAATTCCTATTTGGTTCTGCTGCTGGTGTAATATGAATAACAAGATCAAAGTTTATTCAAAATCATCCAGCTCAGTTACTTCCTACTGGGTTACAACAACACTTGAGTTTCTCCCCATTGCATGACTGCATGATTACCAACTTCTGGCCCCTAGGCAGGGTTGCACCTAAGAATCTTAAAAAGAATGCCTGGTAAGTTCCTATTCCATCTGCCTTATTACTGTCTTTATATCTTATAGGTAAACCTAAATTAGGACAGGAACTAGGCCGGGGCCAATATGGTGTAGTGTACCTGTGTGACAACTGGGGGGGGCACTTTCCTTGTGCCCTCAAGTCAGTTGTTCCTCCTGATGAGAAGCACTGGAATGACCTGGCGTTGGAGTTTCACTACATGAGGTAGGTCTTGGTTTCATTAATCTGGGGAAGACCCAGAGAAGCCAAAGGCTGGCTTTAGTTTTGTATCACAAGCTACAGCATATCTTGTCTCTATATATCTAGATTTAAGGACATTATAACTAGTGTTTGTAGGTTAGGCTAGACATGCTATCTTTGCTTAGTTTTCTTGTATCACAATTCCTCAGCTCTTCATTCTGTTGTCTTTTTTTGTCACTAAGGACTGCAAGTATTGATAGTCCATGGTTCTTTACCTTGGCGGAGAAGTAGTTTTCTTTTCCTCTCTCTAGACTTGGACTAGTGTGACTGTGAGGTTCTTTCTTTCTACATTCTGGCATTTCTTACAGAATTAGAGCCTGAGTGTGGTAGCCCAAACCTTTCTCTTTCTCCTAGGTCTTTGCCAAAGCACGAGCGATTGGTGGATCTTCACGGTTCGGTCATTGATTACAGCTATGGTGGTGGCTCCAGCATTGCGGTACTGCTTATTATGGAGCGGCTACACCGGGACCTCTACACTGGGCTGAAGGTGAGGGAGGCAGCCAGGGACAAGAGCCAGCTGGGAGCCGGTTCCTTCCTGGACTTCGTCCTTTCCTGCTGTTTCAGAACTTCTCACTTTCATAGAGATTGTTGGAGTAACCCCATTTACTTCATTATTTCCAGTAAAATGTCAGACATTTTTCAGAATTCACTTTTATCCCAGTATATTTCTATAATGCTTTTATTCATTACTTTGTAAAAAATTGCTTATTTGTTTTTGTTTGTTTGTTTGTTTGGTTGGTTGTTTTGTTGTTGTTGTTGTTGTTGTTTTGAGACAGGCTCTCACTATGTAGCACTGGCTGGCCTGGAACTCTCCTATATAGATTAGGCTGGTCTCTCACTCACAAGAGATCCACAGGCCTCCTCCAGTGCTAGGATTAAAGGCATGTGCCACCAAGCCCAGCTTATTTACCATTTTGATGTCCTGTGGTGTGATGGAAAATGTAGATTCTTTAGAAGAATGGAAAGCTTGTTATACTTTTGGATAAAGCCAGTTTTTGTTAAGTGAACAAGTGTTTATTAATGACTATTTGTGCAAGGTTTGTATTAAGCACTATCAGATTATAGCAAGATGTGTAATTTCCAATCATGTTTAAGAAAATTGTAGTCAATGAGAGAGAGGTGGGGTGGGGTCAGTCATGAAGTCATAAGATCTTGTTATGTGATCTTGATTTTTTTAAAAATTAACTGGGAATGTGCCACTGAAGAATGACATTTGAGTAAGGGTGAAACTCTCAGCTGAATGTTGAGTCTAAGCTCTCATCTAAAACATTCATTAATAAGGGAATTAAGTTTCTCTTGTCTGTCTATTGCCTTGGAGCTGAACAGAAGGAGACAGAAGCTGACCTCAAAGGGTCTGGATTCCCCTATATGAGCTTACATGGAGACTTTCAGAAGTAAGGGAGAGAAACTTAGGAATATTTTCGGGAGTCATAGAAATTGGTGAGATGAAGAGACTCCAAGTGGTTTCCTCTTTATCTCAGGAGCACATGAAATTCTTTTATAAATGGGCTAGATCCATTTGAGGATCTTGGAGGAAATTAATTTTTGGAGGAAATTAATAGGACAGTTTTTGAGTAACTTTGGAATTGGAGCCCATAAAATCAAACCTGGGCTAACCAAGCCTGTGAAAGCAAATCTTCCATGAGACAGTGCCAGAGTCACCTGGATGCTGGGAGTGAGATGCTGCTAGACCTCGGACTTCTGCTTCAGTCTGGGGTGGTCCTGCTGACCAATGCAGCCTGCAAAGGGCTTCCTTGTGTTTTGTGTCCTACACCACTTGTTCTTCCCTGCCCCTCCCAGTCACTGTTCTGCCCTTTCGTGCCACCCTAAGTCATTTGGTCGCTCACAATTGAAGTTTCAGTTGGGCTAAGGAGTTGGGCTCTTTTCCCTTCCCAGGCTGGGCTGACCCTGGAGACACGTTTGCAGATAGCTCTGGATGTGGTGGAGGGAATCCGCTTTCTGCACAGCCAGGGTCTTGTCCATCGGGATATCAAACTGAAGAATGTGCTGGTGAGTAAGAGTTCCATTCAGAGAGGGTCCCTGCCTCGGCAGAGGGCTTGTGTAAAAGGCCTTTGATTCTAGGGAAAGACTGCATGGAAAGCAGGAGCATTTCCATGTTGGGTAGATGGTGTCCTGAATTTCAGCTTAAGGAGCAATTTCAACAGACTTACCTGTGTCAAATACTTTTCCCTCCACTGTGGGAAATTTTAACTTCATAGAAAAGAGTGGGATAGAGTGGCATAGCGGAAACCCAGCTGCCCTTGTATCCTATGCTCCTGCCAGGATGCCCTACTCACAGTCATATTTTCTGTTTATCTTTCTGCACCATATGAAGGTAAGTTGCTAATAACAGTTCACGCCTAAATATGTCAGTGTATCTCTTCTAAGAAAAAGTGTCTTCTAAATAATTAAAATGCCATTACCACACTCAAGAAATCTATCATTGATACACTACTGTTATTAACACATACTCTGGGCTGGGTGGTGGTGGCACATGCCTTTAATCCTAGCAGAGACAGAGACAGGTGGATCTCTGTGAGTTCAAGGTCAGCCTGGTCTACAAGAGCTAATTCCAGGACAGGCACCAAAGCTATAGAGAAAGCCTGTCTAGACAAAACCAAAAACAAACAAACAACAACAACAAAAACCCCATATACTCTGTTATTGTCTCTATTATATCCTGTTGCTCCAAATATGGTCTGTTTGCTGTTTTTTTAATCTATCTATTTATTTATTTTGCCTAGGAGCTAATCTAAGGATGCTACAGTATATCTTGTTACATGCTATTTTAGCCTTCTTCAATCTAGAATAATCTTTGCCTTTTTTTGTTTTTATGTCATTGGTATTTTTGAGGAGTCCAGGTCTTTGCTATTGTTTAGGGCTTAATTAGAGACACTAGATGAGAACTAACATGCATAATGCACCTTAGAAGTCACATTGCATAAACCATAAGGTGTCTTTTGGCAGACTCCTCTTGAAAACATCTATTACAGTCACCGAAATGGCTCAACAAGCTGTGGTACCTGTTATTATATAGTGGAAGGAGAAAACAGACTCCTACAACTTGTCCTCTAATCTATACACACACAAAGTAAACAAATAAAATGTAATTACCTAGGAAAAAATACCTTCCGGTATCACATGGCAACACCCCATAAAGTTGCAGTTTTGGGGAGAGAAAGATAACTCAAAAATTATTGATAGGAAGCTAAGAGACAATCAGTAGCCAAAGGGGACACATTTATTCTCTAGGATCAATTTCTGCTTATTTGTTTTCGTGTCATTGCTGTTCTTTCTCCTGTCCTGGGGTAAAGCCAGGGTCTGTGCATGCTGGTCAGGTCTCTGCCACAGAGCTACACCCAGCCCTGGATTAGAGCTTCAAAAATTAAAGAATTACTTCAGCTGACAAGAGGGGGAGGTCAGGTGCCAACATGTTTTCCTCATTTTACAGACCTTCATTACTCATTCTTCCAAGATTATAGTGATCCCAGTGTGGGGATATAAATGTGAAGAAACAGTCCTTGCTCACATTGGGGAAGAGGACAGTGACAGGAACGAGTCTGATATAGTAAGGTTGGAGGAAGGACTTAGTAAGTACTGCTTCGAGGCTGGATGTGCGGACACAAGGTGACTCTGACCTGCTATTTTTGGCAGCTGGACAAACAAAACCGTGCCAAGATCACTGACTTAGGATTCTGCAAGCCAGAAGCTATGATGTCAGGCAGCATTGTTGGGACACCAATCCATATGGCCCCTGAACTTTTCACAGGTAAGACTAGAGGGCAAAGAGTGGGTTTAGCAGTACTCTGAGTTGGGGTGCTTCCCCTCAGGGTAAATAATGTGGACAAGTACTGCTGGCAGGTGTGGCCCAGGTAATGAAGAAACCAGAACAGGGAGAGTGAAGAGGTAAAGAAGTGAGAAAGAATGGTGTAAATGAAAATGGGAGTTGCCAAGTGCTCTTTTGGATGTGTCTCTGGGCTATTAGCACCATAATTGCCATACTTAGCACTTACTTAGTCATAAAGTATTGGTTGAATAACTTCTAAATGATGGAACTTGTCATTAGAGAACTTATTATCAACATGGAGATATACTGAGAGAGGTAAAGTAATTTGGAAGAGATGTAAGGCAGCATTAAATGCTAAATTACGGGTGCTATAATTACTGTGATGCAGAGTGAAAGAATAAATTTAGGTTGGAATGCTGGATGGTTTTATGGTAGAAGTGAGATTTGGGGTAATATTTGAGTCCAATCTAGAAAAATAGATAGTGGAAAGGGAACTCAGGTCTGAGTGTGCACTTTGTAGTAGGCAGGGCAGGTTTGTTTCTCAAGATCTTGTTTTACTTAATCCCTTTGGCAAGCCTGTGATGATGTTGGTGTATTTTTATGTCAGATTTATAGGTAAACTGGGGCTGGATTGATGAAATAACTGGCCCCAAACACTGAGGTAGAAGGCAATGAAACTGTGACTCGAACTTAGGCCTTTCTGCCTGTACAGTCCAATCATTAGGGCAGAAACATCTGGAGGCTGGAGAAGGGGAAATACCAAGGGAAATTGCAAAACAGAAATATTTATGGCAGAAAAGAAATCCACTTGGCAAATAGTGACAGACAAGGCCAGAGAAGTCCACAGACTGCAAACCTTGGGGGAGGGTTAGGGTCTTATGTAAGTAAGGAGGTACTGAGCTTTTGAGCAGTGGAGGGTGGCAAAGAATATATTCCTGGACCAGCTTCACAGCCATTGGTGGAAGGGATGTGAAGGAGAAGAATCAGTGTGAGGTGATCAGTCAGGCAAAGATTTGTGTCCATAGTTAATAATGGTTGGTACTGATGCTGAATTAAACAGGGTTACAAATTTGAGATAAATTCAGAAGACAATGGGAAAGCTTTTTACTGCCTTGATATGAGTGTTGGATAGAAAAGAATGGCTGTCATGGAAGTTTGAAACTCTGAAGTGAACATCATCTGGAGGATGATGGTACTGTACCAAGGAAGATGGGAAAGAGATCATAGGTCAGTCACTAGTATTGATATGAGGAATAATTAATAATGCATTTCTATTTTTTAATATTTATTTTATGTATAGGAATATTTTTCCTGCATGTATGTATGTGTACTGTGAGTGTGCCTGGTGCTCAGGGAGGTCAAAAGAAGTTGTTGAATGCTCTGGAACTGCAACCTCAGGTGTCTGTGAGCCATGTGGATGCTAGGAATCAAACCTTGGGCCTCTGTAAGAACACTAAGTGCTCTAAACCACGGAGCTCTCTCTCTCTCTCCAGCCCATAAATTTCATTCATTTCATAGAGGTTGTCACCTGGTTCTTCATTGGGTGGTACACAAGGACCAGGAACTAGTAAAAAACTGAGTCAAATAATAGACCCTTTTTCTTTTCCTAGGTTTACTTTGTTCTCTTCCTGCTGCTGTTACTCCGCCTTGCCTGGTGCTTATTTAAATTCCTTTTATTGTTATCTACCCTGTTGCTGTCAGAATACAATATTTTCTTCTTTTGTATCCCTGGTCGGAAAAAAAAAAAGACATGCTGCCCACCAACTCTGTACTCCTCTTTGCCTTTAAGATCTTTCTATGAGAGATAGGATCTTCCTATGTATCCTAGACTGGTTTCAAATGATCCTCTGCCTTAATCTCTTGAGCGCTGGAATTACAGATGTGCACCACACCTGCTAATCTTTGTCTTTATAATCTTTATTTTCTGGTTCCCACCCATATTTCTCTAATATTACCCTTTAGAATTGATCTTGCAGACTGTCCCATTAAAATTATAAAAATCATTAAAATTATTTTCTTTCTCTTTTGACAAGTTCTTATCTCTTGGCTGTCTTAGTAGCTAGCTTTCTATACTGTAAAATAGGTATTACAAATGTTCCATGCCTACCAGGCAACTTGTGAAGAACAATAGATAGTAAAAAGCTTTAAGAATTGTGTAAGGACCTGTAAAAGCAAGGCAGTGGCTCACTGTTGCTCATCTGTCTTTACTACAGGAAAGTATGATAATTCCGTGGACGTCTATGCTTTTGGGATCCTTTTCTGGTATATCTGCTCAGGCTCTGTGAAGCTCCCTGAGGCATTTGAGAGGTGTGCTAGCAAAGATCATCTCTGGAACAATGTGCGCAGAGGTAAGAGCCACCAAATGCTTTGCTTTAACTCCCTCCTGACATCACAGCAGGGCACACTCGTGCTCTGGCCACTGCACAGCATGACAACGTTAGGCAGACCATCATAGAATGCAGAAAGGACACTGTAAACCAAACCTTTGTTACTGGACAGCACTATATTATCTCAAACATGGTTCCTGCTGCAACTTTTAGTGTTGGATTTTCTAAGCCAGTGTTGGTTTTGCCATACCTAGGTTATAATCTAGGTATCTGCAGTGGGAACCTGAGCTCTCTGCTCTCCCAGCTCTCCTTAATTGGCTGTATTTCCTTGCTCTCCTCTAGGGACCCGTCCAGAGCGTCTTCCTGTGTTTGATGAGGAGTGCTGGCAGTTGATGGAAGCATGTTGGGATGGTGACCCCTCTAAGAGGCCTCTCCTGGGCATCGTCCAGCCTATGCTCCAAGGCATTATGGACCGGCTTTGCAAGTGCAATTCTGAGCAACCAAACAGAGGACTAGATGACTCTACTTGAAGACAAAAACCTTTCTCTTTATTCTGTTCCTTCCTTCCCTCTAACCTTTAGGCCATGGGGAGAATCTGTTCTCTGTAACCAGGATCTCCGGTTGTAAGTCAGAAGCCCCAGAAGGCAGCTGGGTGTGAAGCTGTCTGCCCTCACAACCCAGTGTTTACATTTCCAGGGCCAGGGAGCCCTGGTTTCTTTAGGGCAGGGCTAACCCAGAACAGAATCTGTTTGATCCTTGGGTTTTTCCCCACCTCCTACCCTTCTTTTCCCTCAAAAAGGGGGGACTACTCCAGATATCATGGTAGTTGGACTGAGTGTCTGATTAAAAATAGACTATAATTTTGTTGTTTTAATGGGATGTAGCCCAGGCTGGCCTTAAAAATCTCATCCTTCTGCCTCATGCTTCAAAGTGCTGAGATTGCAGGTATGTGCTGCCATGCCCAGCTTTTAACTGTACAGCTTTCTCTCTTATCTCCTTCCTCAGTGCTGGGGATCAGCCCCCTAGCCGCACATCTGCTGGGAACTGCCCTCATGTTCACACGCCAGCTTCATAGAGCTTTCAAAGTTCATTTTAATACTAGGCACCGTGAGCTCTGATGAGGATGCAGCTGAGCATACTGGTCTCCTACATACAGCTCTTCAGAAATGCCGTGTAGTGCTTTCTTCATGCAAACTGTAACAGACACGTGATAGGCCCAGTGTCTTTGGGTTTGTTGGCTCTGGCTTCACTTTGGTAGAATGCTTAGTTTAGCTCTTAGAATTTTCACATCTACTCAACTATACTTAGATACTCTGCTCTGAGCATTAACTTGTCCTCTGGAGACAGTAGGATGTACAGGAAGCCAGGTGTCAAGATGGAAGGAATGAGCCATCTCTACAAGTTAGGTCTACTGTGTGAAACTTCAAGAGGTGTGTGTGGTGGGGAGACTGCTGCCCCTTGTTCTGAACTCTAATACAGAGACTGTTGTTTAGCATAGACACCATATTCTTAACATTCTTTGCACATATATATTAGCTCAGACTCAGAAGTGGGAGGTTAGATTTTGTTTTCTCCATCCAGAGTCCATTTTCAGTCTCCTGTCAGATTGCAGGTTCCTTTTTTTATCTTTAATTTTTAAAAAGAAGATTCCCTCCATTTTTTCTGCCCAGTGGGAGGGAGAGGCTAATGCTAAGTGAGGAGATAAGGAGTAGTTTTGTAGTCATTCATAAAAAAAGTATCTGAAAAAGTCGAAGATATTCTTGAAAGTGCCCGGCCGGGCAAGCCAAAGGCCACATGGGGGGTATGTGGTAGTGGTATTTCAATGCTCAGCTGGCTGAGTATGTGAACACATGTGTCTAATTTGTGTGTATTTTACTTTATAACATTTTAAGCTAATTTTTGGACTTTTTTGGCATCTGTTATTATTTCAGTGATAAAATGCCATAAAATGTACTGTACTGTATATTACTTGGGAAGACACTAGGTCCTCAGAGAAGTGTGGTAGCACTTAGCACAGGGCTTGATAGGGCCAAAGTTTTGAAGATTTACCTCCAGGCTAAGGGAGGAAGAAGGGTGGCATAAAGAGTTACCTTCAAAAAAATTTCCATAGGGGGCAGTTTACTGTAGCCCTTAAGTGACCACCTGGCTGCTTCTTAGGAGCTGAAAGCCTGGTTACTAATTTTGCTGTAGAATGGAGTGGCAGGCTCTCCTACAGAGCAATCAGAAGAAATGTTGGCAGAGTCTGGCTCCTGCGTGGCTCTCCTGTGCCCTTAAGCTTGCAGCAGCACAGCTGAGTCGCTTCTTGACCGAGCAGTCTTTCACTGCTCTCAGAAAGTGGACTGCTCTGGTTGTTCCCAGACCAAAGAGAGTCACTTCTGACTCCATCCACTCTAAGAGACAGGGCTAGGCAGCCACTGGGTCAAAATATTAACACTAAAGCCCAAAGGAACCCGAGAAAGGATGCATTACTACACAGAGCAGGAGCATGGTGAGCTGGACTCTTGTCAGCTCCCAAGTGCATTCCGTATTTTTGCTTGAGCTCTCAGACAGGTTAGAGCACTCAGGGCAGGCCTAGTTCAGTGGAGAATGTGCTTAGCACGCACATGGCCTTGGGCTCAGTGTCCAGTACCAAAACAAAACACAAAGGTCCAAGAGGGCTGGAAAGTCAGTGTTCTTCCTGACAGAAGCCACGTGGGTGGTAGGGCTGTAAAGTGACAACTGCACTAAGTGACACTTTATTGTTGTTGTTGTCTTATTTAGCACTGAGAAGCCCAGGGGATGGGTCAGTACAGTCACACTTAGGGAAGCTGAGGCACCCTCTGATCTTGCTCTGGAGAGATGCCCTGCTTGTTTGATCTAGCTTACTGGGAGACTTCCCGAACCCATGTTGTGTCAGGATGGATTAATAGACTTGGAAAGTGCAGAGCTGCTGAAAGTGTTCAGAACGTGCATTTTGCATTTTCTGGGTCAAACAGTCCACATTTTCCTTAAAAGAAAATGAGGATTTAGTCTTCTAGGTGTTGGGGTATGTGGGGTAGAGCTAATGTGATATTAGAGTGGCCTTACGGCACCTGCACTGCAGACTCCCCTAGAAGTTTCAGGTGGTACTGTGTCCTTAAGAGCTGAACTTCATCTGCTCTATTAGCAGCACCTAGTGTGATCTACATGGTAGAGACTGTGAACGCCTGACAGCTGGGGTTGCTGGGGAGGCCAACTACCCCAGAGGGTTGACAAGAAACTTAGTCTGGATGGCTTGCTGGGTTTTTTGTTTTGTTTTTATCTTTATGTAATATTTTTATTTGTTTAAAGAACTAATGTCTATTACAGTATTATATAAAAGTGTAACATACTAAGTGTGTAGAATAAAGTGCAATAACAGAAACTACTTTGACACAAATTTCAGCCTCTGTACCCTCCTTTTTTGCGCAGTGTGGCTCTTTTTGTGGCAGTGTTAAGGTGGGACCATGTTACATGTATGTATTTGTTTGAGAGACACAGCCCTAGCTTTTGTCTTCATTTGGTGTCATTTGAATGGCTGTGCCGGATTCTGTAGAGTCTTATGTAAACTGTTAAGATGTGGGTAGCAGGTGTGCTGCATAATAAAGACCACATTTATGTTTCAGGGCTATCCATTTGGCTTCAGTTTTTCCTCACTCACAGGATGCTCCCAAGCCCTGCTCCCTCCGTGACCTGCTGTCCTTTCATTTTGGGAAACTGTTGGAATACTCCCGACTCTTCAGCTTTGTTGCCAGCCTCACACTTCTCTCCCTTGAGCTGGTTCTGCACCTGGCCTGCAGCTTTCCTTGGCAGGTATCCCACGACTCTGGAGTCTCTAACACAATCCAGGTTTTACCTTCACAGCTTCATACAATGGCCTCTCTGGGCTTCCATGCAGGACACATACCTGGCTTCAATAGCTTTCCTTGACTGTCAAGGGAGACTCCACAATCTCTCTCTCTCTTTTTTTTTTTAATCTTTGACTCTAAAGCGAGAACCATGTGGCTGGCTGAAGCTGCCAAGTTCTGGTGTTTGATGGGGCTGGAACTTGGCCTCCTATTCAATTACAGTTGCATCAGCTTTTTTTTTTCCTTTTTAAAGATTTATTTATTTACTTATTATGCATACAGTGTTTTGTACTGTATGTTTGCCTTTGCCTGCACACCAGAAGAGGGCATTCAGATCTCATTATAGATGGTTGTGAGCTACCATGTGGTTCCTGGGAACTGAGCTCTGGACCGCTGGAAGAGCAGACAGTGCTCTTAACCTCTAAGCCATCTCTCCAACCCTTTGCATTAGCTTTCTGATGCTGATGGATTCCTTCACTACTTAAGCTTTTCTTTAGTTTCTTTTCACAAGATGGAAGCTTAGCTGGGTGGGGTCTTGCCCTGAGGTCACCACACCCTTTATTCCATTTAGTAACAGGCTTTCCTTTAAACATTTTCATCTCCACAAGAACTGGACTCACTCTGATTACACTTCCTGGTGCTCCCTTTCTCCTCAAACTGGACATTTTGTATTTCTCTTTGTCCATCTTGCTCCTTTTCATTATAGATCTGCATAAGAGTGATTACTAATGACCACCCGACACAGTCAGTACTAGGCTGTCTTGAAGTCCAAGACTCTTCAATTTTGCCTCTGTCAGTTTTAGGACAAGGGCAAAACCTAGCCACATTATTTACCAAAATATGACAAGAATATCTCTAGGCTACTTACTAATATTCTTCCCCTCTGAAACTTCTTGAGCTGGCCCCGACAATCCAAATCACCCTTATCACTGTCTTCCATGATCCTACTATGATGCCCATTAATCCCTGCTTAAAGCATCCAGCTTTTTTTCTAGTCTGAAGTCCCAAAGTCGTCTGTATTCCTCCAACAAGCAGCAGAGTCAGGACTGTCACAGCAATACCCCAGTCCCTGGTACCAATGTCTGTCTCAGTCACTGTTCTGTTGCTATGAAGAGACATCATGACCAAGAAATTCTTATAAAAGAAAGAAACAGCAAAGTTACTATGGGTGGCCATGCACAGACTGAAGTTTCTTAGGGCCCTAGGGACAACTTGTACCTTAGTATATGTTAGAGGTAACATTTTGAGTCAATGGGAAAAAAAACTATCTGATAAAATTGGTTATCAATCTGTTCCTGTAACAACAACAACAAAAAAATTAGAATGATTTATAATTAGAATACAGTTCTGGAGGTTAGAAAGCCCCCAAGTCAAGGTGCAGACCAATTTGGTGCCTGGCAAGGGCAATTCTGCTTCATAAATGTAGCCTTGTTGCTGCAGCTTATAGAGATGATTAACACTGTGTCTTCATAATGGAAGAGTAGAAGGATAAAAAGGGACAAAGGCTGTGCGCTCTCATGCTAGAAGAGAAGGAATGAGCCAGTGGTTATTGTAGTGAATGCCTAGTTATAAAATGAAATGGCTGACCTCTAGGGGCTACATCCGGGTCATCTAGTAAAGAAGGGCCAAGGAGGCTGGGCGGTGCTGGTGCAGGCCTTTAATCCCAGTACTTGGGACGTAGGAGCAGGCAGATCTCTGAGTTCAAGACCAGCCTGGTATACAAAGTGAGTTTCAGGAAGCCAGGCTACTCAGAGAAACCCTGTTTCAAAAAATCAAAGTGGGGAGCAGTACACAAAGTAAGATAAAACAGGCTCTACTTCAGAGAGAAGGGGCCAGGGAAGAGAAACAAAGTCACAAAAAGAACCATGTTACACCACCTGGTCTGAAGAGGCAGGGGAAGCAGAAACTGAGGGAGTCCTGATGAAAAAAGGCAGTAGTCCTAACTGCAGGACAAGCCCTCAGCCTTCAGAAGTCTCCAAACCTGCTGCAGGGCTTGCTCAGCGGGGTGGGTCAGCAATGAGAAGAGCTCCCCTAGCTCAGGGGCTGTGTCAGGGCACCATCTTGAGGCAGAGTCCACTGTTCAAACCTGAGGTATAGTAAGGGCCATAGAAAAGGAACAGTCTTAAGTAATGGTGCCTTAATTAAACTTACTGTGGTCCCAAGGCAAGAGGTAGCCCTGGGAAACAGCCGTGGAAAACAGGAGGGCTGGGCACCAGTCAGCTGAAAAGTCCAGCTGGCATGGGACTGAAGCAGTGAAGTGTATAAAGAAACATGCCCTTGCCCTGGGTCTGCGGATGAAGACCTCATGCGCTCAGAATAATAGCAGTGGTCAGCAGGTGGGTCATCCTTTAGCTTTCCCTGGAGAGTGAGACCTGAAACTCCCACAGACCACTTGGTATCTACAGCTACCTCACTTTAGCAGGGTGATTAATGCTTAGAGGGCCCCAAAAGTATGGAGGTAAGTTCACTAGTACAGAACTCAGTGTGTGGTTAATTCTGTGAATGCCAGAATAATAGGGAGAACTCCCAGCTAGAATACTAGGCACATATGATCGGGAGAGTTTGGAAAGTGAGAAAACCTATCTGGTCCAAAGATGAAAAAGCTAAGTGTGTCCAGCAGAGGCCCCTAGTACACAAAGAACTACAGACGTACTACAGACAGCGATGGTGGCCATTGCATACATATTCTATGTGCACACCCATACATCCCATGGAAGATGAGAGTCCATAAGTTGCTCCTCCATACATAGATATTGGCAGACTTCAATATTCAAGACCCAGCTGGAAAGGAGCTAAACCAACACTCCATTGTATTTAACTTTCTTTCTTTTTACTGGGGGGGGTACCCCTTCTTTCTCTTACAGTGCTCTTCTCAGTAAGTATGTTTTTGGTTTTCCTTCATGCATGTACCTCATTTTAATTACATATTTTTCTTATTGTTTGGCAATTTTCTTTCATCTTCTCTGACAATTTCCCTTTTTTCTGTCTACTATACTTTTAGTAGTATTTTGACTTTATTTCATTGCTTTTAAAAACCTTTATCTTTTAACTTTTTTATTCCACTTCTTCTGTTTATCTAATTTTGGTTACAATTTTTTTCTTCCTTGGGAAACCTTGTATTCCTTTTTAAAATTTCTTGCTCTTTTCTATTCCCCCTCATAATATTCTTCACCATCCTCCTCCTGTTTTTCCTGTCCTTTAAGATGATTTAATATTTTCTCATTTTATTTTATGTATGGGTATTTTGCCTGCATGTATGGTCTGTGCATCACATGAGTTCAGGGCCCATGGAGGCCAGAAGAGGGTGCTGGGTCCCCTAACAGTGGAGTTATTGATGGTTGTGATCTGCCATGTGGTTGCTGGGAATTGATCCAGGGTCCTCTGGAAGAGCAGCCAGTGCTCTTAACCACTGAGCAATTTCTCCAGCCCCTGCGTTTTCTTTATTTGACATTGCTTCTCCTCTCTTCTTCACTTCCCCTTCCCCTTTACTTGATCTTATTCATTTATTATTTCTACATGTTGTACACTAAATAATTTTTAACTCACTAGTACACTCTATATTAATTTTGCTGTGTTCTGTTTCCCATGTCTATTGGTGAGGTATTACTGTGTTGCAACGGATTTTAAGTGCATTTCTCTATTTTGTGTGGTTTGATATTGTTGCAGCAATTTATTTTTCCTCTCTAAGTGGTACTAAGAATTTACTACTCCCACCCAGAGTAGTTTGCTCACTAAAAAGATTCCCCAAGTACACCAGGAGAGATATCAAATCATAAATTCTTTAATTAATAAACTAAGATACTTAACTGGGTTAAAAAATCATTGAATAAAGAATTCAGGTGCTGCCAGACAGTGGTGTGGTGCACATCTTTAATCCCAGCTCTAGGGAGGCAGAGGCAGGTGAATCTCTGAATCTGAGGCCAGCCTGGTCTACAGAGCAAGTTTCAGGACAGAGCTTGTTTGAAAAACAAACAAACAAACAACAACAACAACAACAATAATTCAGAAGCTTTCCAGGCACAATAGCACATACCTTTAACACCAATACTCAAAAGATAAAGATGGAACTTGCTGAGTATGAGATCAGCCAAAGTTACATAGTAAGATTCTGTCTTTAAAAAAAAACAGAAATTGACTTGTAAAATTAAGCAGTGACCTCAGAGGATATAAACGAGCAGATGAATAAAGTAAGTAATAAATCTAGGCAAACAAGCAAAATGGATAGAAAAGACAATAAAATGGATGGAAAGATAAATAGATAAATTATGATTTTATAAAAAAACACTCAATGACTCAAATTAAAAATGAGGACAAGCCAATGCCACTAGGCATGAACGAAGAAGTGCTGGAGAGGCAGGAAAGATGGAGGAATGGGGTCATTTTTGTTTTATTTTGTTTTGAATTAATTTTGCATGTGGGGTTTTCTCTTGGGGATGTTGCAGGAGTGAGGGGCGGATATTGAGGGTATGGCCTCCAATATTCAAACCATAGCATACTAAAAGTCTCATGTCTTAACACCATCATCTTGGGCTTTAAGTTCCAACCTGAATTTTGGACGAACATATACATTCAAATCATAGCACCATCTGGGGAAAACACAGACCTAAGCAATCATCCAATAAACCCAAGAGAAAACTAGCAAAACCCATCCCAGTTATTCTTTCTAAATATAAAAAATTCAAATTATAAAGGATCTAGATAATGGCACGTGTATTGAGTATCATGTACTCTTTAAATGTTTCCATGCAGTAATTCACTTAATCATGACCACAGTCCATTTTACTGATGAGGAAACAAGGGAAAAGGTAGTGTCTTAGTTACCATTCTATTGCTATGAAGAGATACCATGACCAAAGCAACTCTTATAAAAGGATACATTTAACCGGGGGCTTCTTACAGTTTCAGAGGGTTAGTCGTGATCATCATGGCAGGATACAGACTGGCATGGTGCTGGGGCAGACACTGAGAGCTTTACATCCTGATCCACAGACAGAGAAAGAGAGACTGGGCCTGGTGAGGGCTTTGGAAACCTCAAAACCCACCCCTAGTGACACACCCCTTCCAACAAGGACACACCTACTCCAACAACACCACACTTCCCAATCCTCCCGAAAGAGTTCACCAAGTGGGAACTAAGCACTACGGATAGGCTAAGCAACCAGCATGGTACAATTAATAGACACTAGAGCTGGGTGTGAATTTAAGGAGATGTGAGAGGAGTACAAGAGAACAAAGTGGGTTATGAGTCACAGAGATTTAGATAAGAACGAAAATTTCACTAGGAGACTTGAGTAAGTGAGCCACAAAAACAGGATGTATATTTTTGAGAATGGGGTACTTGAAATTGAGATCTCAAAGGCGGTGTTGGTTTTTGTTTGTTTGGTTTTTGGTGGCCACAGCATTATGTCCCTGCAAGTGAGAGGCTGGAATGCAATAAGGTACAATCAAAGAGGTCACTGGAGGAGAGAAGGCAAGAAGCCAGGGAGTCAAGGTGATGTAATAAACTGCCAGGTTGTTGAGGTCACCAAGGTGAGGACAGGAATAGAGCCAAAAGGAAGACGAATGAGGCCTGAACAGACAACACACTGTAAAGAGTGGAGGAAAGACTAGATGCCAGCAGCAAGGAGGAAGAGGGGTAGTGTCACTTGGTGGCAGTGCTTTTAAAGGACAGGGATTTCTTTTGTCAGGAAGGGGGAGAAGAAATGGTTTGATAGAGGCTTTGGTAGGAGCCATCACAGCTATATAGACCTTAGGAAGGGAGAGCATGTCTTTTCCCAGGGAGACAGGAACAAATGTGCACTCCAGGTATGGCAATGATGAGAGACCAAAAACCAAGTTTACTGAAGTCTGGCTTGGTGAAGTAACAAACTTATTGGGAACACTTACCAGAAGCATGGGTGAGTTGAAGGCCACTGCATCACCAGAAAGCCCACTTAGGCACAGTTGATGACAAAGAACACCCCATCACCAGAGAACTAAACAACTTGCAGCCAGCTCTACTGAACAGCCTCCTCTTCCACAGCAATCATCTATGGCTTATATAACCCTGGGAACCTTGTACATTTCTGAGTGTTCTGAGACTTAAGCATTTCCACAGTCTTCAAGGTTACTATGTAGACTACAGCAGCCTCAAATTCAGAGATTCATGCACCTGTCTTTCCTGGGAGCTGGGAGCAAAGGGGTGTACCGCCATGCCTGGAAGCTTGCTGAGTCTTAGAAGCTTTTCCCTCTAGGAGGGGAAGTTCAGAGGAAATGGCTCTCCAACAGAAGGTGAGAACTCAAATCTACTTTAATTAAAAATCTAGAATTAGGGGTGATGGGTGATAGTTCAGAGTATAAAGGCACCTGTCACCAAGCCAGATGACCTGAGTTCAATTCTTGGGACCCATGTAGTAGAAACAGAGCTGACTCCTTCCCCAAGATTGTCCTCTGATATCCACAGGTATGCCATAGACACATTACCCCCCCCAATAAGTAAGTAAATAAATAAATAAAATATAAAAATTTAATCTGCAAACGAGGCTAGAGCATCGTAGACACTTTGTCTAGCATGCACAACGCTTTGGGTTTTGCTGCAGTGAAAACAGATGTCCATGTTAAGAGGAATGCTAGGGTTAAAGTTCCTGCAGCCAGGAACACTGAAGAAGGTAGAAAACAGAGCTTTGCAGCTGGGTATGAGTCAGCCAAGCTGACCAGATAAGAGGAAGGACAGGGATTCTGAGAGAAACAAGGTCAGTGTCAGCAGGCTGGCTGGCTCCCAATCCCATGGAAGCCCCTCCCCCGCCATCTACAAGCTACATCTGCGCTCTCATAGATTCTCATCTCCAGTACAGCTAGTTCTAACAGATGGACCCGCTACCTATTCCAGAGAGGAGACTGGCCCAGACCACCCCACAGACAAGGAGCTGGATACGAGGTAACCAGAGATGACTGCAGCTGCAACTTGGTAGCTGTGATGGGACTTAGCTCCCTGCCATGATAAAAATCACACGCTGTCCACAAAAGCATGAGACCAAAAGACCACAGTCTAATAAATGACTGGCAGACCCCACCAAGGTCTGAGGCCCATAATACCCACAAGGCTGATGTCTAATGAGTAGTGACCGGCAGACAGCCAAGGTCAACAGCTAACAAAGAGTCAAAATATCCAGGACAGCTGAGAGGCAAAGATGTGTTTCCTCCTGCCAGTCAGGAGAGAGAGATGGACATCAGGAAGGAGGGCGAGCCTCATTCCATCAGTCTGGAAAAAGGATCTCAGGAAACTCAGGCTTATTCCTGTAATTGAAATTATATTAAGGGAAATTTTCAAGAGAGAAAAATTGATCCAGTACGAGAGGAGAGAGTAAACTTAATGCCGACTTGTTGCTACCTGGGATTCTGACTGTAATTGTCTAGTTGGTCCCTAGCAAGAAAGTAGAGGTAGGAATAGTTCAAGATGATGAAAGTCCCAAAGATGGAGTAGTTGCTAGGAGTGGGGTGATGCCTGGGAAAGCTAGACATGGAAAATCTGAGCACATGGAAACTTTGAGTCTGTCTTTCCTTTCCCTTTCTAAGACATCTTGCCTCTCCCCTCCATTCTACCTCTTTCCTCTCCTTCCTTCTTCCTCTCCTCTCCTCTCCTCTCCCTCCCTGATACCTTTTCTAAGTTTATTTTTTGAAGAAGCATATCTTCCTATATAGCATGGCTCAAGTTGGCCCTAAACTTTAGGTCCTCCTGCTTCAGTCACCCAAATGCTGGGATTGAAGTTTGCACCATGCCTCCCTTGGGTTGTCTTTAAAAGCTTTAACATTTGCCATGGCTAGTAGTTATTTTTTTCTCCTATGAATGAATTAGCTTTGCAAGTATACAAGAGAAAAGAAACGTTTTCCTCATATTTCTAAAGCTTCTTGTTTCAAAGCTGTACAAAGTGTTTCTTTTTGTTTTTGTAATGCTGAGGACTGAACCCAAGGTCTCACACATACTTGCTAGGCAAGGGCTCTATGGAGGAGCTGCATTCTCATCCCCCAAAGGGGGGTCGCACATTGTAGGCCAGGCTACCCTCAGACTCACTAGTTTGAAGTCACCCTTTATTGGCCTCTTGAATACTGGGTTTCAGCTGTGCATGGCTACATCTAGTGGAAGGTAGTGTTTACAATTATTTTATTTTCATACTTTTGCTGTCACTTTTAAACGACAGGTTTACTTTAAAAAACTGAATAATGTGAGAGATGAGGGCTTCTTACTGGTAAGAAGTTTTGTCATCCATTTATAATATATTCATTCTTTATTGGGAATAGTAGAGCATGTTTTCAACAAGTAATTGGAGTAAAGCATAAATAGTATTGGAGACAGCAATGGCTGATAAACCAAATTACTGCTGGTCACTTCATGCATAACCTGTGATCACAACAAGCTCATGGGGTTTTCCCACAAAGAAATTTGCTTTTATTTACAAATAAACACAAAAGCTAGAACATATTATAGATTTTGAGATCATATCAACATAAAATATTCTGCAGAATGAATAAGAATGAAAAGTTCAAGCTCCCTGCTTTTCAAAATTTTTCACTGTTTCAGTTATATGGCAACTACAGATACTACTTACTGCAAGGAATAACCATGCGTGTGTGCATGCGTGCGTGCATGTGTGTGTGCATGTGCGTGTGCATGAACCCAATTGTGTGCACGTGTGCACACATGCTTTCATCATGGGCCATGTATTTTCAAGTGGATGGCATCTATCCCTATGTACTTCTCAGTTTTCTGTTCTCCAGGGAATTCAGAGCTGTGCTGTAACTGTCCTTGTTTCCTCTCTAACAACATTGACTCTGTAGTTCTACTGACAGTAAACATGGTCTGCAGTTGCATACGCTTCTGAGTGACTTTAATCCCCGTCTCAGGCCATGCGCAGCCCTCTGCTGCAGTTCTCCACACTGACTGTATGCTGACTGTCTTCCCCAATGGTGCTTCAGGAAATTGACAAAACACAGCAGCACATCTTTAGCCTGGACTTCTTTGAAGTCCATGCTTTACGGTCTGGGCCTTCTCATATACTTCTTAAATCCAATGTCTCTGAAGCTGTGCTCATCCATCTACCTTGTCCAAGCTGTTTCTTTTGGTGTCATATGCACTAGCAAATGGAGCCCCTAAAGTCAAGACATGGCTTGTGTCAGATATATTACCTCCCTTATCTCCCACATACAAAACTTTTCCTATTCTACTGTTTCCAATTATTTCTCCTAACCTCTCTCAAACTCATTGCTTTTTCCCTCTACTATAGATGTCATTGGAATCATCCGCATCTTTCCACAGGATCACCGCAATAAACTTGTGGAAAGTTTTCAGCCCTAAGTTAATATCTATTGACCAGTGTTCTTAAGAGTTTTATTTTTAGGGCTATGCTATAGCTTGTGGGTAGGGCCTGTGGGTAAGGCTCTAGGTTCAGTCACCAGCACCAGAAAACACACCACACACATACACACACACACACACACACACACACAGAGCCCTTGAAATTTTCTTTCCTTCTTCCCTCTCACACCAGGACCACTATATAGCCTAGGCTCCTGAGTGCTGAGGTCATGTGCTACAGAGCTGGGTAGGAGTTTTCTCTTTCTTTCTTTCTTTCTTTCTTTCTTTCTTTCTTTCTTTCTTT
>LOEQ01000550.1:276414-291452 GCA_001685075.1 Bramus lutescens | reverse complement strand
GGATGAACCTCGAGTTGCTGGGTGAGGAGGGCTGTGGCTGCGCGTTAGCTAACCCTTTGGTACTGGAAAGGAGGGAACCGGGCGGGAAGGATCTCAGGCTGCAACCTTAGGGACACTCTTCTTAGATGAATTGAATGCTCATGGTGTGGAGTTGCAGCAGCAGGAGGAAATCCAGCTACTGTCTGGGAAGAATGCATTACCTTTCCGAAGCCGCTTTCAGATCAGTTGTGGAGTCATAGGCGCACTTTTTGACTGAGCTGTGATTTCGAGGATCGCAGGTGCTGAAGTAACAGAGCAGGCAGGACCAGAGTTTTTGGAGATGGAGTCTGAGGCAGCGTGACCTAGGGTGAAATTGTGAAAACCTGTCACGGAATCGGGTACCTAGATTGAGTAACTCTTACTAGAAATGTGTTATTTAATCAGATTTTATTTTTTAAAAAAAGTAAGAGTGTTGTGACTGGGCACTAAGTGACGTAGTTGGCACATAGAATCGGTTATCTTGACTTCCAGTTTAAGGTCCTTAACCGTAGGGAGGTGTGGATTACCGTTATTCTCGCTGTGTCTTTAAGTCATTGACTCCCAACTCCTTGTCCACATTGGTATTTTCTTGTGGCCTTCTATGAGGTAGTTTTAACATTGCAGCTTGGTGACGTCTGTTTTCAAGAGCTTCTATATGACTTGGCTGCCCTTAACGGTAATGGACAGAGGGTTACAAAGATCACTTTTAAAGTGTTCTTTCTCTTCAGGTAGCTTTTTGGAGTGTGCATGCATGCATGTGGATATAATGCTGACAGACTAAGTATGAAAATATGTGGAAGATGTGTCTGAAATAAGCCATTAGTGAGAGTTTTTTTAAATTTATTATTTTATGTGTCTGGACATTTTGTCTGTATGTATGTCTGTGCACCAGTGGGGTGCCTGGTGCCCACAGAGGCCAGAAGAGAGAACCAGAGCCCCTGGAACTGGAATTACAGTTGGTAGTGAGCTACCATGTGGGCGCTGGGAATCAAACTTGGAACTTTTAGAAAAGCAGCCAGTGCTCTTAACCTCTGAGCCATTTCTCCATTACCCCCAGTGGGAGATTTTTTTCTGCTTGTCCAAAGTATGTATATTGTGAGAAAGAAATGATCAAGAGTTTGGACTGGTACTATTTTGTGGAGGCTCAAGGGCGACAGGTTTGGATAGTTTGCTTTGTAAGGAAGGTAGGGCAGAGCCACTGACAGCTCAGTTGGAGCACAGATTTCTAAGTTTATCTGTCAGTAATGTGTAGTTGAAACAATATAACACTAATTTGGAAGCTTCAGTGTATGAGTGATAAGGAATGTGGGAGCTAGGACATGGAAAGAAAAAACGAAGAGGCAGTGTTGGCAGAATTTGAGTATAGTGCTCATGAGAAGATGAACCAAAATAATAATAATAATAATAATAATAATAATAATGACACTACCGGTAAGATGGAAGGGCATTTGAGAGAGAGCTTGGATATGTTGAGTGTAGGCTGAGAGCTTAGGAAACAAGTTTTGACTGCTGATCACCATTCATTGTGGTTTTAATGAAACCCTGTGGATAGGTGGAAGAGAAAAGATGAGAGAGTCAGAGAAGAAGATCGCCAGGGACAAGATCTTTTGTTACTTATATTTGGAGGAAAAAGAATGAGCAAGTGATTATGAATTATATAACATATGTAGTTCTTCCATGAGCTAGGCACATTTTCAGGTTCCTTCCATATATTTTCCTATGTACAGCCGCTAGAAGAGGATATGGGTTAATAGTTCCTTTCTGTAGACAATAATTGCAGAGCAGTTGGGACTGAAAAAAGGCTGTTCCATTTTATCCCTGGGCAACTTACACTCCTTAACAGTCTAAGATAAAGGTTGATTATAGTGATTTTAGGAAGGTGTGGGAGAAGTGGAGACTGGGAGCCTATCCTTGTTTATGAGAGAAAAGATGTTACAATAGTCCTTTGAAGGGGTTTGCAGGTCCTGGGGAAAGTTCTTTCAAATGATACAGAAGGTTCCTAAGGAGGAAATTTAGGAATATTTAGCATATCTGACAATTAAAAAGAGGTCTGGGCCTCCAAAAAATAAACATCTCTGTAGAAATGACTGAGTCTTACCGTGAGAAAGTTACTGATTGTATATAAGAGGAGAAAGCAACAGAAGTGATCTGATTGTGGGAACACTGTGAAGGACATCTGGTCAGATAAGGAAATGAAGGAAGGATGATAGGTCATGGGATGTGGCCACTCAGGTGGATCCTAGACTGAAGACTAATTTTACTTCTGTGACCGTCTGACCACTTCTTGAGATGTTGCTGAGTAAATGGTGGCCTATGCTGGAGATGCAACATTACTAGGACAGCCTCTCTTCCGTCCCAGACACGTGCATTTAGGAAGTGCCACATCACCAGCCTAAGATAGGTTTTCAAACTCATTTTTTTCTATACGTCATGTTAAGAGATATTTTGTTTTTAAAAATTAATTTTAAACTCTTTCTTTTCTCTCTTTTTTTTTTTTTTGGNGTTTTGAGACAGGGTTTCTCTGTGTCTGGAACTAGCTCTTGCAGACCAGGCTTGACCTTGAACTCAGAGATTTACCTGCCTCTGCCTCCCTAGTGCTGGTATTAAAGGCATACACCACCACTGCCCGACTAATTTTAAACTTTTTTATGTAGTGTGTATGTGTGTGGGGGGGTGAGGGTGCAGGCAGCAATGCATATGCAGATCAGAGGACAAGCATTGGGCAGTCATTTCTTTCCTTTCACCATGTGGGAAGTTCTAGAGGTCTAACTCAGCTCCTTAGACTTGACAGCAAGTCTCTTTAGCCATCTCACTGGTCCAAGGAATAAACGATCACAACCGCTATGTATGCACATGTGTAATTAGAATATTTTTTGCATGGGTGTGTCTATGTGATATATGCCTGTGTTTGTGTGAGTGCACATGTGTGTGGGTCAGAGAAGTCGTGTATACAGAGGAGTCATGTGACTTCCTTTGTCATTCTCTGTCCTTTTCCTTTGAGGCACAGTCTTTTCTATCAATGTGGAGCTCGTGTTTTTCGGCTAAACTGGTAACCAGCCCCCTTCAGTGCTTGATTTCCAAGCATGTGCAGGACTGTGCTGGACTTCATGGGTTCTGGGATCTGAACTCCAGGCCTCATGCTTTGCAGTAAGTGCTTTTAACCACTGAGCCATCTCTCGGGCTCTAGAAGCTTTTGAAATTACACTTTATTCCTTGGTTTATTATTCTCTGATATTTCCTGCACTAATTTATTAAAATCTTGTCCTAATGGACTATGATGATTTATTCATTTGGGGGTGGGTTAAATTATACCAGCTGAAAACAGAATAAGATGCTGCTTTTGTCCTGGATAAACACAACCAGGAGAAGAGAAACAAGTAACTCTGTGTAATTCAGAGCTGCAGTATCTTAGTACATTGTGGGGAATCCATATGAAAGAAGCTAGTTCTGCACTGTTGGTGGGATTGTTATAAAATTTGGGGAAATTTTACAGAGGTACTGTTCAACTGAAAATACTGAGATGGAGATGCCAAACCAAGCAACCAATGAAAAGCTGGAACAGGAGCTTTCTGTAGGGTCACCTTCCAGTGTAGAAAACTATAGAAACAAATGTTCTTAGGCATGAATGAGTAAGGGTGCAGGAAATGGTGTGTTTTGCATCTGGTACTCGGCATGGTTAATTGAAGCTCTGGCACAGATGCTGATCATACAAGACAAAAGACAAAATGCAAAGTACTGGCCAGGGCCAAGCTGAGATTGCTTTTCAAGATTATACTTAGAGTTTTGTTCATTTTGTTCAGCAGAGAAGGGTTTTAAGTGAGTGAGTGCTGTTCTGCAGTTGTGGTGGAAGAAGTTAGACCTGCAGGTTGTCTGAAGGGTTGACCGAGGCAGGTCAGAGTAGGCCTGTTCTTACCTGTGGGACTTAGCCTTCGTGACTAGCTCTCTTTACCTATAGTTATTGAAGTGTGGAAATGCCTGTTTAGTAGTAGACTCAGTGCTGCCTCCGACTCCTGAGTGCTAGGATTACATAAAGGTATTCATAACAATGCCTTTCTTGATGATTTTTCAATGTTTGTTTTTGATTAAATATTTTGTGTGTATATGGTATGGATACCTATTTGTGTGTGTCCATTTGTGCAGGTGCACGTGTTTGCTTATATGTGGAGAGGCCAGAGGCTGATGTTGGGTGTCTTCCTCTTCCTGTCTTCAGATGGGGTCTGCCGCTGAACCCCGAGGTCTCTGATTGGCTAGAGTGTCTGACCAGTGAGCTGCAGGGCATCTGCCTGTCCTGTTCCCCTGCACATTCCCTGGCCTTGGCCCTTTCTTTACATAGGTTTTTGAGGCTCTGGAGTCCTATCTCTAGCCAAATAATTTTTAAAATTTTACATTAAAAATACATGTGTGTGTATGTGTGGTGCATGTGGAGGTCAAAGAACAACCTTGTGGGCGTTGGTTCTCCTTTTACTTTATGGGTCCTGAGGATTAAACTCAGGACTGCAGGCTTGGCTTTCAGCGCCTTTACCTGCTCAGCCATCTTCCTGATCCTGATTTTTGTTTTTAGTATTTAAATGAGTACACGTGTTTGTTTACTTCTCAACCATGTGAATATAGTCCGATGATTGGGAAGAGGCACTGGCTGGATCAGTAAATGAAACAAACATGTCACCTTGTAATATGTATAGTATTTTATTTAAAAAACTTTTGAGCAAATGTTTTTGTGAACATATGTAAGTTTTTACTTTGTCAAGTGTTTTGAAGGCTGTTACCTTTTGATTACACATTTCTTATGTATGTATGCATGTGTGCTTGCCATGGTGCTCTTGGGGAAATCAGGGGACTCCCAGGAGTTGGCTTTTCCCTTCTGTGAGTTCAGGTGATTGAGCTTGATCACCAAGCTTGCATGGCAAGTGCTTTTATTCCCTCCACCCCCAGCCATCTTGCTGGCCTCTGGCTCCTCACTCCCCCTTTTCAGGTGGGTGCTATGGATACAAACTCAAGTGTTCGGTGCCTCCTGTCAAGCACTCTAGCCTCTGAGCCAGCTCTCCAGGCCCAGATACGCATTTCTATGTAACACTTGTTCTACTTGAGTAACTTTAAAAACAATTTTCAGAAACACTGCTCTTGATATATTTCAGCATTTGCTTTCAGTCCCTTTCATAATTGAATGTGTTACAAGCGGTTCTTTGGTTTTGTAAGATAGGACTCCTGGATAGGTAGTGAGGACAGTTGGTGACCCTACGAGGCTCATGAACTGTTCCAAACTCACAGTTTTATATTCTACTGCTGGAGAACTACTAGACTTATGGCTCCAGAGTTGCGGAGCTAGAGCCTTGTTGCTTAGGAGTTTAAGCGGAAGCTTACGGCTCTAGGCTCAGCTTGCCAGCACAGCAGCACACAGTGGCTTCTGGGCTGCGCCCTTGGCTTTCTCAACTCCAGCTGCTAGGGCTGGTGTTCTTCATTCTGTAGTCTGTCTGCCCTCTCAGGACACCTCCAAGCTGCACCAGGTGAGTGTTACAACTCAGAGTTAGGATCCCTGACTTTCCACTTCCTGGGGTTTTTGAAAACAAACAAACATGAGTGAGAGGAATCTTGCATTTTGACAAATCTCTTTAGTGTTACCTAAATAGAAGCTGGTTGGATTCACATCTGCTTCCGTACTCATCAGCTTTGGAATACTTTCCTGTATGCTTATGAAAGTACAAGAGTTTGAGAAAGATATGTCATCTGCCTGTGGTAGTGTGACCTCATGGACGCCTGAAAAGGTGTCAGCCCCTCTCACTTGACCAGTGAGCTGTGTACTGTTCGTGGGCTGCGGGTCCTTGTGTGTGATTTGTGTGTCATCCACTTTCTTTCTTGCCTTCTTGCAGAGTCCTTTGGACAGAACTATCCAGAGGTGAGTTTAGTTTTGTTGTTAATGTGTGGTAAACAGTGATTGCCTTTTATTTGATGATTAAATAATTAAATGTGTCACACACATACATATATTATTTATACAGTGTTCTGTCTGCATGTATTCCTGCAGGCCAGAAGAGGGCACCAGCTCTCATTACAGATGGTTGTGAGCCACCATATGGCTGTTGGGAATTGAACTCAGGACCTTTGGAAGAGCAGGCAGTAGTACTCTTAACCACTGAGCCCTCTCTCCAGCCCTCCAGTGGTGGCACACTGCCTTTAATCCCAGCACTTGGGAGGCAGAGGCCGGTGGATCTCTGTGAGTTCAAGGCCAACCTAGTCTACAAGAGTGAGTTCCAGGACAGGCTCCAAAGCTACAGAGAAATGCTGTCTCGAAAAAAAATTTTTTTTTGTTTAACTTTGAGCAACAGGTAATATGCAATTTTGGCTGAAAAATTTCAGTAATTTTTTAAATCTTAAGGTTCTTTTTTTGGTTTTTGCTTTTCTGAGATAGGGTTTCTCTATAGCTTTGGAATCTGTCCTGGAACTCGTTCTGTAGACCAGCCTGGCCTCGAACTCACAGAGATCCAACTGCCTCTGCCTCCTAACTGCTGGGATTAAACATGCATGCCACCACTGCCTGGTGTTTTTTTGTTTGTTGTTTTGATACAAGGTTTCACTATGTAGTTATGGCTTTCCTGGAACTCACTTTATAGACCAGGCTGTCCTCAAACCCAGTGATCTGCCTGCCTCTGCCTTCCGAATACTGGTATTAAAGGTGTGCACCACCACTGCCCAACAAAGTTCTTTTTTTTTTAACTAAAAGGAAAAAATATTCACAACTTTAATTAAAGGGCTTCTTAAAACAAATACTTCCATCATTTGTACAGTAACTTTTTTGTCTACTTTACAAGTTTTGATGAATTTATTTATATAGTAATAATGATCAGTATGTGTAATTAGCATTTGTAATATTTCCTGTGCTTCATTGTGGTTACTTTATAAAGTTTGACATTGCTGTAAAATAATGTAATTTTTTAAATGTCAGTCTCACAGGCTGTTTCATAGCGTTTACATTGTCCTGGAACCAAAGAACTCTTCTAGTTAGTTACTCCTGTAATACTTTGCTCATTGACCTCGAGAAATTTGTGTGAGAGATTGATCATCACTGTTTCCAAAGGTTCTGGTTAGCTCTTATAATTATTTGTTTATTTTTGAAATCATTTTAAAAGGTGTAAGCACACTTGCAGAGATCATTTTTTGCATGCATTGTCTTTTATGACGGTCTTTGTGTGTGTTTTGCATTTGTCTTGTAGGAAGCTGATGGAACTTTGGACTGCATCAGCATGGCCCTGACATGCACCTTTAACAGGTGGGGCACACTGCTTGCAGTTGGCTGTAACGATGGCCGAATTGTTATTTGGGATTTCTTGACAAGAGGCATTGCTAAAATAATTAGTGCACACATCCATCCAGTCTGTTCTTTGTGGTAAGGAATTTTGATTTTATTTACTTTAATTTTTGTGGTATTGAAGCTTGAACCCAGGACTGCATACATTCTGGGCTAACACTACTACTGAGTTAAATAAATACCTCAGACCCATGATTTTTTTCTTTTTTTAAATGTGTATAGGTATGTTTGCATGTGTGTGGCCTCATGTATGTTTGTATGCATATGTGTATGGAGGACCAGGGTTAATTGCAGGTATTGTAGATCTGGTAGGAAAGGCACCCCAGTCTTTCTGTGTGCAGACTTGAACTTAGTCCTTCATAGTTAAATCTTTAGCTTATTTTTGCCATCATTTGTCCTCAGAGTCTAGGAATGCATTTGCTTCATCTCTGATACAAATGATCATGAATATTTTCTGAACACTCCTTGTATGCCAGGCATTGGATTAAGAACTTTATTATATATTAACTCTGATTCTTTCAGTAGTCCTCTATAAGTAAAGACTTTATCCTTCCTATCATAGATGAGAAATTGGAGCCCAGAAAAACTATACAGTTCTTTAAGATCACACAGCTATAAGGTTAAGTAATGTTTAGGTTGTGAGCTTCTGTTCTTCTTGCATTGGCTGCTAAGTTCTTCAATAAAAAGCATTTTTCATTTCATATTTGGGTTCATATTAGTTTGTTTTCCTTTATGTTCCTTCTGTATTTCCTTTCTCTGATTCCTGCCTTCTGTAGGTTATTTGAATATAGGGTTTTATATTGATTTAGTGTTTCTTTGTGTACCTTCTAGTGGTTACTAGATACAGTGTTACACAGCTGATTAACCACAGTCTAAAATACCCCAGGGTTGACTTTGCAACATTCAGAAAAGGTATAGAGAGCCCTTGCCTTCTTTCCCTTGATACCTCTTTTGTACAAAATGTAATTCTCTTACACATTTCCTCTGCATACATTGTAACCAGCACAAGACAAACCTGTAGTGTTCTAAGATTCCATTTTATCCTTTTCTTTCCATTTAGAGAACTTGGTTTAGAACCTCTTTGTTATTGTGGGTTTGTTTTGTTTTGTTTTTGAGACAGGGTTCTACATAGCCCTGGCTGCCCCTCTCTATATAGACCAGGCTGGTTTTCAGCTCAGAGAGATTCTCCTGCCTCTGTCTCAGGAGTGCTGGGATTAAAGGGGTGTGCCACCATGTCTGACTCCTGGTCTCTGTAGGTTTTTCTTTTTATATGAGAAATTGTTATCTTTGTGTTACTATTTTTATATAGATGAGATGCCACTTTCCAATTACCACTTTTAAGACTTAAGATCGAGGGTGTTTCTACATCAACATATGCTTGTGTTTTGGAATTTTTTATTTTTATTCTATTAAGTTTTTTGATGTTATAATTATAGTTACATAATTTACCCCTTCCTTTTCCTCCCTTCAAACCCTTCCATGTACCACACCCCTTGCTCTCTTTAAAATTCATAGCTTTTTTTCTTTAATTTTTGGTGTGTGTGTCTGTGTACACAACACACACACACACACACACACACACACAAATATGTGAATACAACCTGCTCAATACATATGTTATTTGAATGTGTATGTTTTCAGGGCTGGCCATTTGATATTTGATAACCATTCGATATTTGATAACCATTTGTTGTGCTCTTTCCTGAGGAAGATTTTTGTTCTCAACCCTCCTTAGTTGCCTGTAGTTCATTGTCTATGGTTGAGGCCTGTAAGCTTTTCCCCATCCACATTGGCATGTCTGTTGTCTTTGTTCATCTGGTGTTGGGCCATTATGTTAGTGAGGCTTTATGGGTGTAGCTTCGTGATATTCCTAGGAGACACAATCTCACAGCAAACTTCCCATTTCTCTGGTTCTTAGACTCTTTCAACCCCATCTTCTATAATGCTCTGCCAGCCTTATATGCAGGAGTTGTGTTGTAGATATACCAGTTAGGACTGTGCTCCACTACTCTGCATTTTGACCAGTTGCAGTTTTCTGTAATGGTCTTCATCAGTTGCAGAGAGAAATTTCCTTGATGAGAGTCTTTTAGGCAGCTCTAACTAACAACTCAAAAGAGGGTTTCTCATGCCTGCTATTGATGATAGTTGTTGCTTGTGTATTTAGGCTGGCCTTAAGTTAGTTATGGATGACCTTGAACTTCTGATCCTCCTTTTATCTCCCAAGTGCCAAGATTACAAGTGTGTGTCCCTGTGCCTGGTTTTGTGCAGCATTAGGAATGCTAAGCAAGTTCTCTATCGACTAAGCTATGTCCCCAACTCCTGGAATGGTTTCTTTGGCTTATATTGTTTGATTTCAGTCACCTGTTTTTAGTCGGTAGGTTTTTTTATTTTTTTTGTTATATTTGGAGAAATTTGGCTGTTATTTCTTCTAATACTTTGAAGCCACACTCTGTTCTTTGTAGGACTCTGATGACATGGCTATTAAACTATTTGTTGTTGTCTGATCCCTGAGATTGTGTCCTCCCACCCACTTAAAAAATTTTAATCTATTATCCATGTTGAGTAATTTTTATTCTTTCAGTTAACTGTTTATCTTTCCTCCACTCAATTGACTGCTGGATTCTTCTACTGAATTTTTACTTTGAGTTATTATTTTCAGTTAGAGTTCCCTTTACAGAGGCTGCCGGTGGGGTTGGAAATAGAGACTCTCCATGGGTCTCTGCTGACATCATCCTATTTGGGAAGGACAGAAGGCCCTGAGCCTTCTTTCTTTCTGTTAGGCCTTCACAGGTACTGTGATGGTGAGATTTCACTAATAAAGTCGTTTCCACTCAGCCATCTTAAAACATCTGTGATAGTCATAGAGGCCTTATTAGAGCGAGGTCAGGGTGGAAGTCTAGCTTTCTGTCCACACCATGCTGATGAGGACAAGTGGGTGCAGGTTTTTCTCTAGGGCTTGTCTGGGTGAGGAAAGAAAGGGAGGATTGTGTGTAACTGTTGGCATTATCCAGTTGTTGACATCTTTACCTAGTTCCAGATATGTGAGGCAGGAAGAAAATCCAGGGAGTTTAGTCTTGAGTCATTCATTGGGCTCTGCTGTCTCTAACTAGCCAGTCTACCTTTCAGTCTTTGTTTAACAGAATGTCTAGTATCCTTAGCTGCATTTACGATATGACTATTCATTCCTTAATTTTTATTGTTTTTGCTTTTGAAATAGTCAGTCTGTAGCTCAGACTGTCCTGGAATTCATGATGCTCCTTCCCCAACCTCCTGAGTGCTAGGATTGCAGGCACATTATTTTGAGATAGCATGTTTGTCTCTTTTGTCTTGTTGGTGCTGTGATGGAATACTGTAGGAAACTCACATGTTCTTTATCCCTGAAACTCTTCAGGTCCTTTTTATGTTTCATGTTCTTAAAGGTCAGCTTATTTGGGAACTTAACTAAGACACTCAAGTTTGTTATTATGAGTGCTAGCTGTAGTGTTATTTTGAAATAGTGCCATTACTATATATAAACAGTGCAAGAGCCAGGCGTGGTGGCACATACCTATTTCCTAGCACTTAGGAAATGGAGGCAGGAAGTTGTGAGTTCAAGGTCAGCCTGGGTATGTAATAAGAAAGTTTGGTATAGATTTGGCTATACTTTAAAAAATGTTGACCTGTGTAATTAGGTCAATGTTTTATGTATAGTAGTGTTATATATATTTTACCTTGTGCTGTGTGCTAAATTCACCTCTGTTTTTCCCCATAGTTGGAGTCGAGATGGTCATAAGCTTGTGAGTGCTTCTACAGATAACATAGTGTCGCAGTGGGATGTTCTTTCAGGCGATTGCGACCAGAGGTTTCGGTTCCCTTCACCCATCCTAAAAGTCCAATATCATCCTCGAGATCAGTATGTTTAAGATATTCCTTTCCTAGGGCGGGGTCTCATTCTGAGTGGATTAGCTTTGGGCTCTGACAACTTCAGATTGAGGTTTTAAGAGGCAAACACAACACCTTTTCAAACCTATATAAAGTAATTTTTCTGCTTAGGTTAGTTCTATTGAATATATTGTAAGGAGATTGTAACTGATCAATACTAAGACTTTGGAAATGACCAAAGGTGGGAATGATGTAATGAGTGGGCCCTGGCTTTGATTCTTTAGAATCCTTTAGTATGAAGGAACAATTTACTATTAAGACTACACTTAAGGAAAAGTTGCCTAGTATACCATTATTCAGACACAGCTTTTCACTTCTTGGGATCTCTCATAATCTACTTCTCTGTAAGTATGATGATCATAATATGTGCCTCAAGCCCAGGCCATATTTGATATACATATATTTGTTAATGTAATTAAAAATCAGTATTTTGTTTTTACTTTAATTAGTATATTACTGGTTTACTAAATATTTTTAATAATTGCATTTTATTTGTCGAGATAGGCTCTTATCCTTTGAGTCTGTTCCCTGTTATTAGGTGTGTAGACTTTATGTGATTTCACCACATTTGCTGGAGCTGGGAGAGCCAGTGAGGAAGTGGTCAGGGACCAGGGAAAAAGGACAGGCACTCAATCTGTTGATACCATAGCAAAGCCAATATGTGTTCATATTTTTAAACAGGAACAAGGTTCTCGTGTGTCCCATGAAATCTGCTCCTGTCATGTTGACCCTTTCAGATTCCAAACATGTTGTTCTGCCGGTAGATGATGACTCCGATTTGAACGTGGTGGCTTCTTTTGATAGGCGAGGGGAATATATTTATACAGGAAATGCAAAAGGCAAGGTAAGCTGTGAGGTTAGTAAAGAAAGACTGGGCATCTGCCTTGGCTCATATTTACTTCTACTTTCAGTCTCTTTTCTCCCTGGAATAATCCCTGAACTGAAATGTAGCTAAGTTTTCTTTCATGCCTTAATAATAATTTCTGTGCTTTGAATTAGAGTAGATTATTTGATTTAGATAAGGACTGAAGACAGTGTGGCAGCTTATTTTATAAAATTCTTTCAGTATTAGGGAAGCAGAGACAGGAGGATCACTCCAAGTTCAAGAACAGTCTGAATTAAATGGTGAGATCCAGGCTAGTTTTGGACTGCACAGCAAGGCTTCTCTCTAGACACTAAGGAAGAGAAAAGGCTGGGATGTAACTTAGCTGTAAAGTGCTTGCTGTATATGTAAGAGGCTGTGGTTACTCCCCAGCGCCAGAGAAAACAGAAAAGGACAGAAGAGTCGTGACCAGTAGTCATAATGAAGAGAATAATATTTAAAAGTCATCATCTAGAGCATGCTGATAAAAATGGCTTAATATCTAGTTGTATAAAAACCCCATATAAACATGCACACTTGCACATTCACACAAAGAAACATGGTATAATTCAGACCAATTTAACTAGAATACTGAGACTATCTTTTTTTCCTTGTTAAACTTGTCCTTTGGGGTCTTTGGAAGTGTAGATTTTGGATGGTAGTACATCGTAGGTGTTTGTTCTGGTAGCAGTTTTTTAAAAATTGTGGTTAAGATAAATATTAACAGCTGTAGAGTGCTTGCCTCCATGTGTGAAGAACTGACGATGATGCACACAAACTTTTAAACTGCTCTTAAACGTTTACAGTGTTAAGTTCAGCAGTGCTCGGTGCATGGTGGTACTCAACAACAACCTCTGCAGACTCTGAACGGCTGTCAGAGAGGGCTGTCCTAGTCCCTGGTGGCTGTCAGGCCATTTCCTGCTGAATTTGATCACTGTAAGCACTTTATAGGAATGGGATAATACTGTATTTCCCCGTTTGCAGCTGGTAGATTTCGTGTAGCATTGTGTCATCAAGGTAGCTGTGTTATACTTTGTGTCAGAATTTCCCTCCTCTTCAAAGTTTAATCGTATTGTATGTATATGCCACATTTTACCTATTTCTCTGTCAGTGGATTCTAGGGTTGTTTCCACTTGTTGCCTGTTGTGAATAATGTTAAACATCATGTTTTAAAAGTAGATGGTTAAGACTGTAGTTTATTGAAAGAAGTAAAACATAGTATCAGTTAATGAGATGGAATATATAGAACTCAAGATGTTTGACTTTTGCTACGTCTCTGCACAATTTAAAAACAAGTCAGATCTGATTACTAGTAGTCATCAGAATATTTACTTTTTTATGTTTGTTCTGTAAACTTCAGATCTTGGTCCTAAAAACAGACTCTCAGGATCTTGTTGCTTCCTTCCGAGTAACAACAGGAACAAGCAATACTACAGCCATTAAGTCAATTGAGTTTGCCCGGAAAGGGAGGTGAGTGAGGCCTTGTCTTCCTGTGTGTATGGAGTTTTTGTCTTTGTAACAGAATCTCACTACATAGCTCAGGCTGGCCCAGATCTTGTGGTCCTCCTACCTCAGCCTCCTGAGTGCAAGGATTATGGAATGGCACTACCACACCCAGTGATGTCTTCAATTTTCTTAGTTTTTTTTTCTTAAGTGAGTGGAATGCAAATAATAATATTTGCCGTGTGTGATAATTTATTAGATTTATTAAAGCTGTTAGAATCTCTCACTGTCTGGTTCTTAGATTCATAAAATTTCCCTTATTGAACTAGTAGTCACATCTTTGTTGTTGGGAGGTTGCCAGGCAGTTCCTTTACAGAAAAGATATTTAAGTGTTGTTGCTTAGAATCAAAATGCCTGGCACATAGCACTGAGTGAAAATTTTAAATATTTCACTTACTTATCTTTAGCAGTGTTAGGGACAGAACCCCAGGGCCTCCCTCATGCTGAACAAGTGCTCTAGAACTAAGGTACATCCCCTGTCCCAAATATGCTTACAACCTGTCTTAGTTAAGGTTACTGTTTCTGTGATGAAACACCATGACCAAAAGCAACTCAAGGAGGAAGGGTTTCTTTTGCTCATAGTTCCATATAACAACTCATCATTAAAAGCAGTGAGGGCACAAACCCAAGCAGGACAGAAACCTGGAGGCAGGAGCTGATGCAAAGGCCATGGAGGGGTGCTGTGAACTGACTTGCTCCCCATGACTTATTCAGCTGCTTTCTTCTAGAACCCAGGGCCACCAGCCACAAAGGTCTGGGCCCTCCCCCATCAATCAGTAATTAAGAAAATACTCTACAGCCAGATCTTCTGGAGGAATTTTCTCAGCTGAGATTCCCTTTCAGATGACTCTAGCTTGTGTCAAGTTGATATAAAACTATCCAGCATGTAACCTGGACTGGTGTCACAGAATTTATATCCCAATTGAGCATGCACTTGAAATGTGCTAACTGGTTTATTTCCAGATGTTCCCCTGAGTTTGTAAGATGTAGATGGACTGACAGAAACAAGAAAAAAATGGCTTGTCAGTCTGCAGCAGCACTCATTCTCCTCTTTTTAGGAACATTCACAGTGTTTGGGGTACATTCACCTTTTAAGTGCTTGGTGTATCTGGGGATTGAACTTGGAATCTCATGCATGCTAGGCAAACACTTCAACACTGAGCCACAGCGCAGTCACTCAGATTGCTCTTGAGTCAAGAATAATTAAGTCATGTAAAAACAAAGAAAGAAAAAGAAGCCATGCATTTGAGAGAAAAGGGAGAGAGGGTTACATGGAAGGGGTTAAGGGGAGAAAAGGGACGGGGGAAAATGATGTAATTATAATTTCAAAAAAAGCTGGCCGGTGGTGATGCACACCTTTAATCTCAGCTCTTGGGAGACAGAGGGCAGAGGCAGGTGGATCTCTGAGTTTGAGGCCAGCCTGGTCTACAG
>LOEQ01000550.1:253002-269431 GCA_001685075.1 Bramus lutescens | reverse complement strand
CTTCAGAACCATCCTATAAGGACTTGGGAGCTCTGTGGTATGGCTCAGTGGAGCAGCATTTGCCTAGCTTATGCAAGGGCCTGTGTTTGAGCTGCATCACCAGAAAAAAAACTAAAACAAAACACTATTAAAATTAATCTTGTGTTTTTCAATAGGAAGTATATATAGTAAATGGTAAATAAACCAGTACAGAATTTTTAAATTATTTTTCTCGATAATAGACTTAAAATTTCAATTTTAATCATTATGTTCACTAGTAGCCACAGTAACTAAATGTCTAAATGGGACCCAAGATCAAAATGTTGGAAAATTTACCCAGTCCTGGAGAATGCTGTTTTATTCCTCAAATTCATTAGTGTTACTATTTTAGTAGCAGAAAAGGATTTGTAGTAAAACTTTGAACTGTATGTGAAGTGCATACTGGTCATGTATGCTGGCTAGCATTACAGCCTGTTCTATTAAGAGTAGGTACTTCTGTCTAGGGTGTTTTTGGAGATGACCCATTGTCACTTTGTTTAGCCTCAAGTTGAAGGAAGTACTGAAGCATTAAAGGTAGAACTGTGTCTTTAGTAACAGGGTACTTCATGTCGGCTTTTTGTTTTCTAATTACTTTTGTTGAGCACTGAAGTGGGTCAGCCTTAATGGGAGGCAACTGTTTTAACAGCTTTATCCTTAAGGAGGACTAGAAAACTTGTCCCTGGTGGGGTGAGGGGAAGGATACATAAGGGACAGAGCAGCTCCATTCCTTCCAGTCCCGCAGCGCCTCAGGATTGCATGCAGCGTGTGCTTCTCCATGTAACTATGTGTCCTTCTTCCCATGTTCTCCTTTCTTCTCTGGCCTTGGTTCATTGATCTTTTCCTGAATGGAAATCTCCAGAGCAGATTAAATACCACAGTGCTAAGGATTAGCATTGTTAGCAAAACCTCAGCAGGGATCTTGAGGCATGTTTCCAAGCCTTTCAGAGGGTTGCCTGACAGTTCAATACAGTTTGGAACTTTCTGGGGCTGCAAATTTGTGAGTGGTGACGCTGGATGTCCCAGATAATTCTAGAAATGTCACTCTCAGGACAAACTATCATGTTTTCTGTGTGAGATTCTTTGGTTGAGGTAAGGGCTTCTTCATTCAATAACACGGTGGTTTTTGGAGGATCCTGAGCAAGTAAAACCTGGACCTGTTGTTAATTTGCTTGTGGCCCTCCAGGGACTTCTGAGGAAAACTGGAATTTTCACAAATAACTCATTTATTTGATGCGCCAGAGATTTTCAGTAAAAGATAGTGGGTAGCCGTTGTTTTCCACCAGATATTAAGAAATAAAACTCATTTAGAATGCTTATAGCAGAGATCTCTGAAAATTAGCCCATGGTTTAGGGATATAGGTCGGTGTTAGGATTTGTATAGTATGTTCAGGGCCCTGGGTTCTGCTCTCAGCACCATAGAAACAAACCAGTCTACACTGGGGATTGTGTTCAAGATTCATTTCTGTGGACTCCCTTTTACTAGACAGCTTTTGCATTAGAGTCAAATTTTTGAAGGCAGAATTGTAGGGTTAAGCTGTGTTTTGCTCAAGCTGGATAAATGACAGCTGTTTATTAATATGTGCAACTGACCAATTACTGCAGAATCCATTTTGTAAACCTTAATTGTTCTAACAAGAAATTGCCATTATCTATTGTATGTTAGAACAGATTACAGATTTCAAGGGACATGGGAAGGCAAATAGAACCACTCTTAATCTGGAATCTGGGGCTACTGAAAATTCTTTGATTTCACACAGCTCATTAGTGTTTACTGGCTAAGGAGGGCTGGCACTCATGAGGAGTGTGTGTGTGGAGGGAAGCCTGGTAAGGGTAATCCTGAGTTGGTGACTCCCTAGGGACAGGCCTGCTGGTACCATCGTCTAATATCTCTGTTTCTGTTACCTTAACTCTTTCTGAGCTTGAGATGAGAACACAAGCTCCATTTTCCTTGTTACCCAAGACCTAAGGTTCCTCAGCAGTAAACCTCATCAGCAAAATGCCACAAAGGACTGGTTTATCACATAATACAATATCCCCTTGCCCCTATGGTAGACACTAGTGCCTTGATGTATACCTGGATCTGTGGGAGGTGACAAGACCAAAGTGGGCAGAAGAGCTGCTTTTACAGAATTTGGGCACTATGCAGATTGCCCTACCTTGGACCACTCTGCAGCAGCACTTGGCTTCTGGAGCTCTGCCTCTAATCCCTTACAGCAACCTTGGTCTTAGATGCCCAATAGTGAGTGAACTGTACATTTGTTCTCCTCCTCATCATCCTTCTCTCTTAGAAATGGTCACACAGAGGCTAATTTAAGGGTCCTGCTAGCTCATTCTGTGGGACCCTCCTAGCTGACAGTGAAGGATTAGAAACCATGTAGAATGTTCTCTTTGGCCATCCTGAATTAGTCTACTACTGGGAGAGACCAAAAATAGTTGTTTATTTTAAGCTGAATTTTTCTTAATATTATACTGCTGGAGATTTCCTGTATGATGCAACTAAATATTGTTTCCATGGGCAGATGCTGCAGGCCTTTGTCGAGCTGTTTTCTCGTACATTACCTTGCTAATGGTATTGCTTGCTTTGATTTTAGTTTGTTGCCTAATGCCTGAGTAAGCCTGTATGTGTAAATATGCACGCACATCTTTCATAAGAATGGGGGTAGTGTAGAAACTGTTTTGTACAGTAGAAGGGGCTTGTTTGTTGTCTTGAGTGCCTATTAAAGAGGTGTCTGCCTATTTATGATCAAACCACTTTTCTCCATCATGATTAATGGTTAAAATGGTGGTTCTGTGTTAATTTGTAAACTGAAAATTCAGTCAACATACCTCTGGGAGCAGTCAGTGAGACCAACGTGAAAGAAGTAAATAAACTAAGTCTAGTAGATTCTGTTCTGTTATCTATAGTTTTAAATCAGCTCAGGAAATTCTTTATATTTTATATTGAAGGAGATTTGAAAAGTATGTTTGTCAAATACAAACATCTTTGGAAATTACAGTTTTACTTTTAACAGTGTAGCATTCAGTAGAGAAGCTTGAATCTTGTGCTCATTTCAGTCTGTTTTCAGCAAATGTATGTTTTTATTGCTAGTTTTCATTTTTATTAGAATTTCATTTTAAAAATAACATTCAAAGCAACTTTGTGAATGAGTACTTTTCTTTCATTACTTACGCAGTTAATTTTCACCATTTTACAACTCTAAGCATCATGTATTCCCTCACTTAAATTACATCCAGGAGGCTTTCTTCATCTTGTTCTCTTTTTATACTTCCTAGTTAATATTTCACAGCAGCCCATTTAAAGATGTCCCTCAGAAGTTGAGCAGCTTCTATGGAGTCATCAGGGAAGTGCTGATTTGATCTTACTATTTAGGATTTTATTCACTTACCAGTTCTTGATGCATGGAAACACAGATTGTAGCTTTCATCAATGGTGCACATTATCTGTGATTCCAAACTGATACAAATGTCACTTAAGGAACAGTGAGGCTGGGACAGGGATGCCTTGCTCACTGTTAATCTTTAGTGACTGGTTAATTAGTCTACTGTATGAAAGATTGAAAGGGTCGGTCCCTGGGGTTTGTCTGTTGTGATCACCCGAGAGCCTGGTTATCAGCAGTTATGTAGAGGCTCATGCATTCACACTCTCTGCACACACATGGGGCAATACTGAAACAGTATTGGGTGGGGACTTGGATTTACAGTGACAGTTGCTTCTTCTATGAAGAGTGACTGGGAACTGGGTTATGCACTTTCCTTCAGATGGGACATTTTTGCCCATGTGTGCTTGTGACACTAAAGGAAATCTCTCCCTGTCTCATCTCTTTAGCAGGAGGAGCAATCTCAGAACTGCTGTGAAGACAGTGAAACTGCGTTCTCCTCACTTTGTCGTCAGGTAGCCTTTGGACAGTGTGGCCAGTCATTTGAGATTGGCTTGAATTGAAAACAAAGGCCTCTCCTCCCACCCAGGAGGTGGGAGGAGTGGATTTTATGTTTGAATGAAGAAATGAATTATGGAAGAAGAGCACAGGTCCCTGCCTTCCCTTTCAAGCATAAGTCCAAATAGGCTCTCAGGAATGAGGATGCGTGAAGACGTCAGATCTGACTCACTTCAACTTCACACTTGATTGTGTTGCTGGTGAAAATGCCCATGTTTTGTTCACCTAACTATTGAAGTCACATCCTTTGGACATGTCATTTCCCATCTCCTGTTGCCTTCCATCCTCAGTGCATGTCCTTGAGTGACTTATTCTTTTCTGAAATTTTGCTACCAGTATCCTAGGAAAACTGATGCATTTTTCTGTTGCTTTCATAACTTCACCTCCCAGATGCTTCCTGTATTTCTATATTGTGTATAAAGGTTGTACAGAGAAGCAAGTGCTTGAAAGATTTTAAATTGGCAGACAAGGAAGGAAGCTAGAAGGCGCTGTTGTTCTGTCTTCCCACCTTTTGCTCAGAGGGCTTGGCTCTAGAGAATCCGGGGCTTCCCTTGCCTTGCATGTTTTCCAATATCAGATCTGTCTAAATAATCATGGCTTTTGGTTATGATTAGCTTTATCCATCTCCAGCTAAGAATCAACAGTGGTTTGTGTATTACTTTACCTGTATTGACTTCCAGAGTTAGAAACAAAGCAAGGTATTTTTCTCCACAAGCTTCTGTATCATGGGGGTGGAGCACCTGTGTGAGGACTGACATGGAAATCAAAGCAGCAGCAGCTTCAAATCAAAGATGAGGTTCATTCATTAAATCATTGCCTGTGGAGAACCTGTCCCCAACCAGCCATCGTGTGTCTCTTCCTGGAGCCAGGCCCCCCGTGTTTCACTCACTTCCTTTCTGTGAAAGGTTGCTTAGCTTTTTTACCCTTCTCTTTCTCACCCTGGCTCTCTCTGCATTTGCTGTTCTTTTAATAAAAATAGCAAATTGGATGGATATGTACAATAAGTGTTTGAAATTTTTCTGAAAATCCAAAGTCAGGAAGCCAAGTGTGGAAAGGGTTAGTTAGTAAGCTTTTGGCTTGCCGTGGGTCATACTTTCTCACCATTGAAAGGGGGTTAAATACTATGCTAATTGTGAAATCTCTATCAGTTGGTGAAGGCTCCTTCAGATAGCCAGACCCGTTGATTACTTTATATTGTGTGGTAGAAGTGACAGTGGACACTGCAGGAAGTCCCCAGAGTCATTGCCGGTGCTGCTTCCTCAAGTGTGCGTGAGACCAATGGTTGTGATTGGTAAGTGGCTCACAGGACACGTTTTTATTTGTAGATATCCCCATATCATGTCTCTCTGTACAGCACCCTGCAGTAGTGTGCAAACCAATACAGGGATTTCTGCCTTCCTGTGTGAAGTGGCTTGATTTCCTCCATCTGGATGCTAACGCTGTGTCCGTTTCCGTTACCTGGCTACTGACAAAATCAGCTCAGTAGATTGTTTCTGACAGCAGCTCCTAATCATTTATGCTTTTGGAATTTTTTGTCATTTCAAAAACCTTCCGTCTACTTCGAGCTAGGAATTTTGATTTGTGTAATATATGTATATTCTCTTTTCCTTTTTGTTGTTTTCCCTGCCTCTCCATTTTGTTTCTTAAAATATTCTGTAGTTTTGTACAAGATGAGACTTAGCCTTGGGTACTTCTTGCTAAAGCTTTAATGCTTTGTAAGTAAAACGGGATGTTTATTAAACCACAAGTACAGATGTTTGTAAGCTGCCTGCTTCTGGAGCTCAGCAGCCACTTCATTTTGTGGCTTACAGAATTTAAGTGTGGAGTTTAGATCTTTCTCTGTGATCATTTGGGTCTGGAAAGGTCAGGCAGTTTGGATTTCTTCCTTTGTACAAACTAGAAATAAATGATTTGAGCTAAAAGCTGATGTTAATTAATAAAAAAAATGGTCATCTAGGAATTTCTTTTCATATTCTTTAACTCAGTACAGGCTTTGAAGAGGCCACAGTGCTAGGCATTCTGAGAGGTGTTACAGTAACATGTCCTAGAGGGTCTAGCCTTCCAAGGTCTTTGCTAGCCTAAATACACTCTTCCTTGATAGTCATTTTCTCTGATTAAGTAACTTTAACATCCATATTGAATATTCACTGTCTCATAAGAATAAGATGTCTCAGAACTCTAGTGCTCTGGGTCTCAAGCTTCTTAAGGTTACAACCCTTTAATACAGTTCATTGTGTTGTGGTGACCCCCCTCCACCTTTAAATTGTTTTTGTTGCTACTTTATAACTGTAATTTTGCTACTGTTATGGATCGTGATATACTCAGTATATCTGGTAAGTGACCCCAGTGAAAGGGTCGTTCAGTACCCGAAGGAGTTGTGACCCACAGGTTGAGAACCACTGCTCTGGTGGTAGGTACCGTTTTAAGGAATACCAAATCAGTCTACTTACTAATCATCCTGTCTGTCGCTAAGAACCCTTCTTTATCATCATAGTTGTTTCATAGCAACCTTCATTGATGTAAACAAACAGCGAGCTCCTTTGTTCTGCAAGGTAAATAGAGCATTCTAGAGTCAAGCAGCTTCCACATCCTAGTTCCCTTTGGAAAGAGAGTACCTGGAACAAGACTGCCTCTGTGCTGCCTCTACCGCAGCCTCATTTGCTCCTTTGGAAAGGTGTGTTAGGTTAAATTTTTACACACACACAAACACACACACCCTTTAGTATCTCTAACTCCTCTGTAGCTGAAAATGACCTGGAACTTCTGATCTTGGTGGAATATGTTGCCATATCCAGTTTGTGTGGTGCTGGGAGTCAAACCTAGAGCTTCCTACACGCTGGGCAATCACTCTGCCAGCACTCTGTTGAGCTTCTTCTTTTCTTTTGAGAGAGGTCTCCGCCTGTAGCCCAGGCTGGCCTTGAATTTGCCAGCCACCCTGCCTCTGCCTCCAGGTGTTATCACCACACCTTGCTTCCCAGTCCTTTAAAAGTTTTTACAAATGAAGGTAGTTGNGGGGGGGGTGTTTTTAGTGCACTGTTCAAAGCGACCTTCCTGAAACTGGACAGGGCGATCTTAGCTTACAAAGAAAGAAAAATAGAAATTTGGGGAGTCAAGTGACTCCAGTCCAGAGTTATCTTTTCAACAGCTGTGGTTTAGGGACATTCACAATAGAGAGTTCAAGGTATTCAGATGAACATTGCAACCCAGCCCCACCTCACCCCTCCCTTAAGACTGGTTTTTGTGTTTGATCAGATTTAGCGAGGGACTTTGAAACTCTCCCACAGTTTGGGAGGGAGGGAAAGAATTGACTCGTGCATTTGGGGTAATGTGGAGGTGGACTTCAGCTTCTGAGGTCTTTTCCCTCTTTTGTTCTCAAGCCTGTGGGTGTAAATTCATTAGGAGGAAGTGACGAGGATGGCACCTGTGAGGATGGCCCTGGCAAGCGTAGTCAGACATCACTAGTGTAAGTCTTTCCCTCCGCCTGTGCTCACCTGAGAAGGGCTACACTTCTGTTTTGCTGACAGCAATGCATCTTAATCTCTCAAGGCTAAGGGTTATTCCAAGCTGGAGGATCAGTGTTACAGTGCAGTGTTTGTTTGGAATGCCTGCTGGTAACTTGCCTACTGAGACATGAAGATTGGGGCCCCTCGTCTTATCCTTGGGAGTCTGGTATTGACAATCCACCTGCCTTTGATGTTGACATCACCTAAAACACTCGCCATCCCTGAGAAGCTACAGCAAGCTGTGGGGAGAGTCATTGTCAATGCCACGGCCTGCACTGTTACCTGTGGCCTTGGCTACAAGGAGGAGACTGTCTGCGAGGTGGGTCCTGATGGAGTGAGGAGGAAGTGCCAGTCCCAGCGTTTGGAGTGTCTGGCCAACTGGATCTGTGGGATGCTCCATTTCACCATTGCCCATGGGGAGGAGTTTGAGCTGAGCTGTCTCAGTGCAGACATCCTGGAGGTGGGACAGGAAGCTTTCCGCTTTACCTGGAAGCTTGCTCGGGGTATCATCTCTACTAATGATGAGGTTTTTAAACCCTTCCGAGCCAACTCTTACTTTCTGCGATTTCAACCCGCCTATGAGTACGACTCGGGGACATACCGGTGTGATGTGCAGCTTCTCAGGAACTTGAGATTCGTCAAGAGGCTCTACTTTGGGCTGAGGGTCCTCCCTCCGACACTGGTAAACCTGAATTTCCATCAGTCCCTTACTGAGGACCAGAAGTTAGTTGATGACGGCTGGGAAGTTAATCTGGACAACCATTCTAAGCCCCACCTCCCAAAGTGGCAAAAGAAGGTGGCTTCAGCCTTGGGCATAGGGATTGCTTGTGGAGTAGTTGGCGGCGTGCTAGTGAGCATTGCTGTCCGCAGCATGCTGAAGAGGATTGATGACCACAACAGCCGTAGCAGCCGATAACCTTTCAGCCAGCTTGTACGTGAGTGTGGCAAGAGGCCTCTCAGAGCCAAAGGTTGGGTAGGAGGCTTGGAGGATGCGGCCTCATCCCCATACCACTGTTGAGGGCAGCAGTATCAGTTACTGTGTTCAGGTTTTCTCATACTGGCTGCTCAGGAGACCCACTGCAGGTTTTGCTTCTGTTCCTAGGGGAGTTGTGTCTTCCAAGCTTGCTTTTCTCTCCACACCTCACGGTGTGTGCCGTCACCTCCACTCCACCTCTGAACAGTGTGTATGGACCAGAATGTACTATTACAGCAGATTGGGTGGAAACTTTTTATTTTTGTTCAATAAAAACGATTTACAGTAACTATGGCAACCTAACCCTTTGTTATTTTATTTAAAGTTTCTCACATGTAGGAACTGTCCCACAGTTGGCCTGGTTCTCATTTCCCTTGAGTTTCCTACAACATGCTTTGGACAGATTGCTTTGTATTGCCTGCTTGTATGTTGTAAAGGTGAGCAATAACACCTGACCCAGCTGATAGACAGTCTTAGTGTTAATAGGTTCTCTGCCCTCCCTGTCCTCCCTAGATGGCCCTCTGAGCTCAGTATCAAATTGAATGTCCTGATCATTGCAGCAATCCTTTGTCTTGCTCCTCCTCTTTGTGCTATCGTATACCTAGGGTTTGTGTTCTTGGAAAGGCCAAGTGTACTGGTTTCTTATAGCCACCAAGATCTCCAAGGGAGGACTATTGCTTCGTTTCCCCTTAGGAAATCCAGTCTTAAGGCCCTTGAGGATCATTTAGACAGAGTCAGATAATTGGCTTAGGGGGCCAGCTGAGAGCGACATAGCATTTCTTCTCCCCTTTGTCTAGCTGCTGGAGTGGCAGAGTCCTGAGGCCCTGCTCTCTTTGGTAGCTGTGCCAGAGTCGCCTGGATGGCTCCGAACACTAAACATTCCTCAGCCCCGGCCCTGGGACGCTAATTCAGTTCAAGTTATGAGCAAAGGATAACTAATAAAAGGATGACTTTTAACTTTACAAGGTTTAGTGACTACCTACATTAGTTAAATTTCTGTTTCTGTGCTAAAACCCCACAAAAAGGGCAACTTAGAGAAAAAGTTTATTTGGGGTTTACAGTCCAAGGGGACAGAGTCCTGATGGCAGAAGTAATTGCAGCAGAGGGGCTGTGTGCTAAAGCAGCAGCTGAGAGCTCATTTCTCAAGCCTCAAGCAGCAGGCAGAGAGAGGGAGAGACCTCAAAGCCCCCCCCCCACATACTTCCTCCATCAAGGTCACACCTATCCTTCCCAAACAGCCACTGAGTACTGAGATGTTTGAGACTCAAGGACGGCTCATTCAAAGCAACACACCACCCATAGACTGCCCAGATTCATCGGTTCTTAGCCTTTTCTCATAAGAGTCCAAAATGTATATTGATATTGTAGAATCATTTGAAAACGAGACACACAGATGACTATTTCTTGCCTCTGTGTGCGTGCGCATGGTATAGAGGCCAGAGGTCAACCTTGGTTGTTCTTCAGATGGCATCCAACTGGTTTTTGTTTCTTTTTTTGTTGTTTTTGTTGTTATTTTTGAGACAAGGTCTTTTGCTGAGACACGGGGCTCACAGATGAGGCAAGGCTGGCCGGCCAATGGGCCATAGGGATCCACCTGTCTCTGCCTCCCCAGTCCTGGGATTCCCAGTGTGCGTCCCTGTACCTCCCCAGTGCTGGGATTACCAGTGTGCATCCCCATACCTCCCCAGTGCCGGGATTCCCAGTGTGCGTCCCCGTACCTCCCCAGTGCCGGGAGGGATTGCCAGTGTGCGTCCCCGTACCTCCCCAGTGCCGGGATTCCCAGTGTGAGCCCCCATACCCAGCTCTTCATGTCCTCAGGGTCTTGTGCATGTGCAGCAGTCGCTTTGCCAACTGAGCAGTTGCTGATCCTCCATCCGGCTTCTGTCCAGTTTTCATTTTCAAAACCTTAAAGCTTTTTAGTGTAATTGTAATCCAGTACCAGAGACGCATGTGCAGCATTCCGTGTTTGTCTCCGCAGTCTCCTAGCGAGTCCCTCCCATTGTTCTTTATGATTGGTGCACTGGAGAGCCAGGCTTGTCCAGTAGTCTGCATGCTGTCCCACAGCCTGGACTTGCCATGTCCTTGCGATTAGTTTCATGAGCAGTGACTCCAACATTCTGAGAAGAGCCCTACACAGGTAAGGACTGTGTCACACCAGGAGGCTGAGATGTTGTTACACCTGTCACTCCAGAAAGGATGGGTTTCAGAAGACCTGGTTCTGGCCCTGCTCTGTTGTCAGCCATACAACAAAAGCAGTCTCAGCTTTGACACAGGTGTTTGTGGGGGCCCAGGGAACTCCCCCGAGGAAAACTTTCTTAAAGTGAAGTCCTGGGTCTGGGGAATTTCATTCAGTCCTAGGCAGTTTGGGGAATCATTCAAGGATAGCTTACTCTAAAGAGGACCTTGAAGGATTCTGTTCCAGTAAACTCGGTAACACACAGCTGAAGGGTCCTGCTTCGCACTGTGTAGATGGAAACCCCTTAGGGCCAAACATTAACACGTTCCCTGCATTCTGTTGCCGGCCAGTAGTCAGGCATGAGGTGGATAGGATAGCTTGGTTCATAGCCTTCTCTGCATGCCTTGGGCTCTTAAATTTTGACTCAGAATTTGAAGCAATTGAGCAGAGAAGAGAACAAGACTTTCAGATGGGTTTTGTCAGGATGATAACTTAGTTCTAACGACATGGTGGCATATTCCTGTAATCCTAGCTATTCAGGAGACTGGGGCAGAATTCCAAGTTCAAGGTTAGTCTAGGCTACACAGTACGTTCATGGCCAGCCTGGGCAACTTAAGCACGAGCCTACTTGAATCTGGATGGCTGTGGTTTCTGCAGCAAGCCCCCTGCCAATTCAGTTCCCTAAGTTCTCTGTATCTCACTGCCCTGGGAAGGTGACAAAGAGGCTGACAAAAACCAGGAAGTCTGTGGATCACCTGTCTTGCCGTAAAGGCCCTGGTCAGAAAGCTAAGCATCAAGTGGAGGGATCTTCATCCATCTCCCTTTCCTTCCTCAAAACAACTGGGACCCAACCAGCATGGCGTTCTACTCACTTGACACCAGTGATGTTTGAATGAGGACTGCCTGAGTGTATTCCTGCGGGAGCTCGCCTGTAATGACATCTGCTATGTCAAGCCTAAGAGTTCCACCTCTTGGAGCCACTCTGATTGAACAGAAGCAGCAGTCACCTCACCAGTCGGGATCATTAATCTCTATGGAGGGGACTTCCTTTGGGACAAGAGAGTCAACACGTCAAATGTTATTGAAGTAGGGGACCCGAAAGTGGCTCTGTCCCCCCAGTATGTTGACCATTGTTAGGTGAGACCTGCTCAGGTTAGCTGACTGCCAGCTGTGCTCTGCTGCTGCCCGCCAGCCACCTGGCCTGTCTTCCTCCAGGTTAGAGGAAGTGTTCTGTACTGTATACAGCATCATCAGAGTTGGCCACGTGAAAGGCGGATGCACGAGTTGCAGAATAGGCCCAGGACGCTCTAGTGAGGTGATGAGGACCACAGCCACTGCCAGCTGCCCAGGCAGGTTGAGAAAACACCTTTATTTAAGAACTGCTTGCTACCAGAGTCAATAAATAACTATTACAAGAGTGAACAGCGGGCTGGGGTGGAGGGGTTGCATCTGAACAGGAACTGTCATCCGTGGGCCAGTGAAGCCCTGAGATCTGAGCTGTCCAGGCTCTGAAGTGGGGGCTGACTTGGAGGCATCTGGTGCCAAGGCAGGTGGAGTCTCCTCTAAAGAAACTGTAGGCCGTAGGCCGCTGGGGCTTCCTGGACTCTGACAAAGCTGGCTGGCCTATTTTGTTCCTCTACAGTTTTCCTTTAAAGCCCTGCTTTCCCAGAGCCTGTGATTGTATGTACAGGTTCAAGAGGTACAACCCCATTCCGAGCTCCCAGCACTGTTTCCGGTGAGCTTCTTGACATCCTTTAGCGTCCCTCTTAATCCCACTCAGAGACCCCTCGCCAGGATTGGTCTCAGCTAGCAAGACAGGATACCACACTTGAACCAGTAACAGGTATGAGCACACTGCTGTCCCTTGGCATGCAGGAGTCCTATTGGCTATTTGACACTAGGAAAAGAAAAGTGCCCTCTGGGAAAGGCATGGGGGGGGGACCTCACTANCTAGCCACATTGAGCTCTTGGCCAGAGCACAGGCGAGGATGGCTTTGGGGACTGCGGAGAGGCAATGCCCATGGGAGAAGGCACTAGTGTGTAAGGACTGCTCTGTGATGAATGAGTCCCTTTGATGGCTTTGTTAAGCTGTGGGGACCATAGCAGATGGCATCGCTAAGGCTTTCCTGTGTTAGGCATTTTGATTCTTAAGACCTCAGCTCCAGGAGGACTCAGTACCTCCCACCCCTTCAGTCAGGACTTCACCCATCCAAGATCCGCAAGAGCACTCAGAATTCCTCAGAGCTTACTCAAAAGAAGCCCCTTCCTCATTCCTTCAGGCTTTTCCACCCTTGGCTTTGTCCTCTCCTGTCCTTTGTCAAGCCCCATAGCCTCGCTGCTCCCCTGCTGTTGGAGTCACCTGTCACCCGGGATGGCAGAACCACTCTCTTCATCCACACCATCACATGGCAAGGAGCAGACAGCTCAGTGGTGGCCTGAGTCCCTGTACGAACAGAACAAAGAGCACTTCTCTGTCCCTCAAGAGACATCTGCAGGTAGTTCCGTCCCTTGGGGCATTTCTTGCCCACTAAGCCCAGGCAGAGTACTTATTTGTGGCTGTCCCTTTTACCTCTTGTGGTTTAATGTGAATGGATGGAACCTAACAGTCATGACCACAGCAGGAGCAAGCCCACCATCCTCCCAAGCCCAGCCAGGAAGTCTCTGAGAAGCCATTTAATCTAGCCCTCTTTCCTTAGCCAGTTAGGGTCCAAGTTTCCCCAACAAGAGTCTTTTTTCTATTTACAAGCTCACATGTTAGTGAGTCACCTCTGGTCTTGTGACGCTGTAGCTAACACTCCACTTGAAGCCCCAGACTACCCCCAGATGGCCGGCATGGCTCTGCATCCTCCCAAACAAATTCTACCTGCCCAGGGCTATCTTCTCGGGTCTCCTAGCAGCTTGCCTGCTTTTCATGGACCTTGTTAGAAGCAAAGGTGCAGTTTCCTCCCACATCCTTAGCTAGGTCCAGTGCCAAACCAGCTCACCCTAGATATCCACTCCTCTACAATCCTAAGTGCCTACCAACTGGATATCTTCTCTAGCACCCCTCCTGCAGCCCAAGGCAGTGGGAAATAGATAACCTTGGAAGGTTTCTTTCTGTTTCCCTTTCTAGCTTGGGCTTTCCAGGGCTAGGTCTGAGCCAAATCTTAGCCAGCATGGGGTGGAGAAGGATGCTACACTAATTTTGGGGTCCTGGTGAGGGAGAATGATCACATGGCTGAGCCCCTAGCATCCTTGTATGTGAGGTGCCGGGAGCAGGAGAGGGGAATTTGATCAGTCCCAGGAAAGCAGTCCCTAGCTAGGGGTTGGATTGGGGGCAACAGGGAAGAAGTGTGTGAGTGTATGTCTTTAAAAATTGTAGTGGGTAAATCCTAACATAAACCTGCCCAGGAAAACAGAGCAAGGCTTAAAGTTTAAAAACCCATAACAAAATAGAGCTCTAACTGTAAACTACAGAAATGGGCCGTGGAGCAACACGGCGTCTGCCTCTTGAGACACCTGCCCTGCAGTTCCTGTAGGCCTAGGTGTGGACACTGGGGTTTCCTGGCCATGCTGCCGCAGGGTCCTGGTCTCGGGAACTGTCCTTGCTTTGGCCTCTCTTCTTGGAGGGCCTGAGAAGCTTCCGCCAGCGCCACAGGCCAGCACCACTTTCTGAGTTCCCAGAAGAAGTCTGCCTCAGCTGGCCGACAACTCCTGTCCAGATTGGCTCATCCACACTGATCTTCTCACAGCCGGAGGGCTCATCCTCCAGAGGATGTGGACAATGATGTGGCTGCTCAGCCCCACACCTCCTTCCTCCACAGTGCCTCCCACAGGCAGTCAGGAGACTCTGGTGCTTGTCACGTACAGGTCATGGGACCCTAGGAAGTCCCTAATCCCCTCTGGACCTCCATTTCCTCATCTGTTAAGTACGGGGTGTGGGCCAGCTGAACTATAAGGCCTCCTCAGTTCTGGTAGTCTGGTCTGTCATTGGTAATATACCTCGAACTCAAGGTAGGTGGCCCCCTTTATTAACCCCCTTTTTTTCTGGGGAATTGAGAGAGTAATCTAGGCAGCTTAGGGAGCATTTGTGGCCAGGTGGTGGAGGGTACTCCTGGAAGCAGGCATGGCCACATTAATGCTGGCCCATCTCAGAGGCCTTTCCATCCCAGGATGGAGGATGGATGCTGTGTTGGTTTCCAGGGCCTGCAATTATGGGTGGTGGAGGCAGGCACAGGTCTGCAGCAGAGCTGAAGGGAAGAGTGGCACTCAGCTGGGCATCTGCCCATACCCTGGAAGGGCCAGGAAGGAGGAGGCATCTCAATGGGGCAAGGCAACACCGCAAGACAAGCCCTTTAGTCCCCTAGCCACCTGGAGTGGCTCTGTCACTCCGTCATCCAGTCNTCTGGAGGGTGACAGGGTTGGGTTGGCAGTGCTGGCTGAGAGGGCAGTGCCACCTGCATGATGAATAGACCCTGGCCCCAGGCTGGTACCCTTTCCATCAGGTGCTGTAGCCTCTCAACCCCTTTGAGCTCCTCTCCCCAGTAACCTGGGGTCTGGTTGTTGACTACCAAACAGGAAGGACTGCCAGGGAGCCATGGAAGACCAGGCTGGGACCAGCTGCGCTGCTTCTCCAGCGAGGACTAGAAGACAGGTCCCTCTGCTTCAGAGAGGGAAACTTATAGACCGTGTTTTCAGTCCGCTGCTGTCTATGTTCCTGCTGGGCCTGGAACCTTTGTCTCAGATGGCAGTGCCCACGTGTGACCCCAGAGGGCCATCTGCTTGATCTGAAGATGTATGTTAAACGCCTTCTGTCCAAAAGCCTGTTCGTTCTGTCCAGGACCCCAAGGGGTCCAGGCATTGGGCCCAGTGTTATCATTGAAGTCACTGCCCAGTGCCTCCTGATTCAAAGAAAAATTCCTTGCATGGTTTCTATCCTGTGGCAGAATAGAGATACCCTACCTCCTACATAAAGGGTACTGCTGGGTCTAAGCCAACCACTCTCAGGCACAGTGTTGAACCACCTTGGCATCAGAGTGGGGGGCTGTGTCAGGGCGGGTGTCCAGCTTGGGTGTGGCAGGCAGTGATAAGATCAGAGCTTCTGGCAGCCAGTGAGCATCAGTATCACCACACCGGAGATCAAGGGGCCAGGAAGGGTGGGGCGGACTGCAGAATTCTCCACCATCATGCTTGTGCCTGAAACCAGCAGTGAAAACTGTGGGGTGGAGCCCCCTGCCCCCAGCCCTACCCTTACAGTAGGACCGAGAGCTCTCTTGAGCACGGTGTTCTGGGCTTTACCCATATATACAGCACTGGCCAGGGCCTTTGCTCTTGGTCCCCAGCCCCCTTTCATTCCATAAAAGTGGTACACTCCCTTCTGTGCCTTGGGATGGTTCTGGGGTGGGGACGAGACAGTGACATGGGCACTACTCATTCTTGCCTGCCTTTTCCTTTCTCTTTGGGAGTCTACATTAGAGTTAGCTCCTGGAGACAATCGCTTCACCAGTATCTGGGGGACCAGGACTGCTGAGGGGTAGAGAGGGAGAGGGGAGAGGCAGTACCTCCATTTCTCACGATGTGGACTTCTGCTGGGATCCCATCCCCTCCCGGCCCTGTGGTTCGAATCTGTACCAGGGCGTGCCCTATGTCTTCAGGCACTGGGATTTCTATCCAGTTCTTGCTGGTGAGGTGGAGTGTAGGAGTTGGGTGGAAGTCATTCTGATACAGCATCTGCAGGATAGAAGTTTCCAGGTATGGCTTCCTGGACCCTCGAGGTTTTGCCTTTTTGCCCCTTTCAGTTTCCCACTAGTCAGGCTTCTCATTGGTGGAAGGCAAGCGTGCAAGC
>LOEQ01000550.1:235286-248942 GCA_001685075.1 Bramus lutescens | reverse complement strand
TGGAAGAGCAGGCAATGCTCTTAACCACTGAGCCATCTCTCCAGCCCCCTGAGTGCTTTTTCTAGAACTCCAGACACTCACCTGCTTCCTTGGTCCGGATTCGGCTGGATGGCCCGCTGGGCTCCCCGGTGCCCAAGATGTTGCTAGCTGAAACCCGAAACTCGTAGTCCATCCAAGGCATGAGACCCAATACCTGGGCAGTCTCGGCATTGCCCTCGATGTTCATGGGATCTGCAAGGTCCCAGGGGTCAGTGGCTAGCACCCATTTGTGGCTGGGATGAGGGCAGGTTCTGGGCCTGTGTGGCCTTTGTATTCTGTCCTCATCATGGTACTACCATATGCTAAGCTTTCATTCGCTCTGACTGAAAAGCTGCTGAGCTCAGATGCCTCAGGGCCTTTGCTAATGCTGTGTGCCTCTCGTTCCACATATGCTGAGCATGCTGGCATCTCCAGCAATGATCCTTTGAAGGCTTCAAGGGCACAGACCAAGTGCCTCCTCCAGTCCTCTCCTTACCTTCTTACTCGCTATGACTGCTCGCCTGCCTGCCTAGGTACTCCCTGGAGATAGAGAGCAAAACTTAATTCTCTTTAAAGCCTTGGGCTCAGCTCTTGACCCTCTGTCCCGTCTCCTGCTGTGCACCCAGTTGGGGATTTATCAATACTGATCCAGGTGGGGCCTCACACTTACTGGTCCGAACCTGCTTCCACTTCCCAGCAGGAGGAGTGCGAGCTTGCAGCGTGTACTTGGCAATGGGGCTGTGATTGTCAAAGCCACGACTCCAGCTAACCTGGACAGTGGTGTCTCCGATGTCTCTCACTACCACACCTCCCGGGGGACCTGGGGGACCTGTACCGAGAAGCAGAGTACACTGGGTCAGAAGTGGACGGCTCCCAAAGTGAGTTGGATTTTTCCAGACCCAGCTCTGTCTGGCTTAATATCCAGAGGGCAGGAAAGATTGGGTGGGAAGCTAGGGGTTAGGGACAGAGGAGAATTGTGGGTAGGGACATGTCTCAGGCTTGGAGGGTCATAGACTGTCCATAAGGGGATGTATAGATTTCCCAGCACCAAATCTGGAACTCCTGGACTCAGCAGAGTCTTGGGGGCATTTAGGAGGCATTTTATTTCTTGAGTATTGCTTCAGAAAAAACATTCTATTCATTTAGGATCCATAAAGAACCACAAAAGAACTAAACAGATGTGTCCATCTCTGTGGCTTCTGTCAGCTTTCAGGGAGGGACGGGAGGTGGAGAGAGTGAAGCGGCCTAGAACCTCTTGGGGAACTGGGGTAGCTGACTCCCTTCACCTCGGACCAGGACTGTGGCCTCCTTGGATGCACCATCCACCACTGTTTGGGCCATGCACATGTACTTCCCTCCGTGGCGTAGCTGGGCATTCAGGATAGTCAGGTCCCCAACAGTTTCCTTCTGTGCACAGGGAACAGCAAGGTATGATGAGTCAGAAGGAAGCCCTGACTAGTATCAACAGAACCTGGATTCTCTGGCTGTATGGCATATATGCCCGCTGTGCCTCAGGTTCCCTATCTGTTCAATGGGAAGAATCAGCTACTTGGTACCACTGAACAATAAAGTGTGACACATAAGACAGTCTGCATGGGCCAAGTTACTGACGGCATTTGTACCGGGGAAGAGGGACAGTAGCAGAGAGGATTCCTGGGTCACCCAGAATTCTAAAGTTGATTCTAACTCAGAAGAATAGGGATTGGGGGGATTTAGGAATGGCGGCTATCAGTCCCAGGATGGGCTTGCTGGGCACTGCCTTGGGCATTAGGGAGAATTTTGGAGGGCTTGAAGGTGGTGATGACTGAGGATATATCAGGTCCCCTGTCTTATCTGGAAGAAGGGAGAGTTATGAGACCTCTGGCCTTACCACACTGGCCCTCCGGTAGTGACTTCCAGGCTTGTCAAAGTCAATGGGAAAGTCATCCAAGGTCCAGGTGAAGGTGAGGTCCATGGTGGGGTCATGGGAGGCATGGCACTGGAGGGTCAGGTTATCACCCACATTGATGTCAGCACTTGAAGGCGCTAGAGTGATCTTGGTTGCGTCTACAAAGCAAAATAGCAACAACAAAATAAGGCTCTTTGGTGTAAAAGGATGGAAAAGCCCCAGGTAGGGGAGAGGCTCTCTCTGCCCTGTACCCCAAGAAGAAAATTCATAAACAAGCAGTTTCTGGAGACTGACCAAGGGTGGTCCCAAGGGAAACTGAGTTCTGAGGTAGCCTTGGAAACAGAAATATATGGAGCCAGGAGTAGATGGCTGGCAGAAGAGCACCCTGGCAATGGACCAAGGGTCTGAACAGACCACGGTCCTTACCACGCACAGACAGGATCCCAGTACTGTTAGCTTTGCCCATGAAATTCTCAGCGAAGCAGGTGTATTTGCCTTCATCCGATCGACTGATGTTTCTGATAATCAAGGTGCCATCTGAGGTTACAGTCACTCTGCAGCAAGGACACAGAAGATCTAGTCACCCCAGGGATAGGTACACCGTGGCCATGGGAAGGGGACTGACCAACAAGAAGCCGTCTCAGCTGTGGCACACAGAACCTACCTGGAACTGTTCCCCAAAATCTCAGTGCCCTTGCTCCAAAGTACGGTAGCCTTTGGGGCTGCACGCGGCTGGCAGGGGATGCTGACTTCTCCCCCGCGAGCTGCGGGGATCAGCCGTCTCACAGGGTTCTGCCTGAAGTCGGGGGCCAGGGCTGTAGGAGAGGGGCTACTTACACACTCACCCTGTGATATCCACAGCCCCCCCATTAAGATGTCACCTGGTCATGTGCTAAGAACCGTTAAGTGCCACTGGAGACCAGCTTCTCAAGTGGCAGCAGTGTCTCTAGAGCGCGAGTCCACCCCTGCACCATCACATCTCTCCACTCTCTCCCTCCACACGTGCTCCAACTGTCTGTCTTGCTTTCAGGTTTTTCCTTTTCCTTTTAAAGATCTATTTATCTTTCTTTTATGTGTATGGTGTTTTGCCTGCATGCATGTCTATGCAACACCTTCATGAGGAGGCCTGAGGAGGGTTATCAGATTCTCTGGAACTTGAATTACAGAGAGTTGTGAGCCACCATGTGGGTACTTGTAATAGAACCTTGGTCTTCCGCAAGAGCAGCCAGTGTCCTGTTGAGCCATGGCTCCAGCCCTCCACACTCCCCACACTCCCACCCCGACCCTCAGCTTTCCTTTCTAATCCTCTGAAGTTGCCAAGCCTTTCTTGCTTCAGGATCTTTGTGCTTCTCCAGATCTTTCCAAGGCTGGCTCCTTCAGGTCACGTCCAAACGTGGCTTTCTCAGAGAATCTTCCCTGACCGCTCACCTCAGGACCACTGCTCTGCTGGATTTCCTTAGAGTTATCTGGGTGAATCTCACACTTACTTATTCCTCTCCCTCAATCGGATTGGACAGTACTTGATGCTAGAGAGTGATATTTTTTGTTCATTTCTCAGGAGATGTTGAATAAATGAAAGAAAGAAAGAATGAATGAGTCTTGGGACTGAAGAGATGGCTCAGTGGTTAAGAGTATGGTTGCTCTCACAGAGGACCTGAGTTCAGTGAACCAAAGCCCAATATGGTGGCTCACAACCATGTATAACTCCCATTCCAGGAGAATCAACACTTTCTTCTGACTTCTATGGGCATGTGATACACATATAAACATTAGCATTTATACAAATAAAAATTTAAAAAGGTCTTTGTTGAGCCTATTAAAAACTTAATAAAGGGTCCTCATGTCCATCTTACAGCAGAAAAAGCCTGCGTAGCAAGCTCAAGGGGCTCACGGTCCTCAGCCCCTGTCAAACGAAGGTCAGGCCTTTCACAGTTAACCCTTTGCGTCTCAGTTCCCCTCAGAGCAGTGGTCAAGGGCAGTGCAAAGCATTTCTTTGTTTTGTTTTTCGAGACAGCGTTTCTCTGTGTAACAGCCCTGGCTGTCCAGGACCTCTCGCTCAGTGGACCAGGCTGACCTTGAACTCACAAAGATCCAGCTGCCTCTGCCTCCCAAGTGTTGGGATTAAAGGCACACCCTACCACCACCCACAGGGAGCAGTTCTGAAATCTGGAAGCTGAGGCAGAGAATCAGATGACTTGTCACAGGCCACAGAGCTGAAAGATCACCACTTACTGCGGCGAGCACCCTTTGTCTAGCCATATCCTTGGATAACTCTCAGTGCAGTGTCTTAAAACTGGTGCTATTCAGGGGCCATTGAAAAACCAAAGAAAACTTGTGTGTGTGCGTGTGTGTGTGTGTGTGGGGGGGTGCACACGCATGCGCTCAGATGTATGCATGCCAGCGTGTGTTTGGAGAAGCAAAGGCTCAGACCCACGCAGCACAACCCTGCACGTCCCAGGACTATTCCTTTACCTTGCACGGCCAGCTCAGCGCTGGCATAGATAGTACCATGCTTATTTTCTGCCACACACTGGTACATGCCGGAGTCCTCCAGGCTCAGCTTAGAGAATCGCAGGTCCCCAGCCAAGACCTCCACTCTGTTCTGTGCAGAAGAACCCAGGCAGAGCAAGGGAGATCAGGACTGTTGGGGGAACGGAAGAGGCAGGAGGGGTGGTGCAGAGGCTCTGTAGGCTAGCATCAGGTTGGGGGTTCATGAGCACAGGCCTCCTTAGTATCTTAGGCCTCCTGGGGGGCAGACTTAGAATCACATCCCCGTTGGATGGGATCCCAGATCTCTGTGCACAGGTGACCCACCTGTGGCCACGTGACTCTGAGATGGCAGAAGCAACAGAACATCCCAAGACCTCCTGGTTGGCCCAGCAGGGTAAGTGGGCCAGGCAAGCAGAAGAGGGTGGTGGTGTGGGAGGGAGTCCCAGTTTCCTACCTGGGAGGCCAGAGGCTCCCCGTTTCTCAGCCAGCGCACCATGGGCCGAGGCTTGCCTGCTGCTGCACAGGCCCAACGCAGGTTGGAACCAATGTCGGCTTCTGTGTCTGAGATCACCTTGAGCCACTCAGGCTGAGCTGTGGGGGAAGTGAGAGAGAAAAAAAACCTGGACTGGCTGGGAGGGGCCTTAGGCTCATTAAATAGGGAGTTAGAAGGTTGCAGTACGTGTAAGTGACAGCAGAGGGCGCTGTTTGTATTCTGGGATGGAGAGACAAAGACGTGGGGGCAGAAGAAAGCTGGCACTCTATAGTTGTGCCAGTGACTGCTTTAGCACTAAGTCTCTTGAAAGACGAGCTTTTTGTATGCCCCTGCTGAGTTCTGCAATGGCCTCTCCCACTACGCTTAGCAGCCCTGGCAAGGGCGAGGCCTTCCAGTCTCTTGATTTTTCATGCTGTTTCCTCAAAGAGAAGGGAGGTGTCTCCAGCTCTGTACCCTGCACAATGATGCGTCCCTGGACGGTGTCCCGGCCCTTAGAATTCTCTGCCTCACATTCATAGGTGCCCTCATCTTCAAAGCTCACGCTGGGGATCTGCAGGGTGGGCTCTGCTGTGGCCCACTGCGGGGACAAAGAACCATCCACTTTACGCCACTTGATCCTGGGAACAGGGCTGACAGGGGAGAAAGAGCCAGAGGGGGTGAGCTGAGCTGGGTGCGTGCCTCATATGTCCCTAGAGCCTACACTCACACTCACGGGCCCTCCTGAAAAGCTGGGAAAGGTGACGGGACTCATTTGGGAGGAGACAGATGGAAAGAGGGCACAAACAAGATTAGGAATATTCGCAAGGAAGGGCCAAGAAGGGGGCTCCCCTATTGGAGGCCCTTGTTCCCAGTCACAGCAGGAAGCCAGTGCAGCTGATTTTCCATGTGGTCTGTACCCTGAAGCCCGTTTGCCCTTGCACCACAGTGGTCAGCAGTGGCCTATGACCGGCATCTTTACAGGTCCCCTTTCCTATCGCCCCCCTTTCCCAAGACATTTTATTAGTAATTTGTATATTAAAATGGGCTAGGGAGCCACTGACTCTAGAGAGGTCAACATATTGCCCCACCAAATGCTCCTTACACATGTTTTCTGGAGGGCCAATCATTTCCCACATAGCAGTGGCCAAAGAGCCCTGCTCTCATGGATCCTTTTTCTGGGAGAGCAAGAGAGGCTTCCCGTTGTAATTTTAAAAAGACTTAATGTAACATTCATGCGGCACTTGTAAATGCCATGCATCATTCTCAGGGCCTGGCATCCATTAACTCATCTAATCTTTGCAACAATCTTACAGGGCAGGCACTGTTACCATGACCACCCACCAGCCAGGGAACCCAGGCTGAGATGTTAGGTCATTTGCCAGAGGTCTCTGAGTCAGCAAGTGGTGAAATGGGGCTTTGAACCACACTGTGCTTTCTACCTTTAGCCCTGGGTGCTCCTCAAACTGCCTAGGGCTGCATTTACTGTCAGGAGGACCAGGATTCGCTCATGCCAATAAAGCCCTCGTATGTAATGTTCTGGCAGAACTGATTTCGTTTGGTGATGCCTGTTGTGTGACCAGCACCCTGCTAGCCTCCTGACTTTGCCCTCTCTCATCCCAGGATCCCTCCTGCTCCTGAGTGGCTTTGAAATGAAACTCTGCCCAGTCCCAGGGCACTCTTGTCCCTCCTATGGTACTTACTTCCCAAAGGCAAAGCACTCCAGGGTGACCTGCTGCCCAACCAGTGCATAGGTCTCTGGGGGGAACCTGGCTTTGATGCTGGGAGCAAAGAGTCGGGGATCTGGGGAGAGAGACATGGAAATCACACACAAAGGACTCCAGGGAGGTGATCTGTGTTTAGGGGCCGTGCCTTCCAAAGACCACAAATCTCCAAACACAAATGTTTGGACTCAGGAAGATCAGCTGCCCAACCAGTGCATGGGTCTCTGACAGCAGGGCCCCAGGCCCTCTGAGCTGTTCTTCTTGGGCTCAAGGGAACTCCAAAGCCTACTGCCTCTTTCAGCCCGGCCTCACAGCCCACTGTCCTGACCTTCAGCCGCCAGGTTGAGCTGCGCGAACTTGCTGAAGACACTTTTGGTGGAGAAGTCCATGTGGCTGGTGGCTAGACAAGAGTAGTTGCCTAGGTCTGAGGCATTGGTCCGAGCAATGTAGAGGTTTCCTGTGGTCTGGGACACGAAGTGACGCCCATCCGTTGGGATGAAGTTGGGGAACTCATTGAGGAGCCAGCGGTAGGACAAACCTAGAAAGGAAGGGAATTTGAAGAGACTAGGATTATAGGCAATCTGGGCAGGACCCTGACATGCTGAATGTTCTGCCTGCTCAGGAGAGTTTGTAGCTCTAAACTGGCACTGAGGAGACATGTAGAAGGAAGAGATGGCTTTAGCTCTTTCCTCAGGTACTGGGAGCACAAAATCCAGCTAGGAAATAGCAGAGCCTTTTAAAGTCGAGACTTACCATCTCCTTTCCTGTCTTTCCTCTCTCAAGCATCTAGATGTCCTTTCTGGTGCACTCCCCCGCCCTTGGCTCAGGAGCTCCACTTACCTGGGTAGTGGGCAGGTGGGTTACAGGGCAGCATCACCCCCCAGCCCTCTTGGGTTTTCACCGGGTCTCTCTCTTCCTTGGAGAATTCCTGCAGAACTGGAGAAGGAGAGCAGGGCTCAGGCACCGTCTTCGAGCTTGAGGCTCCCCAGCTCCTCCTCCATTGGAAGAAGCCATTTTTAGCATGCCATTTGTGGGCAGGAAAGCCTGGGGCTGCCACCTGTCCTTCCTAGGCACCTTTCCCTGGCCCCATCTACCCACACCCAACATCTTGGCTCCCACGGATCTCACAGCCGAAGCGGAGGACTGCCTCCTTGCTGACGACAGTGCCCACTGGGTTTGAGGCTAGGCACTGGTAGACACCAGCATCCTGTGCCTTGGTGGGGCTCATGATGACCAGGTTGCCCCCCATCAGCTGGTAACGGGAACTGGGTTCCAGGTTCATAATAGTGCCGTTCATCTTCCATCTGTATCAGGGAGGAGTGACATTGGGGTGGGACCTCAGGCCTGAACAGGTAGGGCTGATGTGAGGAGAACCCATATGGCTACCCAGAACCTCCCAGCATCCATGGCTCACCTATAGGTGGCTGGAGGGCTAGCTCGGGCACGGCATGCCAACGTCACTTGATCCTCTGTGGATTCCTCTGGGAACAGCAAGCCTACAGGTTGGTCTTCGAAAACAGGTCCAAAGGTAGCTGGGGTTCCCTGGACAAAACTCCATCCTGCAAATAGGGGATACCACCAGAGGCTCAAGGTGTGAGACAGTCATAGTCCAATGTTAAGGGCATCTTGTCCAGCAGAACTTAGTGGGGATGCCTCACTTTCTGCATTGTCCAGTAGGTGGCCATTTGTGGCTACTGAGGATCTGGAATGTGACTTAGGAACCAAAATTTAATTTTAATTTTCATGAATTTAAATAGGCTGGGCAAGTCCCATCAATCCATGTGTGCGTTGTCTGTCACCTACCTACGGTCACATAGTGAGCATTTGCTCTGTACCTGGCACCAGGCTGTGAAAACCAACCAGACACACGCTCTGCTCTCTTGCCTGAAGGACCTTGCAGTACAGGGAAGGAAGCCGTGAGCAGACAGCACAGGGGGCCACGTCACAGAGTGCGTTAGGGACAAGACTAAGACTCCCAGAGAACCTCACACAGGTGTGGCACATGAGAAGTCACCAGCAAGAAATGGAGAGAAGCAGGAAATGTGTTCCCAGAATCCGGTGCCCTCCTAGGGCAGTGTATCCAGTGAAAAGTGCTCATTTGGAGGCTGGGCTGGGCCTCCTTGGGCAAGTTCTAGCCCCCTCCCCTAGGTATTGATCTGGGGTCTGCCCATGAGAAGAGGAAGACTTCATTTCCCAGGTCCATGGCAGGAAGAAATAAGGAGGGCCTGGGCACAGCGAGCAAGCTCAACCACCGGCTATTAGACCCAACTGGGGATGGGGGTCGGGGGAGATGGAAGGCTGGAAGTTGGATGTGTGGTAGCAGGTCAAGTGGGGACAACTTTATAAACTGTGTCATATCTCAGGGGGAAAAAAGGCCCAATGGGCCACACAGCCAATCAGGCAGGTAGTGTTGCTTAGCAAACGGGGTTCACATTTGCCAGTCCCATCGCAGTCACCCCCTTGCTCTGCATATGCCATTGTCCCATCTCACCAGAACAGGGTCAGCAGACGGCCGGGGGGGTGGCGGGCTGGACAGTACTTGGCACCTGCATCAGCACAGTGGGGACTCTGCCACTATGGGATCAGATGAGAGCCAGGCCCATTAATTGGCTCCTATCTCTCATGAAGCTGATTTCAGACCTTCTTTGTCAGGTGGGGGAGGGGATGGGAGGGGGGAACTCCATTAACCAATTAGTGCCTTCTTTCTGGGCACATCCAGCTGCCAGCCCTCTTCCAACTGCGGTCCCTCTGCTGCAGCTGAGGCCCAGCTCTGGCCTCTTGGGAGTGGGGACATCTGTCAAGCAGCCCTCTGTCTGAGGAATGAGGTAGACTTCCAGAGTGGTCTATGGAAAACCTCCCTTGAGTCCTGTCCGTGCTGCCCACCCCCACCCCACACCAAGTGCTTGTCAGTCTCCTTTGCTGCTGCCGGAGGCCTCAGAGGCGGTGTGTGACAGCAACTGCATCATCTCCCCTGGAAAGCCCAGCTTAATCCAGAGTTAATGATGGTGGCAGAGGGTGGGGACCCTGTCCCAGCTGGGACCACCTGCAGAGAGGGGAGAGGGAGGGCTGGAGGGAGGAAAAGGAAGGATGTGGAGACAGCAGCAGTGGCCGGCTGCTGGGAACCACCTTATACAATAGCAGCTTCCAGGAACTCAGCCCTGCTTGCTCATTCCATATGTACGTTATGTATTCACAAGTAGCTCTACTCACTGGTAATAATTAAGCCACAATAAGAATAGTGCTGTCGATCCAACTGCTCACTGTCACCTGATGCCACACACTCTGAATCCTAAGAAGGGGGGTGATTCTTACCTCACCAACAAAGACTGAGACTTAGGAAGGTTTAACAACTTGCCCCACCTCAAAGCAAGGGGGGAGATCTGCCTCATCCAGCCTCATTTTGCAGCCATTTTTAACCACAGTGGCCATGATTTCTGACTTCAGGTTTTGGAACCATCTGAGGCCCTGGTTCCACCCCAGAGACCTGACATCAGAAGTTCTGGGAATGAAAAACAAAATGCCTCTGAAAGGGGCTGGAGTGGAGGGCATCAGGGTACAGGCTGCGCCTCACTCCCACCCGCACCTCACAGCCCCTGGTGCACAGACAACGTCACATGGCCCACACTTCCCTCCAGAGCTACGGACATACCCGTATATCCCATCCCACAGGTGACCACGCCCGGACACAGAGTCCTGGGCAAAGCACCTGTCCCACATGACCTCACTCTTTGCCCCCATCTACTGTTTTCCCTAGAAAAGACATCAGAAATGTTGCAGTGGGAGGAAGGAGCCAGAGAGATGCTGTGTGAAGCAAGATGCTGCGCCCCTCTTTGCCCTGGGCTGTGAGTGGTCCAGAGCTCTAGTCTAGGATCAGGTGAGCAAGCCAAGAACAGAAGCACTTTCCAGGTCTCAGATAAGAGTAGAACGAGGATTGGGCCACACATGGGAGACAGCAGTCCAGGTCCTGGCCCTTTGGCAATTGCCTTCTGACCCATTTAGATCAGGGTAGCCTGAGCGGTGCTCACACCTCTTGCTTTTAGTTTCCCCTGTCTGGAGGACCCTGGGGGCAGATAACTAGGCCCGGGGTCTTGGAGTGAGCCCAGCTCCTCAACACCCCCATCAAGCTGGGTGCAGGGTGAATCAGAGCAGCAAGGACCCAGTGTGAGCTTCTGAGCATGTCAGCCAAGACAAAGATCTAGAAGGCACGGCTGTGTCTTGAAGGGTTGTGGGCAAAACTCCAGGGTAGGGTCTAGACTCCAGGACTGTGGGATGAGTGCTCCTTCTCCCATGGAGTTCTTTGGGGAAAAAGAAACTCCTGTTGATCTGAGTTTGGGGTTCAGGCCCAGCCAAACAATAGCCAGCTGGCCCCTCAGCACAAGCCCTGGAGACACCCAGCTCCAGGGCACAAACTCTCCAGCTCTGCTTGCTCCCTTCTCTGCCCTCTGCCAACTGTTTCTCATCTCTGATCTGAGTACGGAGATTACCATGGAGATGGGACCCTCTGTCAGCAACTCTGCTCGGCCTCATCTGGTTTCTTTCTGCCCCTCCCATCCAGGTTGCCTCAAGAAAGTCTCTCAGGATTCTATGAAGTACCTGTTAACCCCTTGGGTCCAGGACCCTGGAGCATTCTTCAGGAAAAAAATTTCTGGATATGCTGGAGGTATTCTATGGCCTGGGGTGTCCAAGGTGGCTACCTAGCATTGACCATGTGGCAAGTACAGCCGAAGACATCATTTTCATTTAAATCGCATGTTAGCTCAGGGTGACACTTGGTGATGCCTACCACACTAGGCAGTGTTGTTCTAGAGCTCACAGCTTCAACGGTGGCTTTGCCACATTGCGCTTTCTGACACAGGGTAAGCCACTCAGCTTCTCTGGGCCATTTTTCTTCATCTTCAACATAAGCAGGATCCATTTCCTCTCCTCCCGACTTCACAGGTCAGGTAAGATTCACAATTGGGAATAATTCAGCAAGAAAATGGCCTCAGCAATGCAGAGGAATTGCCGCCTAAGTGGTAGTAATGACTTAACCATAGAATCAGGCAGTCTTACCTGGAGAGGAGACCAGGGCCACTGTAGCCAGCACCAGCAGCAGCGAGCATGACTTTTTCCTGCCGTGTGTCCCCATGGTGGGTGTTTCAGGCAGAGGCAGAGTCCAGAGGGCAGGAACCAAAGCCCAGCTCCGGAAGAATCAACTGGAGACCGAGAGACACCTAAGGAGACAGAGGATAAGAGCTTTAAGCCATGGCACCCCTCCCAGCTGCAAACACATCTGGTGAGTGACTATGGAGGGAACACAAGCACTCATCTTCTTCGGGTCCCAGAGGAGGGGCTTGGCTATTATCAAGGAGCTCTTCCAGGGCTGAGTACCTCCTGTTGCCCTCACCCCTCACCTCCCCCCCGGGAGTCTGGTCTGCCCGGTGCCTCTCCCTCCATCCAGCAGGTGCCCATCAGGAAGTGGAAACAGAACTAATTGGAAGGCAGGAACCCACCTGCCTGTTTGCCGGCAATTGTGATCCCTCTGTGCCAGAGGAGCCCTGAGAGAGTGGGGTGGGTGCCTGAGAAGGGAGCCAAGAACATCTTCCTGTGATACTTAGGGACCAGGGCAACTCTCTCTGCTCTTTTCCCACAGTCACCTGGGTGGGGGCCACCAAGCCCCTCTGGAGCTGCACAGTCTCTGAACCAGGACTGATTTTCTAAAAGGGAAGTTTTATGACTTAGCTCTGCCCAGGCTGAGGTCTTCAGATGCAGCACCAAGATTCTTTGACCTTGGTCCTATCAGCCCCACTCCCACCACACCAGTTAACAGCCCAGCTTCCATCTTACACTTGGATAGCGGAGACTGGGCCGGTCACAGAGAGCAAAACAATGGCTGGGGAGATGAGGACCTCATATGATGAGGCAAGGACAGGGATGGGGTCATTTCTCTATCTTTTCATCCTCAGGAAGAATTCCTGATTTCTGGGGCACAGGGACTCCCAGGAGCTACCTTCTAGATATTGGGATTAGCCTGGTCACCACAGCCCATTCCTCCCTCTCAGAACTACCATAGGGCCAGGGCACCTGGCTGCAGCTTCTACCAGACTGCCCTCCCTCCTGCCTGCAGAAGGCCCGGAGCAAGGCTTTCCCCACTAACTGGCTGTGGAGCCCTGCTGTCTGCATCTGTGTCCCTGGTGAAATCATTATCTTTCAGGTCCTTCAACTCAGGCTTGCTGATGCTTCCTGAGAGAGCAGTCAGGACCCCTTCCCCATGGGCCAAGAAGGAAAACCGTATAGATGAAAAAAAAATCCCAGCCCTCCTCCACCTGGCTTCTCACATTTCCTGCTTCCAGCTGCCAAAAGTCAGGAGGAAGAGTGCCCTGAGCTCGCCAGGGAGTCAGCAGGGATGCCCAGAAAACTCAAGAAGCAGGGGTGGGGGTCAAGAGCAGAAGCACTCCCTCCCCCTGTGACCCCAGTCTCATATTCTCTGTTTCTTGCTAGGAAGTGTGTCCCGTTGTCAACCCCAATTGACCACCCCCGTTCTTGCTACTCTTAGTTCTGTACCAGAGTATGGACATTTGGCATCTCTAGATCCCCTATCATCCATAGTATCTTCCCCAACACCCAGATTCATTTCTCCCTTCATGAGGAAGGAGGTAAGGTGTCCCCATGCCGCACGGCATCATTCACCCCGTGCCTCCCTGGAAGTACCCAAGAGGTACCCGTCTGCACACAGAACTCAGCCCTTGAGCAACAGCTCCTGCCTGTGGAACTGTCTCCAGTGGAAAAGAAGAGGCGTGAAGCCTGTCCATTGTTCCCAGCAAAGTGTCTGGCACAAATTATACGTGGTTTGTGTGTCATATTCAGCTAATGCAGAACCTTTGTGGCCGTGTGCCTCCAGGAGTCAGTGGACACACATGACACATGAGCATACACATGCACTCACAACGGAGCTCAGTATACACCTGGCCAGGTACTCGGTGCTTTGTGGGGGCAGCCCAGGGCAAATGGCACACATGCCCATGCTCACACATTTGGGCACACGCGCATGCACACACACATGCACACGCACGCACACACACACACAC
>LOEQ01000550.1:207390-218455 GCA_001685075.1 Bramus lutescens | reverse complement strand
TCCTGCCTGGCTACTGACCAATCAGTGTTTATTTAAAACATAATTGACAGAATACAGAATTGTCCCACACCATACTGGTATTCCAAAAATCTGCATTTTTGCAGCCATAGGTTTAAACGATATCATTGCCTTGACTAAATTACTAATTTCTCTTCGTTGTCCATGGACCCTGATATTCTGGTTTCCCCTTGATCTGTTCTGTTGGGGATACTTTCCAGTGTACTTTAAGTAAATTATTCCATTGTTTATTTTGTGTTATAGGGTGCATACCATGGCCTATGTGTGGAGGCTAGAGATCTGAGCACAGGAGTCAGCTCTCTACTTTCACCACGCAGGTCCTGGAGATTGAACTCAGATCGTTAAGTTTGGTGACAAATGCCTTTACCCAGTGAGCCATCTTGTCAGACCCTCCTCTGTGCTTATTGACATTTTCATTTCCAGCATCTTTTCAGTTAGTTTTTTTTCTTAGTATTTCTTTCTTGCTATTGATTACACTTTCATACCCTGCATTGACTTCCTTACTTTTTTTTGCTGTTTGAGTTTCTTCATGCCCTATTTCATTTCTTTGAGCAGATTCAGCATCATTCTTTTGAATTCTTTGGGCTTTCATCTCAGTCACTCTCACTGGGGGCCATTAGGTTCTGGAGGAGACATGTTCTCTTGGTTTTTCATATCGTGTGTGTTTTTGTGTTGAGACTTGCCCGTCAGTAGTTAGATCATTTGTTGATTTTATTTTTGAAAATTTAGGTCACTTCTCTTCTTTCAGTGTAAGTGTTTGTTATATTCACGAGGGAGTGGGTTATAGCAGTACTGAAGAATTGTTTTCCTCTGATGTTCTCCAGTCCATTTCCCCCAGTGAGCAGAATACATCTGCATCAAAAGCTACTATCCAGGAGTAGACCCCTCGTGAAAACAGAGTAGTAATCAACCATTAAAAATTGATAATGACCCTGTAAATGCTAACTATTTTATGAAGCAAAGAGACATAGCCAGTTCTATATGTGGTAATGCAGTAGATGTTATGGGTATGGGAAAGGAAAGAACAGTAAGGTTACTGATTTTCATTGGGATGGCAGAGAGCAAGTAAAAGGGGGGATGGATGTAAATAGAAGAGGAAATTGAAGGAGCAACAAAGTGGAGGATGGCGATAAGGAAGTTTTGGTTAAAGAAAGACCAAAGAGAGAGTGGTGGAGATTCTACCAGATGGCACAGAACAGTCCCATCTCTCTGGAAACCGAGGTACAAAGACCTGCAAACCAGGCCATTGTTAGGGAAGATTATTTTAAGGTGTGTTGCTTTGTTTGCGCTGCATTTGTTTAACTCTGTCTAAACACACCTGATGGTCTCCTAATAAAGACCTGAACGGCCAATAACGAGGCAAGAGCTNCAGGGCCGGCAGGCAGAGAGAATACACAGAAGGAGAAATGAGGAAGAGGGGGAACAATGAGATTGAACAAGAAGAGATGGAGGATGCTAGGGGCCAGTCACCCAGCCACACAGCCAGCCACGGAGTGAGAGGGAAAGTAAGATATACAGTGGTAAGAAAAGAGTTACAAAAGCCCGGAGGCAAAAGGTCAGGATAATGTAAGAAAACCTGGCAAGAAAAAAGCCAAGATAAAGCCGGGAATTTATAACTAAAAATAAGCCTCCATGTGTGATTTATTTGGGAATTGGGTGGCAGGCCACTCAAAAATCCAAAAGAGTAAAATAAACAACAAGAGGCCACATTGTTTTCTGTGGGAGAGAGGAGGAGTAAAGAGAAGAGGCAAGAAGAAAATGGGAAAAAATACAGGGCAAGAACAGAGCAAGGCTGATCTGGGCTACTAAAATCACACTGAGAATTAACAAAGATGGGACATACTCAGAGGGAGAGAGTCTGATGGAAGAGATATGGGACATGGGTAGAAAGAGAATCTGATGGAGGAGATACGGGGTGTGAGCAGGAGAGAGTCTGATGGAGGAGATCGGGGCATGGGCAGGAGAGAGTCTGATGGAGGAGATACGGGGTGTGGGCAGGAGAGAATCTGATGGAGGAGATCGGGGCATGGGCAGAAAGAGAGAATCTGATGGAGGAGATACGGGGCATGGGCAGGAGAGAGTCTGATGGAGATACCAGACATAGGTTCCTTCTTCACTGTCTCTGTGGAGTCACCCACAATTTTATTTCAGGGATCCTTCGTAGAGGCTCCCTTTTACAGCTGGAGTGAGTATCAGGACCTAGCAAAGCTTAATCAGGACACTGTTACCTTTGGTCCCTCTTCCAGTGACAGCAGAGCCACACTGATCCCAAAGGAAGGCAGCGGCGGGAGTCATTCCTCCTCTACCGGGACTCAAGGACAGGAGGCTCCATCTGGCAGAGGCAGACTCCTTGGCCACACCCACCTCCTTGAAGCTTGATGACTGTGGGCTGGTGGAAAACCCCAGGGAACCCGAACCCTGAGCTATAATGGTCACTTTTAAGGGCCCATGTGCTTGGGCTTGCTTAATTGAAAACCCACAAATCCTGGCGGTTCTGTGAAGCATTTGGTAGATGTGACCAATGTTTGCCATCAATCATCTTCAGTAAGTACGTGACCTTTGACAAGGGGACAGGGCTTTATCCAATGAATTACTAGGCTTTAAGACCAAGACTGCTCTATACCTGAGAAATAAGACACTCTGACAGAACACTGCGACATTCATTATTATTTTGTTTTGTTTATTTTGTTTTCGGTCCTAGGGTCTCATGAAGCTGAGGCTGGCCTTGAACTCTTGATCTCACATCTCCACCTCCCAAGTTCTGGGACGGCATGTGTGTACCACCAAGGCTGACTTTCGCAGCATCAATTCCTGCCTGTGGCTTCCAGGCTGCAGGCTTTTCCATTCATAGAACTCAGACTAGCCAGCCTCCACAGTCAAGCAGGCCAATTCCTCAAAATACATCCAGCAGATGGGTTCACACTTTGCATGTACACACTCCCAGTTCTTGACCTGAGATTTTGTTTTTACTTTATAATACTACAAAAATGAGGTTCATTCAATAGAAAGAATACTTCATGTTTTTATTTTTATTTTTTTCCCCTGACCCAGCAGTTCTTCAGTCTCTGGCCACCCTCTTCCCCTGCTCCAGCGCTGGGCATGCCCAGCAGTAGGTACTGAGGATTCGAACTCAAGGCCTCCTGTTTGCACAATAAGTGCTCTTAGCCACTGAGCCACATTTTAACTTACTCTTTNNNTTTTTTTTTTTTAACCTGAATGGGTTTATTGGGACATAACTCTACCAGAAGGCCAGGAGCTGCTCTGTTTGTTGTGCTTCTGTTTTTCGGGGAAACCCAACTAAAACAAGGCCCCTCACCTTTTCTGCTGCTCCCCCAGCTCCCTGTCTTGGGCACCTTGGATTGCTATAAGAAACTACCCTAGGATGGGCATCTAAAATACAGATATTTATTTTTCACCATTTTGGATGCTGGAAGTCTAAGGTTTAGCCTGAATCAGGTGCGAGCACTTTCTGGTTTGGCTCTTCCTTCAGCTTAGAGCCCCATCTCCTTCCCCAACACCCAGGGACTGTGACATTATGGAAAGTCCACACTTTCCAGCTCATGTCAGTCATATACACCCACTCACACTTTCTGAAAAGATGTGCACTGTCCTACTGCATGTCTTTGTACTGCTTCTGGCTTGGAATAGTGATCTCCTTTGTGTTCACTGGCTGTTTACCTCGCTCTCATGCATTAGGCCCACATCAACCCTACCAGTTCTGCCCTTATCACACCATAGGCTACTACTGTACTGTGATGTATGTCTTCACTGCCTCTTATATCATTGTCCTCTTGGCCTAGTGTCTGATGCTCAGCATATTATTTGACGTCCATTTCTCTTTAGGGGACCAGGATGGAAGTAGATAGCTTCATGTTTGCAAATAGGGGTATTTCTTTTTCTATACTGGCACTGGTGGCCTGAACAAGCTATAATGTACAAAGCTCTCTGAGCAAGCGCAGCTAGTACATAGGTGCAGGACCAAGTCCAGAATGAGGTTGAGGGCAGAGAGAAGATGAAGAAGATGGGAAAGCTTAAAGCATGCCATTTATGAAGGCAGAATATTGTAGTCTTCACAGCTTGGCAAGAGGAGCAGGGCGCAACTTAATAGCCCATTCAGCATCTCAGCCAGCCGCAGGATGTGACAGCATAGCCTAAAGGGCCATGAAGGACTGTCCTCCAGGGTCACAGCCAGCTGGATGCACCACCAGGTCCCTGTCTGCTGGAAGGCTGTGGCGATATAGGCCTTTCTGGGAGAAAGGCCAAGGTTGGAGTGGATTTCATGGGTGCAGCTTGTGGAGTTGCTCAGAGGCTCTGCACTGCTGGAGTTGAGGGGAAGCTGAACCTGGCTTGAACCTCTTCTATTGCCATCTTGGCATTCAGAATAAGTTTTAGACAAGGACCTCACTTTGCAGTGGGCACTGGAAGTGGGCAGTGGGGCTAGAAACGGTACCTGGGTCAAATTAGGAGCAAGCAATCCTGTTCCCACCCCTAGAGGACTAGGCCTCCTCAGCAACTTCAATCTCTGCCCTTGACTTTATGAGAGTCCCCAAAAGGTCTGCCAGAGATCTCTGAGGTCTTTAAAACCAGGGCTATCGTCCTTGTACTAGGGATGCACTGTGATTTTTAAATGTTTGAAAAAATCGAAGCTCTTCATGACAGTGAAAATAGCATTCATTTGACATCGGGTGTTCAGAAACGAGGTGGGCTGGCTCACAGCCACATGCCCACATGTTTGTTTCATGCCACACTAACTGATAAGTGCTTACAATGGAGGCTGTGTGGTTGCAAAATAGAAATATTAATTACCTGGTCTCTTACAGAAAATGCTTGCCAACACTTGCGTCAAGACATTTCTCTGTCATTTGGAACTTAGATCCAAAACTATGGAGTGCCAGTTGCTGACACTTAGGAACTGGGTCTCTTTTGATTTCACTTAGTGGTTGTCAACCAGAGAACTTTTGGCAATGTCTAGAGACATTTGGGGTTGTCATGATAGGGTGTGTGTGTCAGGGGGTGGGGAGTGTGTTGGCATCTCCTGAATGGAATCAGGATGTTTCTAGGCACCCTTCACTCCAAGGATGGTCCTTTATATCCAGTTCCCTGACCCCAAATGTCCCCAGTGCTGGGCTGAGATGTTCTGTGCCACAGCAGGGGGCAGGGTCAGACAGACCCTTGCAGGTTGTCTGGCCTGGGCCCAGCCTTAACTTCTCCTATCCTGGAGCTTAACAGATGGAAGATGATGAGCATGGAGGGGTAATAGGAAGGGCTGTGTGTGAGACACACACATGGCTGTGGCGCCCTGTGGCTCCTATACCTGCTAGGACCAAGGGTGAATCTCAAATGGGGAAAGAGCATATTTTCTCAGTCCCCGAAGGACCCAGCACAGGTGCGCATGGGCTTGGTGAGGTGAGCTTGATGAAGGAAGACTTCAGTCATGGACACAGATATGGGGAGAGCTGCGGAGGTCCTTACTAAGGCAAGGAGGGTAGGGGGCCTGGATTCAGATTCGCATGGAAGGAGTGTGAGGCTGGGGGAACTGTGGGGAGGAGGCTGGCACGGATCCTACCAGCCTTCTGGGAAGTGTGAGGAACAGATGCTGTGGCTGTCAGATGAGAGGCTCCTGGCACTTTGGAAAATTGCAGAATGAACAAAAGGATGGTTGCTTTGAGGGAACACAAGCAGGGGGCACAGGGGGCACAGCTGGGATGGCCTCTGGGACTCCCTTCTCTTGTAGGCGAAGAACAGGGCTNCCAAGGCTGCCAGTAGCTTGGAGTCTTGAAAGTGACAGGGCTGTCTGGAGGTCATCTCATCTATCTTTCTGCTTTTGGACTCGGCCCCAGCAGATGGCTTCTTGCCGACAAGGACCCAGGCAGAGGGGCCCTCAGCAGGAATGAGAATTCACCAGCTGTTCTTTGCAAAGGCCCCAGAAGCAGCAGCCAGATCTTTGGAGGCTTTGTGGATGAAAGGGCATGTGTCTGAGGACCTGCAGGGAACTTGCATTATTTTGGTGGAGGTGAGGGAAGTGGGAAGCCAGAACAGCTTCATTGAGGATGTTGGTCTGCCCTGTAAAGACAGCAGCCTTGCACTGCTGCAGGATCTGGAGATGTGGGGCAGAACTGGTTGGCTGGGTTCTCCCGAGAGTCAGGAAGGTTGGCATCTGTGAGCTTAAATCCATTAAAGGTATAGGAAAAGAGAAAGGTGATAAGCAATTTCTTGTGTGGATAGCTCTAATGCAATTTAGAATTAACTTAGCTCCGAAGAAAACTCTTCGTGATCTGAGGTGTGAGACAGAGATATGCATGAGAGCTGTTGCGTCCTTCCCAGGTGTCAGGGACAGTCTGATCCGGTGGTAGAGGATTAGAGGATTGGCTGGAGGTCCCCCAGCTCAATGGCCTGTCATCTCTTTGTCCATGCCATTTGGCCCTGGTGATTTCTTGCCCTAAGAACTAAAGCAGCTGAAGTATAGGGCGGGTAACAGGGGCAAGAAAGCCAGGGATGCCTAACACTCTTAATGTTGGTGGGAAGTGGGTGAGCCCTTAGTCAAGCAGACTGCCTGTCCATCCGGGCAGTGAACCAGCTATTGCTTATGTTGGTGACTGGGAGGGTGAACCAGGCCAGAGGGCAAGGAGCAGCAGACAGATGCAAGAGATCATGCCCCTCATTTGCTGAGTGCCATTCCTCTTTGTCAAGCCTCTCCAGGGGTAACTGACAGATGCGCCATGGTGGAGGGCAGGGGAGCCTCTTCCTTATTGGACGGCATCCTGGCCTTTTCTCCCTTTCCTGCCAGATTCCCCTAAGCCGCCTGCATTGTTAGCTGGAGGCCCTGGGGGACAGACTTCGAAGCTAGGAAGCCCGATGTGTGTGTTGGTTTTGTGGAGAGAGTCTCTGAACCAAGAACCTATTTGGCTAATGAAGTCATAATTACTCTCGGCTCACTAATAGGATGAAAGCTGGAGGCTCAGTTAAAAGCCACTGATGGACCCCCGAGAGTCATCTGCTGGCTCTAGAAAGGGGCTGGGGAATCAGAAGTGGAAAGGGATGGGGGTGGGGAGAGGAGGAGTATAGGAACTGCCTATGGTGCATTGCTCTGAGGCTCTGTACTAGTTTAGTCCAGTTAGCTTTGACTACCTGTCTGTGCCAGGCAGGGCCCTGCAGAAAACTAGGGAAAGAATCCGAGGCTACGGCTCAGAAGGACTTTGGTTTTGTTGTTCATGGATGTTATGCCGGAACCTAATAGTTTGGCAGTGGTTCGCCTCCCTCTCTTCTGTCTGTTTAAAACAGGCATTTGGTGTGTAGCTCAGGCTGACCTTGAACTCCTAGGTAGGAAAGGCTGATTGAATTGACAATGGTCTTTGCTAGTTTCCCTGAGGACAGGTGTTAGATGGAAGGGACCCTCAAACCCATGTCCATGGTCTGTAAGTAGCTACCAGCCCGAGAGTTAGGCTCCAAGACTCAGTGTACAATCCCCAGGGGAGTAGCTACTCTAAGTCCATCAAAGCCCGTGCTGTTAAACCTTGTGGAAAGAGTGCTGGCTGAGTCCTGCCCTGTGGTCAGTTACCCGGGACAAGCCCAGGCCTTCTGCTTGTCCCAGGTAACTGACCACAGGACAGGTCATATAGCCATATTCCCTTTAACCACACAGGCTCTATTTGTAGGGAACCAAAGTCAGCTCAAGACCCCCAAGACAAAGTTTTCAGCATAACAGAGATTTATTTGTCCCCGAGGGCAAAGACCAGAGATGGAGGATGAGGGAGACGGGGAAGGTGACAAGGAAGAGGAGAGAAAGAGGGCAAGGGAGCAGGGTAAGGGCTATTTGCCCCAGAGGGACAAAGGACTGCCTCTGGACAGGGAGGAGACAGATGTGGTCCATGGAGAAATGGCAGTTTATGAAGGTAAATGGGGAAACCTGTGTTAGGATGAAGTGTTTAATTTTAATTGGGTATGTTAACCAGGTGAGCCAAAGGGGGCTTTTGATTGCTTCAATACTCTGATAGCTGGACCTTGATAGTCTCAGGAGGAGGAACTGTATATATATATATATGGGTATAGATCTTGGGGATCTAGCTTTAAGAACATAATCTAGTGGTTTTTAGCAAGGCAGAGGGGTGGGGGAGAAGGGCAAGGCCTGCCAGAGCCACACACTCTAATGAGCTAGAGTCTCTTCTCTATCTACACAGCCAGATTAGTACTGGAAACAGTGGGAAGCAGAGGTGAAAAATGAACGGTGTCTTTGAATAAATGAGTATGAGTTTCTAGGCCTGGATGAGAGACAAGATGCTTGGGGGACTTCAGAAGAGTTAATTAATGGGGCTGCAGGACAAGCCTTCGACTCCCGACAATCGTCACTACTCCCGCCCCACTGGAATTGTTGAATTTTAGTTAGAAAGGCACACTTCTTCCCCAACCCACAATGACTAAACCACCCAGGCCGTATGGATGCTTACACTGACAGCTTAAACAGCAACAGCACCTGTTAGCTTTGGGGACCACTGGTCTCAAAGATCAGTCAGTGTGACCATGTGGATCAACCAGTGTCCCTAGCGAGGAGCAAGCTGGGAACCACACAGGGATAGGAGGCACGGGGCACTGGCTGTGCTCTCCAGGGGCTTGCAGCCTGGCTATGCATGGAAGAGATGCATTGCTGTAGACCATGGAGTTTGTGCTGAAAGTCCAAGGCGGCGGGGAGCAAGGGAGGAGAAAGCTCCCAGGACAGGCAGGAATGAGGTTGTTGTGAACAATAGGATTTGAACATGCCAAACGGGTAGGGCAGGCTTCTGAAGGCAGAGTTCAGGCTGGGAAGGACATTTTCTTTTCTTTTCTTTTCTTTTTTCTTTCTTTCTTTCTTTCTTTCTTTCTTTCTTTCTTTCTTTCTTTCTTTCTTTCTTTCCTTTTTAGGTAGGAGCGACAAAAAGTGTAATTACACATTGTAATCCTCACTGACCTGACCCTTACTGTGCTGTAGTTACAAAGACTGTCCCTGTTTTGTGCATGAGAAAGTTCAGCCAAAGAGAGGGTAAGTAACTTGTCAGAGGCTACACAGCTAGAGTCTGATCTAGCTGCAGGAGCTCAGCTCTTCCTGGAGCTAGCAGTAGGTTACAGAAGGACAGGACCTACTGCTTTGCTGCTCTTGCTGGCTACTGCCCAGGTCTTCTCTTGGACACCCTCAGCCCTGCAGGGTGAAGAAGGGTGAATTGCTGCTGGAGCAGGCTGAAAGGGTTGCAGGGTTGCTCTGGCACAATGCCCTTGAACTGTCCATTTCGGGGTGATCTTTCAGATGACCATTCACGCCCCCAGTGTAGTAGTGGAAGCAGGGTATGTGAGTCGGCTGGCCTGGCACCTACTTCTGGCATTTTCCTTTACCCTGGGCACACTATCCTGCTGTTTGGGATCAGTTCTAGCATATGGACTAGGATATAATAGCTGCCTGCCTCAAAGGGCTGTGGGAAAGTTAAAAGGGACCCGCTAGGGGTGAGGATATAGTTTAGTATTAGAGTGCTTGCCTAGCATGAGAAATGACTTAATTTTGATCCCCAGCCCTGCAAGAAAGCAAAAGAATAGGGACAATGCACATAAAGTGCACATCACAGCAGTAGCTGTCAGCATTATTGGTTCCCCTTTTCTTAATATGACCATGCTGTCACCCAACACCCACCTGGTACCCTCTTGCCTTTTCGTCATCAGTATTACAAGTAGCTCAATTCTCTGCATGCTGCATGGCTTGAGAAAGTCAAAGGGCCTCCCACATTTTCTGGGCACTCTTGAGAGCTCCAGCCCAGACTCCTTCTTCACAATCTTCCTTTCTTTCTGGAGGCAGAATTCACCAATTTGGCTAAAACTCACTCAAAGCAAATTCACAAATGGAGTAGGATGGCTGTCAGTGTGGAGGGCAGGAGAGGTGCTGGCTTATTGTTCTCCCATCTCCTTCAAGCCGCAGCCAGTATCCCCTGCACAAGGAAGGTTTTTATAGCATGTACCAGAGCTTCCGATATGCTAGACCTGGGAATTTTTAATGTTTCCCTGTTCCCAAGAGATTCTGTTATGCCTTAGGCTGGGAACCACACATGGACAGTGTTGCTCTGATCTTTCTTCTGCCTGTCTCAACTATTTCAATGCTGGTATTTAGACTGCCTAAAGTCTCCAATCTCCCTTCTATTAAACAGGACCACAATCACACACACACACACACACACACACACACACACACACAGAGCTGTTATTTGTCAGCTCCCAGTCAATCCTAGGAGCTTTTAAATCCAAACTGGGAATCCTTTGTCTCAGAGTGAAGTCTGCCCACTCTCTGACTGCGGCTGGCTCCTCCCTGCAGTCAGGATGGCTGCTTGGGTTCATTGTGGTGAATTCCTAATAAGCCAAAGCTGGGGATCAAGGCTCATGTGTACTGAGTCTGGGTCAACTGTGTCCTGTTTCTCTGTGCTGAGGTCTAGACAGATCAGTAGCAAATTATGGGGTAGGGATGGAAATGAAGGTTGGGGCTGTGCTGTTGGGCCGCAGCTGTGGCTCCAAATTGCTAGGAGGCCAACTGCCTAGTCCTTATTCCAGTAGGAACTGACATCAAACAAATGGGCCCTGATGCGTTAAGTTGTGTGTATGGGGNACACACACACACACACACACACACACACACAGAGCTGTTATTTGTCAGCTCCCAGTCAATCCTAGGAGCTTTTAAATCCAAACTGGGAATCCTTTGTCTCAGAGTGAAGTCTGCCCACTCTCTGACTGCGGCTGGCTCCTCCCTGCAGTCAGGATGGCTGCTTGGGTTCATTGTGGTGAATTCCTAATAAGCCAAAGCTGGGGATCAAGGCTCATGTGTACTGAGTCTGGGTCAACTGTGTCCTGTTTCTCTGTGCTGAGGTCTAGACAGATCAGTAGCAAATTATGGGGTAGGGATGGAAATGAAGGTTGGGGCTGTGCTGTTGGGCCGCAGCTGTGGCTCCAAATTGCTAGGAGGCCAACTGCCTAGTCCTTATTCCAGTAGGAACTGACATCAAACAAATGGGCCCTGATGCGTTAAGTTGTGTGTATGGGG
>LOEQ01000550.1:170578-207380 GCA_001685075.1 Bramus lutescens | reverse complement strand
GTTTGCAGTGGCTATGCCTGCTTTTCTGCACGTAATATACTGCTGAGCAGTGGGGACAGAATAAATTCCCTGATTGCAGAATTGGGGGCAGCTGGGAAATAGCTGGTACAGACTTTGCTCTTAATAAACATCCGAAGATGGCTTGTCTCCTCCCTACTGGGTCTGTTAAACCAACTCCAAGCTGGAGATTAGCATTTTTAATGGGCTGGGAGGCGCAGCCTTCAGGAGACAGGAATGAAAGATGACATATTCAGGGGTCCCCAGGGGTCCCAAGAGAGGCAGGTGCTTTGTCTGGCCTCCATCAAATGGAGGTTAGCTTTCTTCAAAAATCCCTTTGTCTCTTCCTTTCTGTCTCCTTGGATGGCTCTGCACACTGGCCAATGGACTCCACATCCTGAGGTCCATCCTGAAATGCCATTGCTTGTTCAATATTTATCTATCCAGTACTAGCAGAGAGGAAAACAGATGCTTATATTTACCCAGTCACTTTTTTCACAGGAATGGCGGTCTTACTCATCAACTAACTCACTCATCCAGTCCAGTGCCAGGCATTGGTCTCTGGAAGCAGAGATGATGGGGGGGGGGAGGTCTTTTGTACTTAGGATATTCACAGTTTAGTCAAAGAAATAGACAGTCTCACACATCAAACCCCATTATGCATAAAGTAAATGCTAGGGAGGCAGCAGTGAGGAGATGTGAACCCTGAACACAGAGCTGTTGGGGAAGACTCCTTGAGATGATGCCTCCTGAGCTGATGGCTGAAGATGTGTGAAGCTGATTAAAGCAGAGCATAAGGCGTCTCAGGAGGACTTCCTGAGCCCAAGAGTTGCAGACCAGCATAGTGAGAACTAGAGTGTGTGTGTGAAAGAGAGAGAGAGAGAGAGAGAGCGAGCCTAGAACTACAGCTACAGCTGCCTTCAGAGAGTCTGAGAGGAATGATCTAGAAGGTATAACGAGAAAAGCATTTAGAATGGCCTAGGAAGAGCAGGATCTGGAATCAAGTGTACAAGGCCACAAGTGGGGGTAGGGTGGGGAGGGAGGTCACATACAGAGCTTTGGGCTATAGTTCGCGCTGTGAATGCTCCTCTCAGGACTCTATAGGCTTGAACCAAGGGCTAGACAGAAGCAAACCGACATAAGGAATCAATTCCAGAGATATTTTGTTCATTTGGGAGTGACAAGAAGGTTCAGAGGTGTGACAAGCCAGTGAGCTACCACACCTGGAAATAAAGGTCACAGTCCAGTGAGACAGCGGCCCCTCAAGTCAGTGATCCACTGGGAGGCCCCTCAGAAGGAGAGGAAGCCAGGGGGTTGAGGCTTACTTGCTGATTCTTTGCTCAAGAGAGTTGGGTCTACATTTTGTGAGGGTCCTTTGGCCTTTGTTTCTCATTTCTACCTATGAACTACCAGCTCTCTTTCCTCTGAGTAGAACGTCCTGGCAGCTGCTTACACCAGGCTAAGGACAAAGGGGGGGGGGATANACCAGGCTAAGGACAAAGGGGGGGGGATAATGCTAGTGTCTCCTCACCCACAGAGTGTAGGAAGAGTAGGGAGAGGGGACAGGGTGCCGGTGCCGATTCCTTCCCCAGCACGAGGCTTTTTAGGTGGCATGTGTACACAGCTACACCTAACCAGAAGGTGTCTCCTTGACCATACACAACTCCATCTCAGTCACTCTATGTTTAAAACACAAAATCGTGCAAATGAGTTTTCCAAATAAAGACTAACTTCTAGATAGGGGCTCAAATGGCAGAATTCTATAATAGAGAATGCTACCTGGTGCCTGTGGAAAATCCTTCGACCCCTCTTTGTTGTTGTTGTTGACAGCTCTTGCTACATAGTCCAGGTTGACCTTGAACTTATGAACTATATAGCTCAAATCCTTGAGCCTCTTGCTTCAGCCTCCTGAGTGTTGGGATTATTTGCATGCGTCAAATTTGACATCAAATAATCCTTTTGTCTAGATTCACGTCTGTCATTAATCTTTGGACATCTCTCTTATTTATCAAAGAAAAGAAACAAATCACATGACTAAGTCCATTTTGAACAACTTTTATTATACGTTTAGTGTTCTCTATACAAAAGAAATCAGTTTTTTTACAGTGATTCAAAAAAATCTGAATATTTTGGCCTTTTCATTGCTCATGCAGTCAGTTTATAAGTCCATGTATTAGACAGTCCTCCATGGCCCAGAAGTCCCTGCTGAAGGTCATGCGTGACACCCTCAGATACACATCTGTCGCTGACAAAGTTGGTTATTGACAAGTAACTCACAAGAAGGGGAGGATGCGATGTGAGAGGGATTAATGTGGGCTTGCCATGGAGAGTTAAATGTGTAACCAAAGGAGAAAAGATTAGACCAACTCACATGTGTAGGAACGCGGGGCGGGATGGAGACACGGGGAACACCATGGGGGAAGGCAGAGATGTGTATGCGGTTGGGGGTAGGGCAAGAGGTCCTCCAGGATCCAGCATGGTTGAGGCAGGGACCAGGATGGATAGCGGCATGTGACAGACAGGTGACTGATAATCAGCTCAGAAGAAGTTGGCAAAGAGCTGGGAAGCTGGGCAGAGGGGAAACACTGACTTAGGACATCACATCTGAGACTCAGAAGAACAAGCAGGTCAGGTCATCTGATCTGCAGCAACTTTGAAAGAAAAAACAAAACAGGAGTGCACAAAATTCTGGATATCTACTCCCAGACTTTTGTGTTTATTGCTTCATGGAAGTCTTTACATCTGCTGAACTCCAACTCAGCAGATCCCAGGGTGGTAAGCTTGCCTGGGCCCCTGCTATCCCTCAGCACCTGCAGACTCTGCAGTCAAGGGCAGAATGGACAGAGACCACCTCCATACCCTCACTTCTGGGGAATACCATATGCTGATGAAGCAAGAGACACCATTCTGGGGCCCAGTCTGGGTTTCACAGGAGCAAACACAGTGGGCTGGCTCATCATCCCACCTTCTGACCGGGGCTGCTTGTAACTCCCTGGCTGAGTTAATCACGGGCTGGCTGATCTCGGACTAAGGAGATCCACTGTTGTCCACTGGGAGGTTCTGGGAGTGGAAGCGTAATGGTAGAGAGAGGTGACAGGGTGATAAACAGGACAGATCTCAAGCAACACCTACCGAGGCAGCTGCGGTGGGGATGAAAGAACACTGGATACGGAGTCAGAAGGCCCTAAAGTACCGCTGACCAGCTCTCCTCCCTGCATGCTGCACAATGAGTCGTTTCAATTAGATCAGCTCTGAAGTTCCTTCACCAGGGGAATCTGATTCTGTCCTAAGCGAGATGCCTTGGATCTACTTCATTGCTGTCTCCCGTCTCGTGGCAGCGGCTGCTCTTATCAGCATATTAGGATTAAAAGGCATTTGGCCACTGGGTTGAAGGGAAGCTCTGCCCAGTCCATCTGCGTCCCCCCAGGGCACTGAGGCTCCTGACACGCCACATTTTCTGTCACTGACTTGAGACTTCTTGTTTTGAATTGGGGACTGCCGACGTGGACTTCCTAGGCTACCTTGGGAAATTCTCATGAGGATGTTCGTTTTGGAAAAAAGGGAGCATGTGGCCCAGCTGGGTGAACCCAACCCTGGCCATTGGCTTGTGCTGGACAGAGGCTGCTGCTGAAGGACTTGGGGAGGACAGACACCCCACCCCAAGGTGACAGAAATGAGGAATGGGCTCTGGGGTGATACCTGAGCAACCTGCTATCCTCCCGCTGAGAAGTGAACCTTGGCCTCAGCCCTAGACCATGGAGGGGCCAAGATGTTTTACCTCTGCAGAGCAACAATGAAACTGCTTCATAAATAGCAAGAAAACCTTGCCTTCCCCATCATGTCAGGGGAGGGAGGCTCTAGGACAGCCAGGCTTAACCAGGAGCTCTCAGGAGGGGCCAGGAAATGTCTCTCTTTCTGATCACTTCTCTACATTCTGCCCACAGGAGTCACAAAAATAAGGCCCAACCCAGAGAATCTCTCCCTTCCCAAAGTCCCCCTCCCCCAGGCCTTAGTAGCTCATCATCCTGTGAGATGATGCATGGTCTGGGTTGTTCCCTGCTGGAAACACACTCTGCAACAGGGTGTGGGTCTGCTGCGTGCGTGCGTGCGTGTGCACAGGTGTGTGGTGGGTGGGGAGGCTGTCCAGAAACTCTACAAATACCCATGGATGTTTCTATCCCCTTCTGAACACTGACTGTGTTCAGGGAAACCGGGGACACGCTCTCTTATTCTCTGTTAGCTGAGTCACTGCTGACTCTAGGCTCATTCCAGACCTCATTGGGAGGAAGTGGTCCCTCCTACCCTGACCTCTGGGGGCAGAGGAAATAGGCAAGGACAGGAGCCAGCCTGGTTTTCTATCAACTCAGCTCTCTGCCCAAGCAGAGACCCATGTGTCCTGTTTACCATGTCCCAGGTGGCAGTGGGAGTGGGGATGGGGGAGGGGGGACAGCTGATCCCGACATGTACTTCCAACCCACCTCTGAACAGAGTATTCAAAACTGGGCTAAATGGGGGAGATAGATACCCTAAGGAAGCACAACACTGGCTGCTGAACCTCGCTCATCTTGACTGCCATATCCTGCCCAGATTTGCCGGCCCAAAGGACCAGGTTCTCCCTTGGAAGCCTCTCTTTTCTGACTTGAAGCATTCAGTAGTCTAAGCAAACAAGAACACCATGCTTCCAACGTAATGGTCACCGTATCCCGGTAATTCACCTACTCATTTCCAGTAATATCAGCCCTGTGTGGGCAGGGGCCACATCTGACCTCACTCATTAACATGGTACTCAGGGCTCAAGCCTTAGCCCAGAGTCAAAGAGCATTTGATAAACACTCAGCATCACTGCAAGATGACTGCACTCTTCCCCTGCCCCCACCAGACAGGTGAAACCCTAGCAGGACTTTGGGATCCAGGCGCAGGGAGGGGCAATACTGCTCTCCTGCTGAGTTGGGGTACACTCCAGCAGGCTGTGTGGAAAGTGGCCTCTCCCCTCCCTGGAAGGAGGTGCCTCCTCCCCCTTGCACCCCCACACCGCTGAACCTGGTCTGTGGGCACCTACCATCTCTACTTGGGAAAAACTGGCTCCCCAGCCCAGATCTGTTTCTCCAAGGAGACCTATGATCAGTGGCGGTTGGGGCTGCTATAGCACCCACAAAGCAGTTCGAGAGAAAGGTTCGTAACCTTCTCTTTATATACAGAGGAGGAGGGTACTGAGCATGCCAGCACTCTGGAAGGGGGCACTAAGACAGTCTAAGGATTCACTTCTCCCCCTAGACTCCTAAGACCAAAGCAGACTTCTCCAGGTTGTCTGTGGCAGGGACATCTAAGAGTCTCTTCCTCTAAAAGCCTGCTGTCGGTGCAATGGGTTCATGAGCTGGATGGTGCCATGTAAATGAGGTCTGAGAAACTGACCACTCTGCCCAGATCCAAAGTGTTTTCTGGAAACGGTGGTGCTTCACCTAGGCTGACAGGCACATTTCCCCAGCCTTCCCTCCAGGGACGGTGGCCTATACTGCAGCAATGCCCTGCTGCATTCAAGAAGACTGGAGCCAGGGGAGGGGATCCTGAGCACACCTCCATCCCTAGCCTTCTGCCGTTTACCCTGTCCCCTTTCACCATGAGAGCTGTCCCTTGGGCCTCCAGGCAGCAGTGCTGGCCACGGGTTGAGTCAAAGGACCAATGACACACTCTCAGGTTCAAACATTATCGGCTCATCTCTGGGACTTGGTTTCTTACCTGCAGAGAGTGTGTGCCTACGGGCTTGACCTTCAATCGGATGCTTATCAAGGGATGGAAGCATTGCTAATACCTCTGCGGCTTAAACGTGTGGCAAATGATGCTTTTGAAAAGTCTCTGAAGGGCGCAGCCCTGGTCCTGCCTAGGCCCCTGACTAATAGTTAAAGTTGGAGGCCTTGTCAATGGCAGGTGGTCCATTTGCAGTGGTCGACCTCGCCCTCCCACAACTGCCTCAGGCTGTAGACACACTCTGGCTCAAGATCTCCCATTTCTTGTGTCCTTGAGGCAAGGTACCTTTGGTTTCAAAAGTGGATTAGGTGGGGATGAAGGCAGCACCTTCAGGCTGAGAACTTCAGGCCTGCGAGTGTCTCCATTCGGGTGGTGGGGGGAAGGGCAAGTGTGGAGTGGCTGCTTCTGGTCCCAAGGGGACGCTTGCATAGGCTGCCCTGGTCCCGAGACATACATCACTGGAGGCATCAAGGCTTGCAGAGTAGGGCTAGGGATCTGGGAACTGCAGGGTTAGATCAGAGCTGCGTAAGGCATACAAAGAGCTTTGCGTCCTTCCAGGCAGGGGTGTCACAGCACTGTTAGCATGGTGCACCTCATGGTCCCCTGATATGTATGTGTACCCTAATGAAAGGACAGATAGGCTCAGTCTGGGGGCAGCAGATCCCAATTCATATACCATGTCAAACACAAGTCCATGTCAGACACAATTGAGCAAGAACAGGATGGGAGGGGGAGCAGCATTGTTACCCCCAGATACCAGCCATGCCTCTGTATCACAGGGATTCAGCTCTTGTAGGGTAGCAGCGTAGACCCCAGCTGGGTGGACAGCTGTGGTCCTCTCTCTTCCACTCTGGGTTTCACTACCAGAGACAAAAGAGGTCCAGACCCAGCCCTTTCTTTCCTCCAGAGGTTTGCTCTGTTACCCGGGAACCACACACTCTACTTGTTTCCGCATGGGGCTCAGTCCTTCTCATCGGTACCTACTCCTCATCTTCATCTTCTGTGCAGCTCACTCTCAGACTCTGGCAGCAGGGGCAGAGTAAGAACGAGTAGCAAGAGGTAAACCCCACTCCCAACCAAACCGGAGTGCGGCAAGGAGTCCTGCCCACCCTCTCCCTGCCAAAAAACACTGTCATTTCCCAGAAAGGAGCCAAGCCCAGCTCAGCACGGACAAGGGCGAGGCAGATGGGTGGGGAGTGGGGGTGGGGGAGGCATATGGCGAAAGGCATCCTTCGGAAACACACTGGCCCGGTGGCAGCTTGAATACTACAGCTTTTCTGCACGTTGTGCTATGGATCAATCCTTTTTGCCCATCTTTTTGGTTCCCGGGGGAGAGCCCACTTAGTCTTTTTCCAGGGACTTTTTTTTTCCCCAAAAGTAAAAGAAAATGGAGACAATGGATTGGAAGGAGAAGATACACAAAGCAAAAGAAAAAAAATGAAGAGAGTGAAAAGATCGTAAGCAATAGGAATAGATGAGTGTGTGCCGAGATCAAAGCTGGCTATTGTGGTGGAATGCTCAGGGTGGCCATGAGATAGGGCAAGAAACTAGCGCTCCCTCCAACGAGTGTAGCTCTAGCTTTCCCATCTAGAGACACCCACGGGCGTTGGGGTATCACTGGGAGGGGGTTGTGAATAGCTGGGTGGCCACTGGTCTTCACAGCTTGGCAGACCCCATGTTGTACCCTTGTCCCTGAAGGTGGTTGTGGCTTTGTGGTAGGTCTGCAGTCGCTTTATCTCCCCTTCTCCCCTCCTACTTGCAAAGTAGTGTGCTGTGCCTGGGGCGTTCCGTCAGGCCAGAGAATAGATGGCATTGACCGGCGATGTGGCCTCAGAGCTCTCATTGCCCTCTGTTTCCTCCTTGTCCTTTTTGACCGTGTACTGGCCGATGAAGGAGCCGTCTTCATTGAACTGGCCCTCGCCACCTTCACCGTAGTCCACCAGGCTGTCATCACTTTCCTGCTGCTTGATGGTGCCATCCAGGGATGTCTGGCTGCCTTGCAGGGGCTTATTGTCCTCATCGCTGGCCAGAGAGAGACAGAGTCAGGCCCACATGGCTGGCACAGTCTAAACCGTGTGTGTGTGTGTGTGTGTGTGCAGGTGTGGGAGAGGGTAGCAGGCTTCCTACCAATGCAGGAGGATGAGACTTGGAGATCACCCAGTGTTACCCTCTCTTGCCCAGAAGACTCTACCAAAGGGAAACTGAGGCACAGAGAGGACCAGCATCTTCCCCAAGGCAGATGGCATGCTAGGAAAGATCAGGTATTAGAGCAATGCTAATGTTTTGAACCTAGCAAGTAAAAAAGGTGGGAAAGGGGAGGGAGGAGCATCAGGGAAGCATGCGAGGCCTGATGATTTGAAAAGACACTAGCAAGGCTATTAGCCCCTTCTAAACCCTGTCCTTAAGGCTCTCCTGGGTGACAAGAATTCCAGGCCTTGGAGATATAGTGGCATTAGCCTGCAAGAGCAGATGCCCAGCCCATATATCAGCTATAGTTTCTAGGACAGAGGTTCTCGACTGGGGTCATGACCCATGAGTCACAATCATCAGAAAACACATATTTCCAACAGTCTTAGGAACCCTCAATCATGAACTTACTTTCGTTGCGACTTTGTAACTGTAATTTTGCTACCGAGCAGTGTCTCTGTTCTTAAGACTGTTGGTACTATGTGTTTGCTAATGGCCGTGACCCACAGGTTGAGAACTGCTTCTCTAGGATGCCAAGCCGGCGTGGCACCCTTCCTCCTAGCTGGAAAACTGCCTGACAAAGAGACCAGGTGCTGCTGGTCACATGTCACAGGTGACACAGGCTCCCAGGCAGGAAGCAGCTGTGGGCCAGCTGTGGAGGCCTGGAGGCCTGCAGAAAGAACCATGGTGGTGCCAGGTAGTCTGAGCAGGTACACCACACCCTCTGCACCCCTAGGCATTAGTCCTTCCCTGGCTGAGCTGCCATTTGAACAGTCGGTGTGTTCTAATAGTAGCCTTGGGTAGATGGCGACCAGGAAGGGGCCTTAGATGGAGCTGAAACGGAGCATGAACAGATGGGACCAGCCTGCCAGGCAGCTGGCTAGGCTGGGCACTCTTCCATTCAAGTCTCCGGAAGAAAGTCCCATTCTTCTAGACGACAGTCCCTTTCCTCCCAAGAGCCTCACATGCTGACTCTGGGTGGGGGCTGTGTCTGCCCAGGGCTGCATTTAGTTGAGGTACCTGGACACTGTACAGGAATCCCCCCCAGACCACCTAATGCAGTGCTCTTGCCCTGAAGTGGCATGTGGGGTGAACACTCACCCCTTTTACTTGCTAGCCCCAAAGCATTAGCATTGCTTCACCCAGGCGAGCAATGCCAAGATGGAAAGGCAGGGGCAGTTTCCTTGACATGCTCACTTCTTGTCCTGTAGTCAGAGGCCATGAGTGCTCCAGCTCCTCTTGATGGACAGGTTCTAGCCAGGTCACAGGTCCATACCTGCCATATGCTGGGTGAATATGATCTGCTATGATGGACTATCTGTGTGCTCTGTGTGCCACAGCAAAGACAGTGGGGACAGAGTGAGGCAAGAGGATCTGAATTCAGGGCTGGGCTGAGTTTGGGCAGGAGGTGGATTACAGTCCGATTACCGTCGGGCTTCTTCCCCAGCATGCCACTGCAGGCCATGAAGGCTTCATTAGGTGCTCTAGGGGTCCCTGTACAGGGTCCAGGAACTTCAGCTCAATGCAGCCCTGGGCAGAGACAGCCTTGCAGAGTCAGTATGTGGGGATCTTGAGAGGAAAGGGACTTTGGTCTAGAGGAATGGGATTTTCCTCAGGAGGTTTGAATGGAAGGACTCCTAGCCTAACCAACTGCCTGCCTATCTGTCTCCCTATGTCCCAGACCTGCAAGGCCCAAGAGGACAGACATGGAAAGAGGCAGGCCTCATAAGAAGGGAATCCAGCTACAAAGCTAAGAGCAGAGCAGGAGGGCCCACTCCATGCTCCCAGGCAATTCCCTTGGAAACTTAGTTCCTCTGATGTCCTAATTTTAGCCTTTCCCCAGCAGGATTCTTGAACTCATTCAATGAGGGTTCTAGGAGCAGAGCCTGCAGAGCCAATGCTGGCCTGGAGGGAGGAGAGGTGAAGGTGGCAACAGCTTATCCTGTGTTCACCCCCACTCTGTCGGGATGCACAGAGGGCATGGAGAAAAAAAGCCCACAGTCTTTTAACTGAGGGCTGGAGGTAGCTCTCAGCTCACAGGGAGGCTAAACCCTGCCAGGTGATCCCAGGCCAGCCAGAGAAGGAGGAGGAGATGCTCACAGGGATGTCAGGATGGATGGGCATCTGCAACCATAAGCTGCCAGATGATTTCCGGGCAGGCAGCAGCTCCCTACCCATTGACCTGGTGCTGTTTGCCAGGCTCCTGAAGAACAGGTAATAGAGGTGAGAGAGGAGGAGAGGTCAGAGGACAATGGTGTGACCTGTGCACAGTTAACAGGGTCGAATGGGGCAGGATGGCTGTTTTCTGATATTTTCTCCCACCCCAAATGGTCTTAGATGAGATTTCATCACCTACCCTGACCCATTCCTGAGCTCAGAATACCCTGGCCATCCAGATGGGCCAGTGACAATCTGGCAAAATCTTGCCTGGAATGTCTGTTCAGATGTGAGAGGGAGCGCGGCACAAGACAGAAGCACCATCTGGCAGCCCAGCCCCTTCAGCGCTGCCACTAGCTCACAGAGAGGTGAGACTTCTTGGGCCATTCATTCTCTTGGGGGTTAGGAGTGGGATGTCGGCTGGGAGGAGGCCTGATGGCCAAGCTCACTTCACAAACAAAGGGTCCTGTCCAGTAGGGGGTACCAGGGCTTCTCAGCCTCTCAGGGTGCATACACACAGCCAAAATGGCTGCCACAGAGGTAAAAGCAGCAGTTCTGTGGGCTGGAGAGGTGAGGATGTACTGATCCTGTGCTGCTATAAGGGAGCCGCCTCAGGGCAGCAAGGCCAGTTCCCTGGGGAGGGAGGACATCAGTCACCTGTAGTCAAATGAGCCATCTTCTTCTTTGGGGTCTTCAGGGCCCAGAGGGACATCCTTCTTTTCGCGCACTGGTAAGAGAAGGGAAGACAGACAGACAGACAGACGGAATGAGTAAGAAGAATGTCTCTATTCTCCAGAGTGCTTCTGAACACACAGCCCAAAGATATCACCCTGGGGGCTGGAGAGGTGGCTCGGTGGCTGAGAGCACTTGCTGTTCAAGCAAGAGAACCTGTATTTGAGACTATAGCACCCATGTGAATAGCCAAGTGTTGCTGTGTGTGCCTGTAATCCTGGAGCTGTGAAGTAGACACATGGGACTGCTGGGACTAGCCTAGCTCCAGGCTCAGTGAGAGACCCTGTCTCACAGGAATAAGGCAGAGGATGATGGAGCAGGGTGGCCAATACCCTCTTTTGGTATCTGTGTACAAGTGCACACACCCACCCACACCACACCCCAGACACCATCTTGGGCTAAGTGACAGTCAGTGACAAGCTTTCTTTTAATAAAGCACTATTAGTACCCCCCAGGCTCAATCCGTTGCTAAGAAGATTCTGCCTCCTTCACACCCCAAGGGGTCTTTACACCGCAGCTGACAAACCTCTCAGCTCCCTGCCATTTCTCCATCAAGTTGTCCCCATATATCAGAGATGTCATCCTTTTCTCTGCCAAAGGCAACTACTCCCTTGTCTGGCCCTTTCTCAATTTGTTCTGCATTATAATTATTTTATATATTTCCTCACTGATGACAAAAGCTAGCTTTCTTCTTTTTGGTGGGGGATTGTGTTTCTCCAAAGCTCCAAGCAGAGATGGAGGGGGGCTTCTCCCTTTGTCTGTGGGATGGAGCTGCTCTCCCATGAGCCTCTCTCGTTGACTCCCTCTTCCTATATGGCCCTCTGGGACCATGACATAACCAAGGCCTCTCCTGCTATGCCGTGGTCAGGCCCTCTGAGCTAACTGTAATGTTGAAGCAGTTATTTTTCTCTCTGTGTTCTCAGTACCCAGCCCAGAGCCTGGCATACAACAGGTGCTTACATGAGGGATTTGTTGATGTTTGAACAGGATAATTAGCTCATGTGAGAGCTGAGAACAGGCCACAAAACAAGTAGCTGCAGGAAGAGCAAAGACTAGAGCCCATGCCCTGGCTCCTTGGCCACCTGTCTTCTTACTGTATAAGGTACTTACTTACCCCATAGTTGGAGGGAAGGGGGCTGCCTTGAGAGAACTTTCTGGAAGGGTAAAGGCAGACTCTAAGATCCCTGTGTCTGGACCTCTATCCAGCTCTGACTCTCTCTTGCAGAAGAAAAAGTCTAGATATGGTGGAACAAACTGAAAGGGTTCACTGCTCACTGAGAATGGCACCCCTACTGTCCCTCACCTAGCGGGGGCAGAGCTTCAGGACCCAAGGATCTGTGGGCACCCGGCAGGGAACGAGGGAGACTCCATCCTCCTCCTACTTGCTTCATCTAAGTTTGCCTGTCCCCGCCCCAAGAGAAAGGAGCATTTGGGGGATGTGTCTGATGCTGGGGCTCTCGAGCAGAAGCAGGTTCAACCTCTGCTTAAGCAGGATGGCTTACTCAGGTTATCTCTCATCCGGCCTTCTGTCACCTGATCCACCCTGTCACAGCCCGCTGGCGCTCTTGCTCATTTGAAAAAAAAAATCATTATTTTCTGAAACAGGAATGGAGGGGTCCTTTGGCACTGAAGGTCCTTGGGGTACAGAAGAGACGTGTTTCTGTGGGACTTGAAGGGTCAGGGTGTCATTAGCACAGCCTGTCTCCAGCCTCCCCCTGCTTGTCCCCAGAGCTGCTTAGTCTGTGATGACAGGCGCTGAGATAAGCCTCAGCAGGGTGTGGTCCACCATGTGGATTCTCTTGGGATTGCGCTGCTTCTGCCTAGCCCCCTACTCTCCATTTCTAACATGGCCACCTCACTTCCCTATCTCTGCCCTGACAGGGTGTCTTAATGACTCTCAAGCCAAAGAAAGTCACTCTGCTGAGCAGATAGGAGGTAAGTCAAGGGAAGGCAGGCCATTTCAGTAGGAGCCAGGGTTCCTTCCATGCCTCTCTGGAGCTGCCTAGACTGCACCATCCATTCACCAGGCGCAAATACAATTAACTCAGTTTTGTGCTGGTAGCTTCTAAGAAGTAGGTCAAATTTGCCACAGGCCTGAAGTTCTAACACTAAAAGAGCAGAGACCAGAGCCCTGGATCTGGTTGGAAGGGCCTTCCCACCTGCCCCCACATCTCACCTGGGTACTTGCCGCCACGGCTCCTCTTGATGAAGCAGACGATGAGCAGGATCAGCACCAGAAGGGCGATGGCACACATGAGCCCGATGAACCAGCCCTGGGTGGCGATGTCTGCCTGGTTATTGGTGTAAGCTGGCAGGGAGGGTGGGAGGCAAACCATGAGCCATTGCTTGGGGAGCAGGTGAGGAGGAAGGTGGGGGAGGCACACAGCTATTGGGCAGATTTGTCCTAGAGCCTGTTGCTACGGCCTAGCAGTCCTCTGGCTTGAGCTACTCCGTCGAGGGATGAAATAAAAAAATGGTTAAGGAACTAAGGGCCAAAAGATCAGAAAAGAGGCAAAGAAAAGGGTGCAGGGAGCAGAGAAGCAGAAGGCTGAGCAGGCCCTGGAGGATGGAAACAGTCACTAAAGAGAAGGTGTGGCGTTGCTATAGACTGCATGCGCAGGCCACGGCCTGGCAGGACCACGTGGTGCAGCGTGGCAGCACGGTTCTGGTGAATGGGCCTGCGCGGTGCCTGTCAGGAGGCTTAAGCGTGTCCACACTGCCTAACCCTGCTGGAGGACACCTCACAGGCACAGTCTCTTTGTCCACCAGGCTTTGGCAGTGGCTCCTGGGCCAGATGGAGGTCCAGGTGGCCCTGTGCCTTTTCAAGTCTCCCCAGCTGGACTGTGTGCTTTCTGACAGCAGGCCGATAATTCAGACCCAGGTGCTCAGGTCATGCAGGTAGTGACTCTAGACCACCTGACAGGGGATGCTCCTGGAGGGCTGTGACAAGCCAACTTGCCTTCTTTTCTGTGGAGATCATCTCACAGATCCCTTTGCCATCTGAAGGGATCCACGTATGTCTACGAGCAGAAGCCCAAGAGTTCTTTGATGGTGTTCATGCTGTCCAGGGGCTGGGGATTTGGGTTTGTGGGAGAGTCTACTAAGTACCCATTCCCCCTTCTTTCTGTGGACTAGAGGACAGAGGGGATAGTTCCTGAAACACAGCCTTCATGGGACCAGAGCCTCAAGAAGGGACCACGACAATACCCAGGAAAGCCCAGAGGAGGCTTGGGAGAGGTAGGCAGCCTGTGGAGTAAGTCACAGAATCAAGCCTCCTCCTAGGAGACACACAGGATCTGTGACACCCTGTGTCCTAGCTCATGGGTACATGGTACCCTTTGCCTATATAGGATGCAGAAACTGTTTCATAGTCTTCTCAGGGCCAAGCCAAACACATCATGACAGGAAGGCCCTCTCCATCAGCACTGAGGAGTGACCAGTAGGCCCTCAGTGGCACCCCAGTCCTAGCTGCCCTGCTGCAAAGAAGCCTTGTCCACAGGACCCATGACTGTTAGCACCTTGATCTGCATATGGTGTGGGGGAAAGGCCCCTCCCTGTTTCCATTCCTGCTCCTGTCTGGTGTTCCCCACGCAGCAGCCCCAGGCCCCACAAAATGTTAAAATACTCCCTTGCTTTGACCCCTCCAAAACTCCTCCTAATTGTTGTGAGAGGGCACCCTACACTCCTCATCAGGAGGTTCTGACAGAGAGCTGGCCCCGTCACCTGCAGCTCTGCATCCCTCTCCATACTCCAATCCCTCCACCACTTGCATTCCTGCCCCAGACCTTTGCATCAACTGCTCTTTCTACCGAAAAAGATCAGCAAGTCTCTCGCAATGACTTCACTGCTTAGCTCTTGTCCCCGCACTAGAGGAAGACATAGACTATCTTGTCACAACGTCACGTCATCTTTTTGCTGGACTTTGCTGCTCAAGGTCAAGGATTCCCATAATCCCTCCCTCATTGCCCTCTAGACCGCTGCCCTTCCCTTGATCCTTCCTGGGACCTGGAGAGCCTGAATCTACATGGCCCCTGCAGCTGTCCCTTCCTCATGTGTCAAAGGTCTTTCCTTCCCCCCCTGCAAAGTTTAATTAGGATGCAACACCTTGGTCCTTCATTCCTGTAAGGTCCCCTGGACTCCCAGCATGTTCCATTTATTCATCTTTGCTCTTTTCTTTGTGTGTCTTAAAACACAAACCTGGAGGAACCTGTCGGACCTTCTGAGATGGCCCATGCCCTGTTCTGATCAGATGGTCCTATCATCTCTTATGGCCTCCAAATCCTGCCCTGTTCTGATCAAGTGGATCCATCATCTCTCAAGGCCTCCATGTCCTGCCAAGTTGGCTCCTCACAGGAAGCTGACTTCAAGGTGCTGCAATCGCCATGTCTCAGTTACTGTTTTGAGCGAGCTGGCCTCTCCCACATCTACCTCTCCACCCTGACTCTGACCTCAGGCAAGCCTTGACTTCAAGTTGGCAATCCTTTTAATCATCTCTTGTCCCCACAGCCAACTCCACAGCTGTGAGTTCAACACTCTTCCCTAACCCGTTGGCCTGAATTTCCATGCATGTTCTACATCTAAGGGCTGTTGCCAAGCCCTCCAAAACAACTCTGATACAGGATGTGCAGCACCCATGCATGTCAGTACCCAGGATGCAGTGGGACTAGTGGGACCACTCCCACATGCCAAACAGACAATGCTTCGCTTATTTCTTGCCTGTCTGGCCTTCTTCATGCCTTGTTCCCACACCACCTAAGACTCTAGACTGGCACCTGGCACCTTTCACATTCTCTTCTCCCTCCAGATCCTCTATGATGGCCCCAATCTACCCCTTCTCCAGACTATGCTCTCACTGTCCCTATTCCACACAGATGAACATTTAATTGTTTCGTTTCCAATTGTGCTGCTCCACTCTTGAGGGCAGGGTGTTGGACCCTCCCAGTATGCAGCATAATGAAATCACGTAATGAGTGAGTAGTGACTACTTACAGATTAACACATTCACTTAATCCTAAGGTAAGAAAGAAAAATTGGGCCCCCACTGGGTTTTCCCCACACCAGCCAGTGGCCACGTGACTCCTCCTTTCTACGCACCATGCCTAGGCAGTAGGTGAGGGATTACTTCACTTGCGTTTGGACAGTGGCATCCATATTTTGCAGAGAGCTTGGTTTGCATCTCTGCAATGACCCGTTTGCACCCCCATCTTCCTTGTGTTTGTTCTGATACTCTGGCAGACATCTCCACGACATGCCCTTTCTCTTTAGAAAGAAGGTCATGAGGCCTGGGAAAAGTGGTTACAGGGGCAGTTTAGAAAGCAAAAGCAGCGTTCCCCTCCTGACAGTACCAGGCAAACTTGAAATGTAGCTTCAGAGTTGATTGGAAAATGTAAAAAAAAAAATACTTGCAAACCTCAGACACAAAACCAAGTGGGGCCAACTGACTATACCTTACTACAAAGTAAGTTGGTTTCTCAAGAATAGAAAGTAGTAGAACAATAGAACGATCTCAGCTTAGATTGAGAGCAAGTCATTTTAGTGAGGTTCCAGAGGTACTATGCTTGCCCACCAACGCCACACTCAATTGATCTGCAAAACTGGCCCTGAGACACCAACATCAACCTCCAGAGACAGCATTCGTACTCCCCACCTCCAACCGGAAACGACAGGAGGTGCTCTTCTTCCTAGTAAGTCCAAGTCCAAATGCCGCTTGCCCTGGACTAGGAGCAGTCACATTCCAGCCTTCTAAGCCTTACCCGAAGCAAGACTAGTCTTCCCTGTGGCAGCCAGGGGACTGCCTTGGAGCAAGCTTCCATCTAACTATGCTATATACCACACTTTGCAAAATTAGCCAGCCTTCCCAGGGTTGGGCAGGTTTTCTGAGACTGGAATGGAATATGCAGAAACATAGCTTTCTCAGTCTGGTTTTGTCTGTGCCTTACATTGACTGAGCCTATAGCCTATATTGACTATAGCCTATAGCCTACACTGCCTTAACCCTGGGCGGTGCACAAAAATCACATCCTGCTGGAGACTCAGAGTCATATCAAGTATTAGACTTGGTACTAGGGGCAGTTGGCAACTTGGCGAAACTGCATCTGTATAGAGTTGTCAACCTCTCTTCAAATGGTTGCTAACAAACTCATTTTAGTCAAACATAACATGAATGAGTCATTCCATGGGCTTTGGTGCCAATTCCAATTTGGGGCAGGTATTAATTTTACTTCTCCCTGGAAAACTTTATGAAACCTCCAACCTATTTTTAAAAGATGGGAAGTTCAGTAGCTAACCAGACAGTTCATTCGACTCCCATGTCTGGCTGGAGGAATCCGGCTTAGCCATATACAACAGGCTCATCATTGAAAATCATTCTATAAATGGATGAACAACTAATACAACAGGGATGACTTTTCCTCACACACAATGAGGTTGTCCTTCCTCAAGTCCCATGCCACCTTTTCCCATATGCCCTTCTATCCTGCAGTGTCTCTGGTCTCCATGAGGTCCTCATTGTCTGCTGCCTGATTCCAATGCTTATGCCAGCTCCTACGTCCCAGTAGGGAAGCATGGATGGGCCTGTTAGCATCTAGGGTCATGTATTTGTTTCTGTCTTCAGAAGCTTTTACAAGGGTGATTGAATTCCCAGTGTGATCTTTCTGCTGAGTGTTAGAAATCCTGCCAGCATCCCCAGAAGTCCTTTCTCCTTCCTTCCTAAACCACAGCAGTCTGTCATCTCCAGACTAAAGTGACAGTCTGTGGTGGTGGGGGCCCAGAGATGTTCAGAAAGCTCTGCTTTGATGGAACACAGATCTGGGGGTTTGCATGGACTTGCCTCTGGAGTCCACCTACAGGAACTGTTTTGATACAGGTTTGCAGGCACACGCAGACTTCAGAGACTTAAAATATTTTTTTTTCCTCGTGTGGTTTGCACACAGTTAGTTTTAGCTGGCCAAGGAGGAAGCAAGAAGCCTGAACTCAGAGACAGGGGACTGAGCCTGGATGCTCCAGCTTGCCTGAGAACGGGTCTGGGAAGACTTGTGAATGCTACCTGCTTCTGTGGATCTTAAGGCAGGGAAGCAGACAAGGCCTCTCCAGATTCAGTGCAGGGAAAGAAACACAGGTATTGATGACAATATTCAGAACCAAGTATCAGCAGCCATTATTTAACCCTCCAGCCCCAAATACTGCATGCTTAATACCTGAAAATGATTAGATCAAACCCAAAATGAGGGTCTGGTCCTTTTCTCCCTGGCTCTCTCTAGTCCTTATTCACAGCACCAGAGAGGCAGAGCTCTCAAGACAGCTGGTGCTGGATTCCCCAGCATTTCTAGGATGGAGTTCTACCCCCAGGCATCATCTTTGCTTCTTACCCATGAGCTAGACTCAAGTCTGTAAAGAAACAAAATTCAACACATCCAAGAGTTTGGGATCTCCAACCAGGTCAGAATCCAGCTACCTGTTCTACTTGGTCAGCTGTCCAGATGCATGGCTTCCCGTGTAACAAAATGGCCTGGTTGGTCACTCAGACATCCTGTCTGAGTGCACCTGGCTCATTTTAAGCAAGGAGCTGCACACTCAGATTCTGTGAGCTGGACTGGTAGAGACACAGCAGGGAAGACACACCAGGAGGGGCCAGGCCAGCAGAGGTAGAGTGAGTTGGGATGCAGATGGACAGGGGCTCCCTACATACAAGTTCCCAGCAATGGCCTCATGTGGCTGGGCTAGGGAACGGTAATGAATATTCAAGCCAGCATTCAGAAATTCACATAAATCATTGTGGGGCTCCCCCATCCTGTGCGTCTAATAACCCGCATCTGACTAGGCCATCCCTAGAGGCAAAGGCTGATCCTTTTCTCTCTTAATCCCTTTCCCCACCTCTGTTTAGCCCCAGGGCTTCAACTGTGTCTCTGATAGGAAAGATACAGACAAACAAGAGCCTCTGTGCTCTGCAGATTCCCAGCTACCTCCACCAGAAAAGAAATGTCTAAACCCGGCCCCTCCTAGGTCCCTAGGGCTCTAGGTCACTTAGCCATTTGCTCTAAAGATGATGCTTCTCTATCCAGGCTGAAGCCCCTACAGAGCCAGACTGTCATCCTGCCCAAGCATGATTGAAAATCTGAAACAATAGCCCAAATCCACTTACTTTTAGGCAGGACAAACTTGGAGTGACATTAAATAAAAACAAAACACACTGATGTCAGCAAGGCAACAACACACACATTGGTCCCAGGTTTGGATGCTGGGGAGACTTCTGAACCCAGTCCCCGAGTTGCTCTCTTCCCCTCATTCTGCCTGGAGAGAGCAAGCTCCCAAACACTGAGGCAGACCCTCCGGCATTCTCTGCCCCCCCCCCAGTGCATGCACTGAGCTTTTTGTTAGACATGGTGGGGAACCAGGCATCCCCTGTCCTCATTATTCTGTCCTTTGTTTCCCACTTAGCCCCCCTGGCCCAGAGCCTGCCTTGCTTTCCACTGAAGCATGCACACTCTTCTGACTTCCTGCAGGCCAGAGGCACGCCATGCAAGGCAAGGAATGGGGTGGAGATGAGACCTGTTCCCAAGAAGAGACAAGCAGGAAGCTGGGGATGAGGATGAGATGCCCATGCTTGCGGGGGATGGCAAGGCCAGATCCCCTCTCACCTGTACTGGTCATAAAGGTGATGACGGTACTGCTGATGCCCTCGTTGTCCCGGGAATACACCCGCAACGTGTAAGTCATCCCGGGATAGAGGTCTGTCAGCTGTATAGGCTGGGCCTGGGCCTTAACAGGGACAGTTTTTTTCGTATGGTTGCCTGGGGAACAGAAACCTAGGTCAGCTTACAACCAGGCACCAGGAGCTGGAGAGAGTGTTTAGGTCCCTGTTCACCTGTCAAAAGCAGAGAGGTGGGGAAAGGGGACTAAGGCTCCCAGAGTTTTCAGTCCACCACAAAGAACAGGCAGCTCCCTGGCGCCCAGCATGCAACTCTAACTCATGTGATGTCTCCCCCTGAAGTCTTCCTTCCTCACCAGTCACAGCACCAAGTCAAGATTGGCTGCTTTGGCCTTGACGTATGTCAGCTGCCTTGGAAGTGACTTGCTTTCTGTGTGAGGGCTTCCTGGAGAGCCAGCATGCTGGTGTACGTGTCACATGGTTAGTGTCTCACACAGAGGCAAGACGGGATCCTTGGCTTTCACCTCACTCTTGGTTTCACCTCAAACTCTTTGCCACATCGCAAAGTCACACGCCAGACAACATAGCTATGTTTCTGGGTTGTGGGAGGGAAGGATGGTGGCAGGAAGCGGAAACCATCCAGACCTAAGTAGCAACTGCAGACCCTGAGGATCTGAAGCCCTCCTCCAGTCACAGAACCCAGCACCAGGGTCTCATTTCCTGAGAGTTCTTGGGGAGAGGGACTAATCCAGCTGTGTTCTCTGGCTGCAAGCTTATTGGCTTTACTGCTTCTAGCACAGGTTAGAGAGGTGTGGGCTTCACCCTGCAGAACCAGGGGCCCTTGACACCTTCTGCAGCCCATCCAGTGTTTGTGTGTTTGTTTGTCTGAATCCCAAGCTCCGAAAGAGTGCAGCTCATCTTGAACCAGTGGCTGTCTGGTCTGTGTCTATGACTGCTGCTTCCCATTACTCTGCGAATAGAGAGCCGCTGCAGCTCAGGTCTGTGCCCGGGACCATGCGGCGAAGGCATCAGAACTCTCAGAGTCTCGGGTAGGAGAGCAACCCAGAAACGAGACCCAGCTCACTTTCGGATACTCAGAATCCTCATTCTGGACAAGAGTGGATGCAGGTCACAGTCCACAGACCCTCTATAACACATGCAATTTGCTAATGGCTTTGGAAGTCCCTTCCTGTTCAAGTACGCTCCTTACACCTCTGCTTTCTCTGGCAGATATCGATTTCATGAGACCACAATGAAGCCAGGCTAAAAGGCTTCTAAGCCTGGGGGACTTCAACAGGATCTCCTTAATGGGCATCTACCACTTCCCCCACTGCTGCACTAGTGCCGCCACCCCCACCCCACATAGCAATGCTTACTGTCGATGTACTCAACCACAAAGTCAGTTCCAGGCCTGAAATTGTGCTTCCAGGTGATGTTGGCCCATTTACTGTTGGGGAGCACCGTGACGTTCCAAATGGACTGCTCATCGGGGGCTGGCGGACGGGTTAGAAGAGGAGTTAGTGGTGAGGAGAGAGGCAGGTAGCCCAGGTGACTCAGAGAGGCACGTTCGTTCATACACATGCATACTCTCACACCCAGAGTCTGCTGGAAAGGGAGGAGTCAGGAACAGCTGTGCTACACAGGGCCCAACAGAGCTACAGGCTGCGGTCTTGACCGCCAGGCCAAAGGTACCCAGCGATGCCCAGGAGCAGCCAGGGGACCTGTCTGCAGGTGAAGGGGATCAGGAAGTTGTCTCTCACTCCTCACAGGAAGGGGTTAGGAACAAGAGTGGGTTTCCAGTCCTACCACCTGAAACTCTAATCTGGGTTTATTCCCCCTCGTTGGATCCCTTGTCAAAGTTTGAACTGTGCAAGGAAAGAGGCAAAGAAACAGCCCCATGGTCAGGATGCTGGTGGGGTGGGGGTGGTGTAGTGGTGGAGGGGGAAGGCTTTCCTCTTTCAACTGGAAGGAGGGGAGCTGCAGGCATATGGCTCAGTACAGGGTGCTTGCTGGGCATGCCGGTTCCATCCCCAGCACCACCAGAAGAAAATCATGTAAGAATTGGTTAGTACGGGTTAGACTAAATACAGGGAAACTCTCCTGGCTTCCTGATCCTAGAGAATACTAAACGGGTAACTTTGATCTGAGGCCCTCTGGTTAATGAGAGCCTTGATGACCTGTATTGTGCCCTAGACCCTCAGGGTCCCTGGTACAGTCAGAGCTGATGACTGACACAGGCTAGATGGGACCAAAAGAGGATGAGCTTTCCTTGGTATCTAGCCCTTAATGTTCTCCATACGAGGAGAATCCTGCTTGTTGAGAGCCACTGAGGCTTGTTCTCCTCATAACAAAGAGGACATTAATTATCAAGCACCTGGAGGCTGGGAGCCACTTTATCAAAGCCAAGGTGCTGTCTGCAATGGTAGCCCATATGCAGGAGAATGGCAGTAGCCTTCAGATGCCAGAGTCCCAGAAGCCTGATTACCACATTTCCCAGTGAAGATTTAGCAGCAAAGGACTTGCAAGGATGCTTGTAGTTGGAGGGCTTTACAAACGTGGCTCCTGAATATTTAATTAGAATGCAAGGGGGCACTGTCACCAACTCAGTTGTCAGGCCTAAATGAATAGAGTATATTGGCAATGCATTTATTCATTATCTAGCTGACAGGTGATTGAGTCTGCTGAGGAAGTGATAAAAGATTTCCTGATTTTCACTTCAAAGAAGTGGTTTTTTTTTCCTCTACTGCAACCCTGTCATGTGTTGTTCGCCCCAGGTGAACACAATGTGTGTCAAGTGAGGGGCTGAGAAAAAGGCTCTGCTGGTGGCAGCGGAAGGCCTGCTGCCAGGGAGGGCGGGAGCCTGCTGCCTGGGAGGGAGGGAGCCAGGCTTCTTTTCTGCTGCCTGTTCTGTTTTGATCACACTGGCTGCTTTAGTAATTCACTCGTCCTGGAAGTTCAAGATCTTGTAATAGTCCTGAAGTTGATTAGCCCTGATTTAGGGGGTCTTTTTTGCTCCTTACCTCAGGACTCTATACCTTGAGAAATTGCACCTAAACAGCTTGACCCCTAGTGTAATACTGAGCCAAACCTGATGCTCTCAGAGGGAATGATGAGCAGGGTGATTCTAGGGAAAAATGCTTGGTATGCCAGCCTGTCAGACTGAGTGCACATCTCCATACGCAAATAAAAGCCGAATACAGGAGCACACGTGTCTGTTACCACAGACCAAGAGATGGGAGGTGGATTCTCGCAGGCTAGCGTGTGCAGCAAATAGCAAAGGGCCAGAGACCCTGTCTCAAATCCAGATAGCTGGAAAGCCAGCGCCTACACTCAAGGTTGTTCTCTCGTCTTCATGTATGGTCCTGCATTCACACACACTAACATACGTTCAGTAACACGCAGGCATGCACACACACACATAATACACACAGAGAAAAGAAAAGCCCAAGCAATGGGAGACCGAGATGATTTTGGGGGTGGGAACCATACAGAAGGGTCCGGATGATGACTGCTCAAGAACTGGGGTGCTTGGAGGAGGGGACCATGAAGATGAGCGCTCAGCACTTGTGAAGCCAAAAGGAGGCTATGATTAGCATGGCACTGTTCCATGGATTCCTAGCACACCAAAACTAGGGAGTACACCAAATCTAAAAACAACACGAGGCACACCCTGAAAAAGGAGAAATTATGAAACATTGCATGTTAAGATGTAAGACAAGATGAAGACTAATTTCATCTAAAAGATTCCTGGGAAGCTGAGGTACTTCACAGCAGCTGTCCCCAAGCTCTCTCTATACGATTGAGCTGGGTTGTGGCCAGGCCCTCTGCAGCTTCAGACGGGGTCTAAACCTGAGCTGTGAGTCATGGGGCCAGTCCTGCCTGGTTTAAGAGTGATGTTTCTAGGTCAGGAATTGCCAGGGAGCAAGACTCATTGTTTCTGAATTCTTGGCTCACTTCTGTGAATTCAAAGCACTTTAAGGATTTAAAGGCCTGAAAAAGATGCTTCACTATGCCCTAGAGGGCAGCAACCCCCAAGGTGCTGACAGCATCTGATTGTGCAGAAGGCGTCTCCTGGGTTGACTTCCCCCCAAATTTCATGTTTATGTTCTAGCATTGTGCCTGTAAAACACATCAGCATTTCCAAGCGCTGAGGAACACATCGGCTGTGAATCACCTGCCTCTGCCCGCGGTTCATTTAACACCACATCATTGAGCTAGAGCAAATACTAACAGGGTTCATCATCTACATCCAGAGACTGAGAAGTGGGTGTTGGGAGGCAGTGAGGCTGGGGGAATGGGAGCATCCCAGGTACTTCCTGGCAGTCTTTCCAGTGGCTTCATGAGATTTTTCCAGCTGCCCTCTGGGCCCAGGAAGGTCGAGACCCTCTGCTCTACGATAATAAAAGACTGATGCTTGATATTCAGAAATGACTGAATTCTCCAAGGCTCTTTTATACTCAAAGTCCAGGGACTCTAAAGGCCATCCCAGAACTCCTACAGTTTTTCCTCCAGGTATACATTTTAGCGCTGTATGGAAAAGAAATGGAGCATTGTCCGGCACTAAGACAAGACCTGGTAACAATGTTTCCTGCATGCTCTAACTTTTGAAAAGAAATATCTGCAAGAATTCCTTGGGGACAGAGGTGCAAGGAAGGGGCAGGGGCTCCAGAGGTAAAGCTGCATATGGCGTGGCAGCCACTCCCTGGAGGTGGACAAACACGGTGCAGCCAGAAGCTCTCTTGGTCAGGCACAACCACTAGAACCTTCCCTTCTCACCACATCTGTTCCTGAGTACCCATCCCTGGGCTGACTATTTGGCATACAATTGCGGTTCTCTCTGAGAAGACTGGTCTCTGTTGAAGAACGGCAGGATCTGACTAACATAAGGAGGGCTGAGTGGTGCGACCACCCCTGTGTGCTCAGGGTGGGGACTCTGGGCCCTGTGTGCAAAGTAAAGCATGGGTGGGACTAGCCAACATCACCCCAGAGCCCGCTGCTCAGCTGGAGAAGTCTGGGGTTGTCTGGAGAAACTAGGAGGTGGGCTCAGAGGGGCCAGGAGCATGGGCAATGCACCATACCGGTTTCGTGAATCTTAGTCCCAATGGTGGTAGTGTGAGGACTCTCGGTGGTGGTGGTGGTGGTGGTGGTAGTGGTGGTTGCGGCAGTGGTTGTAGTAGTTGTGGCGACAGTGGTGGCGATGGTGGTAGGTACGGCAGTTGGGATGATGGGGACTGTAGTGGCTTCACTGGTGGCAGCAAGGGCAGTAGCATCAGTACTGCTCACTAGGCCTGTGGCACCCACAGTAGTCGGGGGCAACGTGGGAGGAGCTAAGAGGGAAATGGGAAATAACCGAGTCTGGTTGGTCTGGTAGCCCCCAGCTAGCACATCCGGCCCCCACGTGCAAGGCAGGCAGCCCAGTGGGAAGATGGGTTCAGAAATCAGAAGCCTCCCCAAGCATCCGCACTGGTCCAGGAGCACCCCAGCAACCAATATACAGCCATGGGAAGGGAAGAGAATGAAGCTGGTGTGGGCTTCATTTTCTTCTCATGGTCTGTGTAGTTTGAAGCACCCAGCATGCATCCAACCAGGGACCAGGATAGCGACCAAAGAACACACGCACTGAATCACTTGAATCCCAAGGATGGCACAGAGTATGGGCCCCCACACCACCCACAAAGACCCAGAAATACCATGTGGGTCCAGTCCTGGAGCCTCAACTCAGAGGAGATGTGGGCAGGTGACTGGGATCTGCTCTTCAGGGACCCCCAGCAGCCTGCCACTCCCAGCCCTTCACTCCGAAGTCCCCCTTATCATCTTTGTGATTTCTGTCCCCCTCCCCCATCTCCCCTTCTTTGTCTATTGGCAGCTGCCCCCACCCCTGCACCGAAACTTCTAGTGCTGCCTTTCTGTCTAGGATGCTTAGGGTCCATGCACCCCAAGTCCTTCCTGTTCACATCAGAGCCTAGAATGGATGACGATGTGCCTGTGATGGACAACCTGTCTCCCAGCCACAGAGAGATACACAAATCATAGCAACAAAGGAGTTGAGTGCCAGGCTCCCTCTCTGTGGAAATCTTCATCTGGGTCACAGCCAGGCTCCTATGTGGCCTAACTTGCTACTCCACCTCCATCTAAAGCAGACTTTTCATATTAGTTGGCCCTGGCACCTAGTCCACAGATGCAGCCACTTTTCCACACCATTCCTCTTCTACAGAACTGTCAGGGAAGCTAGTGAGGGGCCTCCTCTCCATATTTTCAGGGTCAGTACTTGTTCAGACTCATAGTGTGAGGATGACCAGGCAAACCAGAGAGCAGAGCTCTCTCTTGTGATGTCACTGCTAATGATCTGACCTCTGTTTACTTTGTGGCGTTGGCAGTAGGCAGGGACTTAGACACAAACAGTAACCCCAACTTCTGAGGAATCGTGACATCTCACTCTGCCTCAAATCTCCAGAAATACTGGAAAATAATCCCCCCCCCGCACCTCCCATCCTCGCAGAAGAGGGCTAGGCCAGGGATGGAAGGGGAGAACTTTCCCCAGGAGTGTCAGGCTCCTGAGCCTAAGCTGTTTCAACTAGAACCTGACTTATTGGTCTTCCCTGGGGGTCCGGTGTTATAAGCCCCTATTGGGAAGAAGAAGGACACATTTTCAAGGCCCCTGAAGCTTCCCTACTTGCAAAATCAGAGCTATTAATGGCCTTAAGTGTGGGGACCACAAAGTCACACCGGGAAGATGACTGTCCATTACATCTCAGTGAATTCAAGGGACAATCAGAGTCAATACCACTGCATCCCCCACCTCCGGCCAACTTCCAGGCATCAAGAAGGCACGGGGAAGAGAGGGTAGAGTGGGGACAGGGGGCGGAGAGAAGCCTTCCTCCCCCCAGGGGTGTGTTCAGCCTTAGGCTAGAAAGTCACCTCAGTGTGAAGGGACTGACTTATCCTACCCACCAACATACTTGGGGAAGCAGGGATTCACGACCAGAAAAGCGGATAGACTGGGAGGTTCATGAAGCTTAGCTGCCTCAGGGCTGGCCCCATATCCTCCATGACCTTGGCCATAAGTGACAGACAGGAAGAGATTTTGTCCCTCTGAGCAAAGTAGCTCTAACTTAGCTCTTTATGAATGATGTGTTTTCTAGTACCTTCTGGCAGATGAAATGTTCAGCAGGCCCTCTTCTCTCTGACTATCCATAAGGTGTCATGAGAAAATACTTCTAGTCACGGGAGTCACTGCCCTGCCCCGTCACACAGCCCGGGGACCTGCGTTTCCTTTCCTTAAGGTACAATAGCTACTTATTTTTCAGGGTCCATGAGTCCAAGTCCACTTTCCTCCGGGTCCTCCTATGACCACATCCTTTAACACACAGGGATGCACGCTCGCATCTCTCCTTTTCCCTCTGAGCCACATTTCCCAGGGCAGGCCAGCAAATGCCCTGGGACAGAGATGCTGAGAGGTTAGAACAGGCTTCCAACTTTGTTCTGCAGCTTGAAGACAAGGGTGAGAGGGGACTATGTGGACGCTCCCAGTCCACAGTCCCTCCTCCTCAGACAGTCACTCCTGCCAAGTATAAAGGAAGATGTTCTCTGTGGTGATAGTACCTGGGTACTTTCCCCGGGCTCTGAGGCAAACAACAGGGTGTAAATGAGAAGGAGAGTTGGGGAGGGAGGGCAGGAGCTACTGGCACTCTGCAGGGGTGCCCCAGAGAGGTTCTGTAAGGAGCAGATCCTCAGAGGCCACAGCTGGCAAATCAGCATGCCCCTGGCACACTCACTGCTGGGTCCATTATCTCCAGGATGGAGGGCTATAGGATACAGGGAGAGCAGAGGCCAAGGGAAGGCACTGGAGCCAGAGAGAGAATGGTCCAAAGCTTGGGACAGGTACGAAGCCTGGGACAGGTAGGAAGGAAGAGTTGAACTTTACACAAAGAAACTAGGATTGCCCAGGCCATTTAGAGCATTTGAATCATGGACTGAGCTGGGGCTGGAGAGCCCTGAAGTGGGGCTGGCATAAACAGAAGGGACTACAGGATAGGCAGACATATTTCTATGCTAGAATGTCATTTTTAGTCACAGCAGGAACTGTGAGTTTAGAAACAGCCCTGACTGGTAGTGATTGGTGGTCACAGCTGGCCAGCAACCTAGAGAGAGCAGTGAGTGTCAAGTCCCTAAGATGGTTTTAGGGCAGCCTAGATCTGGAAGCCAGGAGTCGGCCAAAATAGGATGGGCCAACCCTATAGACTGTCTAAGGTCCCAAGGAAGACACAGGGCTAAGGACCTGAGTATTGGGGGGAGTACTGTGCAGAGATGGAGAGATGGCATATCTTTCTCATTTTCTCGTCCTCCTAAACCTGCCATGGAGCTGAGTTTCTATCAGCTACCCACCCACCATTTGCAGATCTGAGTCAAAGACAAGAACAGCTCCCAGACATTCCAAGATGGAATGTTCGCTCCAAGACTGTCCACATGGCATGAAGACTACCCCAGCCAAGTCACAGATTGTTAGACAGATGGGCCACAACCCTAGCAGACTGAAGATACAGGTGGACGAGAGGGATTATCTTCACTGGGCAATATAAGAACTGATCAATCTTGGGGGAAGTGCCGAGGTTTGGTGAGGATGAGAAGGAAGAGGATGGTGTGCTGGACAACGCTGCTGTCTTGGAAAATGTACCCAAGCTCTACTGCCCCAGAAGGCATTGTGTACACAAAACTGAGAACATCTGATATTACTGGCATGTCTCTGCTACAGAAAAGGTACAATCTGCCCTTCCCAGAGTCTCATGTGGAAATGGAGCCTGGGAAACATTCTTGATTGACAGCAGAGACCCCGGGCCCATTCTGCATGGCGTGATGAGTTTTGATCTTTTAAAATTGGAAGGAAAAAGTGGAAGGGGGCTTGGAACGGCACCTCTCATTTGCCCTGCATCGGCAGCTCACACTCACAGGAGGATGGCAGAGACTGCCCTCTGCACATGGCAGACTTCTTGCTACTGGATCCGCTACATTGGGTTTAGAGTGCCAGAATGGGGAGGGAGGCAGAAAGATGCTTTGAGTTGACTTGTCCCAAGTACCTGCTGTCACAATTGTGGAAGAGACTCACACAGGAAGATAGGGCAACTGTCCCTCTAGTGTGGCAAGAATTGTTTGCTCTATGGTCCCCAGGCCCTGGACAACTCTGCAGCTCACATCCTGGAAGAGGGCTTTAGGTCTTGTGGGGAAGCACTGACCTGGGTGGCTGGCCTGGTTACTGGTGGGGGAATAGGGTTGAGGAAAGGAAGCTTAGTGGTGTTTTTTTATTACTGGCAGATCTAGCTGGCAAACCATGAAAACATAAGGAGGGTATGCAACAGAAACAGAACCAACTTAGGAAGGAGCGGGGGTGGAGGAATAAATGGGCACAGGTAGGAAGGAAACCAAGAGGACTAGGCAATACATAGCAAACTCGGATTCCTGCCTGGCTCTTGATTCCCTCACCCAAAGCTTGTGTCTTCAAAAAGCTCGTGTCTTCGTGGAGCTTGCTTATGCAGGTACCAGTGTGCCCTGGTTTCTAGCCTTTGTAATGTCCTAGGCATTCTGTTCTCAGCTCCCAACTCATAGGAAAATTCAAGCTGAGAGGACTAGGAAAGGCTCCTTGGCGTCCCTCGCCTAGTTCTCTGGCTGGAGGCCCGCCCTCTACAGTAGCGCCCTTTGACCAATGACATGAGGACTGAAGGCAACATTGTTAGCAGGTGCCCAGCTCCTGACCCCAAAGGAGGGGTCTCTCTCTACACCAAATACTTAGGAGCTGAGTTTCTGGGTTAAGGAAATCTTCAGTCCCTGACACCCAGTGAGACTCCAGGCCCTGGAGCCTGTTTTGCTCACAGACATGCTTGCTTATTCTCACTGAGCTGAACATATGCTAGCTGGTGGAATGGCGCTGGGTCCCCCCCATGCAGCATGCAAGGCTAGCATACAGCGTGTGCTCACCCTTTCAGGGGACTGTGGCACCATCAGGGCCAGGGGCCAGCTGTTCCCTCTATAGTACACCTTCTAGAGCTATCCATATGCTCAGAGATGTCAGGTCCAGCAAGGCTCAGGTGGCCACAATAGGTAATCTACATATGAGACCCCTTCCAAGCCAGTCTCCTTAGTAGGGACAAGCATTATGTGAAAGGAGGGGGCATGGTCACCTCCTCTAGCCAATGCTCTCTATCCATCTTCCNAGGGAGGGGGAGAGGATGAGAGGGAAGAGAAAACAGCATAGGTGAAACCACAGAAGAAAGCAGAAAGGGTCTGGCTCAAACCTGACTCCAGCACTATTACTATGGATAGTTGCAATCCTGAGGATGCTAAATGGTGTTCGGGAAGTCATGCTCAGCTCCACTGGAGTTGGGTTGGTTTCTTATTATTCATCTGGGGTTTAGAGACCTTTCTAATACATCACACCTCTGCCCATATTCAAGGATTTGCCATGTAAGAGGTGGCTGCAGGCACAGGTCAGGTAAAATGTTGTATTTCCAGCTCCTTTCCCAAGGGTGTGTTCTGTGCTGGCTGGGTTAAGTGACCCCCTAAGATGCTAGGAATTGAGGATGTAGATGTAGGTGGTGCATGAGCAACCAGCTAGGCACAAAGATAGCCCCTGTAGCTTCACAGTAAGATGCTGGGCAGTAGCAGGGGAGGGGTCATCCGTAGTGATATTACATTTGTATTGTAATAAATAGAGCTTACCTGAAGATCAGAGAGTAAAACAGCCACCCTGGTCAGCCTTATAGGCCAGGCAGTGGTGACACACACCTTTAATCCCAGTAGGCACACTAGTTTGCCACAGAAACCAGGTGGTAGTGTTGTACGCATTTAATCCCAGGACTAGAGAGGAATATAAAATGGGAGGAGACAGCTCTCAGTCTCATTCTGAAATTTCTGAAGGAAGGATCGCCATTTTGGACTGAGATAGAGGTAAGAGTCAGTGGCTGGATGTTTTGCTTTTCTGACCTTCAGATTGAACCCTATTACCTGTCTCTGAGTTTTTATTAATTGTGCTACAGCCACCCTCATCTCAGACTTTCAAAGTATATTGGAGCTCTGGAAGCACCTGGCCTGGTTTCCCACAACCTCAATCTCACCCAGTAATTGTACTTCATGAAAATAGGAACCAAATATGACTAAGAGTTCTGGAACAAATCTCTGACGATTTCCACAAATTCCAAAACATCTCTGCTTTCTTGCCCCCTGAAGTTGTAGAATTCTCCCCATCATGGTCACTGAAGTTGGGCAAAGGCTTTGTCTTCTGTCCTGTGCTGGGCAGAGAGGCTTTCTGTATCTCTAGAACTATAGAGAATGTACTATAGCCAGGCAGTCTCTGGCAACAGATCCAACCAGATACTTACCTGCAGTCCACCAGCCCTAACCAACTTCCTGTGTATCAGGAGGTTGGAAGAGGACACCAGGATTGGGAGGACACCAGAGAGGGGCATAGGGGACTGGCAGTCTTCTAGCTTCTGCTAGGTGCTGGTCTGCTGAGCAGAGGAACTCAGGGCTGCTGAGGCAGCATGGCCTGGTGGCCCCCTTGGGAAGCACAATGCTTGCCTTCGATCAGAAGACTCTATCTGGACCGGGATCAGACCATAGGACCCAAGCCTCCCGGGAGGCAAGTACGAGTCTGGATCATGCGATAATCCCAGGCATATTACCTCTTTTTTGACTCTCCCTTGCATATTAAATCCCCTAAACTTCCTGCCCATGTCAGCACCTTCATTAGGGCAGAAAGACAACCAGACATTCTTGTAGATGTCTCTAGACTTTATGAAATTTTATTACCTTTATGTCCCTTGCTTCTAGTGCAGTGTCTGGTGTGGTAAATATGGGTGGATGCTCAAGAAATTGTCGTTGCATAGACCACTGTACCGCTGGAAAGACAGCAAGCGGGTCTCCACCATTTTACAAGGAGCTGCCAAAGTTTTAAGGCTTCTTCAGGTTATGCTGAAGCCAGCATACATGCAAGTGAGCCAAGAGCGCCCTCTAGTGTAAAATTAAGTCAGGTGCAGCTCTGGAGAGGGATCTTAGTGGTTGGGACTTGCCACGACTTAGGGTATCAGTTCACTTGCTCTTTGTGAAGCTGGCTTAGTAAAGGGTTGTCCCAGCTGCTACTTGTCTGCAGCCAGACACCTCACCTTATTCAGGCTGCAAAGGGAGAGCATATTTCCCGATCTACTCTTAATCTAGTAAAGCAACTTTGATCACTGCCCTTTGTCCTGTGTCCTTGGCCCTATATGCCCTTGGCAAAAGGCAGGATGTTCGCAGAGCCCTCAGGGAGGACTCTCAGTTACATTCTTGCGTCCCTCAGTGGATGAGCTGTTTGCTTCTTCGGAATTTATCAGAACAATTATTTCTCATGTTTCCCCTGACCTCTTCCTATGTCCTTCCTTATTCCCCTACGAGGACAGACGGTTGACGCTAAGTAGCTGAGCAAGCCATGGCAAAGTGGAGGGCAAGGTCTGCCTGCATCTCTAAGAGTGATGACTTTTCCAGATACAGTATTGGTACCCATCTCTCAGCAACCAAGACAGGTCACTTTCTGCAGTGGGTAGGGCTGAGGATTAGTGGCCTCACTTCTTCTCCATCCTGGAAGGCCAAACCCAGCTTCTGGTGTTTCTCTAGGGCCTTTCTCTCCAAGGGCTGTCACCATGGACCTACCTTCATTCGGAGGTGCTGGGGTCTCCTCTGTGGCTGCTTCTCCAGAGCCCACCTGCGTCCTGGCACTGAGGGAGAAGCGGTAGCGGGACACAGGGTCTGCCCTCTGCATGGAGAACTTAGTCTGGTTGGGAGAGAAGTTTTCCACCAGCTGCTTTCCCAGTTTGGTTCCGTTAACTGGAGAGAGAGGCAAGTGGAAGGTTTAGTAGCTGCATGGGTTCTAGAAGCGGTGGCCTGAGAAGTTTCTGGAGTTTCTGGCAGGGGACTGGGCACAGGGTCCCTCCTGGTGGAAGCACTGAGGCACTTCCATTGTCCCTGAGTCCCTGTCTCTAGCTTCCTGAAAGTCACACGGTCAGATCTGAAAGACCCATTTACACTAAGCCCTCTGACAAGGTCAAATCTCTGGAATTCTTTTCTTCTGTTCAAACAGGACTGGGAAAAGTTCCCAGGGCTTTTGAATGCTATTGCCTCATTTGTAAAAGGCCACCTTCTTCAAAAGGGTCGGGTCTAGAGATCAATTCAGAGCAGCAGGGAGGGCAAGTGGTTGGTTGTTAAACTGTCAACAACTTGTCACCTGACCCTTTGAGTTTCCTGATGAGGGACAACACTGTCTACACCCTAACAGTCTTGAAGTGTGATGACATTCCTGTTCCACCTGGAGATCCTGAGCTCTTGTGGTAAGGACTTCCTGACCCAGGCCCCCAGTTCAAATCATCCCACAGTAGTCTGACTGTTCTACAGACAGCTGCCTTACAGTGTCTCTGGGCATCCTTGGATGTCTGCGCACACACTGCCCATAAGATGAAAGTGCCAATGGGGGGGGGACTCTCTTCTTTAGACTTGATGTTGGAGACTACACGCTCTCTGAGGGTTGGGATGGTCTCTCTCAATGGACCAGAGGACGCTTTGTCTCCCTCCTGCAGAAGGAGCTGTGTAAGAAGAGCAGGTATTGGGTCTTGCCTGCCCCCTTTAATGACCAGGAACTTTTCCTTGGTACTCTCATCCCTATGCCATGCCTTCTGCACCCATCCAATGGATGGAGGCTTCCCAAGAAAATGGTGAGAAGGGGTTTGCAATTACATCTGACTGAGAAAAAAAGCAAAAAGGCACAACATACAGGCCACGTATTTGAGAGTGTATCCAATCAGGATTCCATTGGGGTGCTCCGGGTGATCCCACTCCAGGTTGATGGTCTCCAGGTTGGGCTGTCGGACTCTGAAACGCCTTGGGGCACTGGGTACTTGGGTAAAGAAGAGGGAGCCAGGAGATGAGGGCAGGGAGGATGAGGAGAACACAGAAAACAAAACACAGGCATGAAGGCATGACCTCAGGCATCCCTGTGGGGGGAACCACTGCTGAACCAGGCCCTAGAACCTTGAGGGCAGAGCCTGATGCCTGCCTGGCAGGTATTTTCACCTGGTTTGAAGCCAAGGGGGCTCAGATACTGCTGATGAGGTGGGGGAAGACGTCAAATGAGTTTTCCTTTAGCAACTACCCTGGTCTTGGCACACATTAGGCTGCTTCAACCCTGCAAATATAACTCCAAATCATAGAGCCGCTTCCAGGCAGGGGACCAACCATAACTGTCTTGTGGCAAGGGTGCAGTTCTCAGTCCCCAGCCAAGGGCTCTCACCACTGGGTGCAGCAGCAGGCTCCAGCTTCTGAGCTGGGAATTATGGGTTCTCTGGGGGAGGAGAGAGAGACTCAGGGTAGAGCACCCGGAAAAGGGTGGGAGTGATGGGGAGAGGTTGACGACGGGAACTAAACTGAGGAAGGAGAGACAGGGATAAAGAAAACAAGAGGGAAGAACAAAGGAGAAGAGAAAGAGAAGAGAAGAAAAATGGAAACAGTTAAGGAGGGAGGGAGGCGAAACAGAAGGCAAAGCTCATGCTAAGTGGATAAAAGAGCCTATGGGGAACCAAGATGTGACTAGAACTTTGTAAATGTCTGGGCCACGGGGTTAGCTCAAACCATAAACCCACAGGAGGGTGGGGTGACACTTGGCAGTACTCCGTGCACATAGGCCAACTTCCTGAGAGTGTTTCTTGATGCCGAGGGGAGGCTTGTGAAAGTCTTGGGTGCCGGAATGCAGGACATCAAGGTGGCCAGGTACACATGTGACCTTCGCTTCAGAGAAGGTGCTGGGGTCAGTCTGAACAGCCTGTGTCTGGAATGCATCAGCACACCACACGGATCTCTTCAGACACAAGTTTCGGTAAGGACGGGCCACCTTGGTGATGGTCATCAGCTTGCTGAGGTCACCCAGGCTGTCGTGCCAAACCATGCTGGCTCTGCTCCAGGCTCACCGGTGACACTACCCTCATCCTACCCCACCTTGAAGAGCTGCAGGTCAGACCTACCTCCTTCCGGGGTGGTGAATTCTTTGGTCTCACTGCGAGGCCCATCACCTCTCCCGTTGACCACAACCATCTCCAGCTTGTAGTTACTGTAGGGGAAGAGGCGAGCCACCACGCCCCGGGGGCGGTCACCAGGGAAGCTGGCCTGCTGTCTCTTCTGAGACACCCACAGGTTCTTCAGCAAGCTGCTTTCCCTCCAGTAGTAAGCCTTTGAGACAGAGGCAGGCTGGTGAGGAGCCAGGCAGCAAGGCCAGGTTAGTGGTTAGTGGTGGTAGTGACTGGTCCTCCCTTTGCTTACCACAGTGTCCCAGTCTCGAAAGACCACATCTGCCCCATACAGGTTGGGGGGACAGCCTTACAGTCCTCACTCATTAGCCACTCATGAACAGAATGATGCTGAACCTGAACCAGGAGTGTGGTTTCACTCATTTTCGGAGCCACGCCACCTCTTTGGAGACTATGTCCCAGCCAGGTAACGTGCTGCCTGGGGAGAGTCCATGCCAGAACCACAAATGCGAATCAGGGATCCTGGCGCAGAAAACTCAAAGGCCACCTCAGTTTCAATTGGATTAGTACGGTGTAGGGAGGCTGCAGGTGGGCATGCAAAGAGCAGGCTGTTCTGAACAGTCGGAGTACGGGCAGCAGTTGGTTTAATTCTCCGAAGCCAAATGATTTTTGTATGGTTGACGATCTTTAGAGATGGCAGACACATGTCCAAGTAAGTTAGGGCACAGGGCTGTGCAGCAGCAGAGCTTGGATGGGAAGGGTGGCCTTGGAGGGTGGCAGAGGCGAAGGGTATAACGAAGGTCTTATTAGCAGTGGGTGAGAAACCACAGGACAATTTGCCCCAGCAGCGATATCAGTGGAGTGGCGAGGAAGTCTAGACTTGCAGAACTTTGATAAGTACTTCAGTAAGAAAACTTTCCAGGTTGGTAGGTTAAGGGTTAAAAGTTAACTGTTGGGGAGGAGCTAGATCAGGGGCACTTGCCAAGTTCCTTTCCCAATAAGGGACTGACCCCTTCTGTCTGTCCCCAGCTGTCCATCAGCCAACTCTTGATGACCTCAGAAGTCACAGACCCAGTGGGAACCCATGGCTATATTGTCCTCACTGCCAGCCAGCTGAAATGCAGCTACCCTCCTGAGGGAAAATCCTACCATTGCTCCCCCAACCTCAGCCCAGCCCTCTGAGGACACACGACTTGACAGAAACTGCTCCCAGGCCGAAAGCACGAGAGGCCAGGGCCTTCAGAATCTGTGTTGGGTAGCAAGCAGAGTTGGCTGTGGCCAAAGGGAGACAGCTTATAGCCCTTCAGTGGCTTTTCCTGTTAGTGTGGCTTTCTGGAACCAGGTCAGGGGAGCAAACAGCTCAGCAGGGGTCTCTGAGGGAAAGGTTGTCACTCAGAGGTGCTTCAAGTGAGGCACACGAAGATACACGTTTGTTCAAACATGTATACCAAACACATGTGTTCTACAGTACCAGCTCAAACCCAGCACCCTCCTAAGGAGTTCTAGCTGGACTGGATCTTCAATACACCACGTGTGTTCATAGAGTCATGAGCTGTGTGATGCTCTGCCAGCAACGGACCGTGAATAAGATTCTTTTACCTAGTGATGGTGCTATAGCCCATCATGATGTCATACTACACTATATGTGCAGTGATGTTGCATAAACAGGTCTACTGGGCTGCCAATCACAAAATCAAAGCAATATGATTGGACTGCTCAGTAATGAACATCACTATGTTGCTGCTTTACACATTTATAAAACCATCTATGCTTCATATTTACTCAATACTCTCGTTCTGCCTGTGTAGTGCCGGGAACTGAACCCAGGTTCATGAATGTTAGGTGAGTACTCTACCACCGAGCTATGCCCCTAGGCCCTACTTTATACTTTATCTTATTTTAAAAATGCAGCCTACTGTAAAAACAGTTTTCAGTGTTACGGTGGCAACAGCCTCACACAGCGTAAGTAAGCTTGCTGTGTGTGTTGACTGCAGTAAGCAGCCATGCTGAGGCACTGGCTTATATCACCTAGGTTTGTCTCAGTACATACCATGATGCTGGCACAATGACAAAATTGCTTAATGATGCATTTCTCGGAATATGCCCCTGTTGCTAGGTGAAACATGAACATATGAATAATACACATAATTATATGTATGCATGCATATGTGCTCCACTGGGTAATTTTGAACTCCAGAAAGCATCTTGAATCAACTTTAGACCCATGAGCGTTCCTAGGGTCCCTTCCAGATCCCCCTCCCCACGGCTGCTGCCCCGTGCCCTGGTTAGCGAGCAGGTGGTT
>LOEQ01000550.1:152604-162954 GCA_001685075.1 Bramus lutescens | reverse complement strand
AGAAGGGTGATTAGTGCTGACGTAGATGGCAGCCATTACCTAGAACAGTGAGGTAGGCCTTGGCCAGGTCTTGGTCCAGCTCGGTGCTGGCCATGCACGTGTAACTGCCTTGGTCGCGCTCTGCCACACCAAAGATGGTCAGGGAGTCATCTTCCTTCTTCATCCTGCAAGATGCGGGACTGAGTTAGCAGGAGGGTGGCTCCGTATGCTGCACATCTGTTACTCTCTTGCCGCATGGGGACAGTGAGAAGATAGAGGAGGTGGCAGGGCCAGGGGAGAGCTACGACTCCTTAGAGCGGTGCGAGGTGCCATCTCAACACTCTGATGTAGGAGAAGAGACAATGGAGGGGATGCTCCTCAGCATCCACACTGCACCCATCTCTGAGACTTTCTCGTGGTGCACACACTTCCCAAATTAGGGTACCATCACCCCGACACACCTAGAACAGGCTGGTGTTGTTTCTCTTCCCCTACATGTGTTTTGTCCCGTGTACCAGTTTGGGTGTTCTGTCCATGGGCTCCTCTGACCTGTGTCCACCAGAGGGAGGAGCAGCCCAGAGAAATGCAAGATTGGAGTAGAACTGTCAGCACCAATGGGTGCTGGATGCCTGTGCACTCAGGCAGAGTGCGGCCCTGCACGAAGCTGGGTGAGACTGGGAATGGATGATGCCTTACTGACTAGAAGAGAGATAGCAAAGAGAGTCCCAGGAAGGGGGATGAGGTCAGTGGCTCTCAATCCTAACTGCTTATTACAAAACACCCAGAGGACCTTCCAATACCATCAGCGCCCTTACACAAACAAAGCCCAAACTGCTGTGGGAGGGGTAGGTGGGGCACCAGCAAAACACCCAGAAGATCTAGGAGCTGAGAATCACCAGGCATTGCATGGAATGTGGTAGCTGAGGTCAGACCTGCCCTCTACTGGGGAAGAAGGATACTACAAGCAGAGCTGAGAGGATTGGAATGTGGATGGCAGAAGAGAGACATACGGAGGGGGTAGGGAGGAAAATGAGATATAAAAGAAGGGAGGAAAATGAGATATAAAAGAAGGGAGGAAGAAAAGTGAGAGAAGGTGTGAAGGAGAGAGCGACAGGTAGAGAAGAGAGAAGAGTGGCTCCTGAGGCTGCCCCCGAGGAAAGGGCCGCCAAGGCCATCACCACTAGTAGCCCCCTAGTAGCACGCATGACTCTGAAAGGAAGAGCAACTGTCCTCTTCAATGTGCGTCAGGAATTGGGATGGAGAACAGAAACCTGTTTCCAATGTACAGTGGTTCATCGTCCTTCAGCCAGGAGACCGTGAGCTTCAAGGAGGGGTCATGCTTCACGCGACACTCCAGCTGCACCGTCGTGCCCCTCTTGACCACCTGGTCCTCAGGCATCCTGTAGATCCTGGTGGGGTCTGTGAGGACAATTGGAAAGCTGGCACGGACCCCTCTTCTGCCCACCAACCCCAAAGTGGCCATGTAGTGTGACATGCCTGCCCTTGAGGTGTCAAACATAGTAGAGCCAGCTGTAAGAGGTTCTGTGTGTGGGGTGATCGAAATCCCCAAAGAGTCCTGCGTGGTGGTGAGGGGAAGCGGGTGAGCTTCTGGATCAGGTTGATAAGGGGCCTTAGTGTTCCCACATTTAGGTTAGCTAGAGCCACTGAGAGGACGTGGTGTCCACCAGACCTCAGGCAGGGGCATCTCTTATTGCACCTATGGATACCTGTGAGCATAGCTTTCTACCTGTGATCCCCCTTGCTTACCTTTGACCTCCAGGCGGACTTGATTTTCAGCTTTGCCCAGGATGTTGGTGGCCACACAGGTGTAGATGCCTTGGTCCTCTTTGCGGATCATCTTGATTTCCAGACTGCCGTTTTCGTAGACGTGGTAGTTACCACCATCCAGGTTGCTTCCTTGCCCATTCTTAAACCTCACAATAGAGCAGCGAACACAGCATACTGAGAAAGGACTGGCCCAAGGGAGCTAGGAAGCAGCAAAGTCCATGGTGGGGTGGGGTGTTGGGAGCGTGAGGTAGACTCGTGGAGTCCTGAGTTTTGCAGGCTCTGCCTATAACCACTAGCTGGCTCTGGAGAGACACAGCCCCTCACTGAACCATATGGGAGTTCACCCAGATGGCCACCTTTGATTGTTTAAGGATCCCTTTAGGGCAGATGGGAGTAAAAAGACAAATGACTTCTGCCGGGGAGACCTGGTCTTCTGGGACTTACCATCGGAGTGTTGGAATAGGAGACCCAAAGAATGGACAGTCCAACCGTGTCCGATTGTAAAGGATCACCCTGATGAGCTGGTTCCGGGGAGACAGCATCCGAGGAGGCACATCTGAAAGCCCAGAGGGTCAATTTGCCATTATAGGTGTGGCACACAACCCTTCCCCTTCCTGGTGTCACCACAGTATGCTTCCAGCTTCCAGCGACTTTCCAGACACCTGGGTACCTGCCCCTTTCTTTTGCAAGCCTTGTCTAAGGGAAACTGTCCAAACTATAGCCCCTGGGGTTCAGGTGTCCCAGGATCATTACAAATGCTTTGTAGACCACGGTCATGTTACAATGTCAAAGGATGGGGCATCCTTGCTGGAAGGTTTAGGTGAGGAAGGGTGTATTTATCCATCTACCTCACATCCAAACTAGCTTTCTGCAAAGGGTTTCCCCAAATTATCCCACAGATTCTGGAGCTGATCCCCTGTAGCTCTGAGACAGCTTGTAGCTACCAGTTCCCATGGTCCTCTCCTTGCTCAAGGAGTGCAGCAACCAAGCTTGGAAGCACTTTCTACCCACCTTCTCTGATGGAATAGGTCCTGTGGTCACCTGGCTTGGTGGAGGGCAAGTCCTCCAGTCTCCCCACAAACCCCACCTCCATGCTCCACACCTCCCCAAGTCTTCCCAGTGTACCTGGGCTCCAGAGAAGAAAATGTACCCAATGGCATCACTACACCCTGGGAAGACCCCACTGCCAGTGGGCAGAGTTGGCTATGAGGGTGTGCTCACCCAACACACTGACGAAGGCATTGGCCAGCAGGTAGCCATGTTCGTTGGATGTATTGCACTGGTACACAGCCCTGCTGCTGATCTGAGTGTCCCGGAAGATGATAGTGTCTCCAGCTACCTCACGGTTGGGGTTGGGTGGTGCAGCTACAAGTAAAAAAAAAAAAGAGGTTTTCCGTAAGAAATGGAACCAGGTAGAGTGAGGGGCAAGCAGGGCTCTGGACAGGGTCCCATACATGCTAAGGGTACTATGGAAGAGGCAGCTGGGTGGACCCAGGTAGATCCAGCTTTGAGATTTCGCACCACAGGACCCTGTGACCTGGGCCCTCTGGCAGTTTGTTTCTCAATCCATCATCTGGTCAGAATCTGAATCTTTGCTTTATCCAAGCAATAGCTGGGTAGCTATGGCTGAAGACATGAGCTATGGAAAGACTAACTTTGAAAACAGGAATCAAACTGCATCTCCAGTCAGCTTTATTCACTGTCTGCTTCAGATCCTGGTTGATGGGACAAGCTATCACCATCTCATGACAATATCCTGAGGCTTTCCATATAGGTACAAGGTGAATGGTGGAAGGCCCAGGAACATCATTACTGTTTTCACTCGATTTATTTAGTTAGTTAATTTTCCAAGACAGGGTATTGTTTTGTAGCTCTTGCTGACCTTGAACTTACCATGTGGCCCAGACTAGCCTTAAACACGTGGCAATCCTCCTGCCTTAGCCTCCCAATCCTTGGGATTACAGACATGAGTACGTCATTGTTCCAGACACTCATTCATTATGATTTTAACCCAATGTACACTGACAAAAATACAGCAACATCCAAGTAGCCCAAACACACTGTTTTCCCATCCTCTGGGCAGAACCTCACTCACAAAAAGCTGCCCACTAACCAGAGCTTCAAGTCAACCGAAGTAGCCTACAAGAGAGGCCATTCTTGCCCATATTTCTCCTGGTATTACTGGCCTTGGGGAGCTGCAGGCCTTGCTCATATGTCACTCTGAGACTTGGGACAAATCAATACATCTGGGAGCATCATTTCTATCTTCCCTCTGAGAAGGAAGAATGAGGAGAGAAAGTGAAAAGGGGCTATAAAACAAAACTTTCCAGAAAAGTAAAGAACAGCCACTTCTCTCGTTTGCAGACTATGGAAATATCTGGACTTGGGAGCTTTGGCTTTGGCTCGCCCAGGCTGTGTGTTCACTGGGATTGCTCAGACCTGCGAGTCCAATGGGAGTCTGGCCCTACGGCGCCACTCAACAGATAGAGAATCTGGGGACTCAGCAGAAGGTAAATTAAGGCATGCATAGTCAGTGTCCTATCCATCTACCCTGGGACCTACTCAGCGAAAAGGTACCTGGAGCATGGCTCCACCAACCTGAACACCTCCTTAGCCTGGCCAGTTTCCTGAACCCAATTTCCCTGCCAGTCACTTCTCTTAGGCTTGCTGCAGGGGCTGACAGATGACCTCAGTGCCAAGGCTCAGCTGCCAGCCCTGGGCTGCTGCTACAGCACAGTGCTACCAAGTGCACCACCACTGCCTGCTTCCCCCAAAGTCTACAAGGACAGAAGACTGTGGCCAGAGGGCTGTGGCTACATCTCTGCTTGGGACAGCCACAGACTCAGTTATAGCCCTCTGCAGTCCAAAGCAGGCCGCAGCTCCCGGCCTCTGGTGGCCTCCTGCAATCCAAAGCCCACTTTCCTCACCTTCTGGGGTTTAAAGAGTACAGACACAGCACCTAGCCAGCTGCCTCCCCTTCACCTGTCTCCAATTATGCACCTGCTCCTTTCCTTGACTACTTTTAAAATGATTTTTCTACTTAGCATATGAAAATTATGGGTTGATATTCTCATGTAAACATACCGATGAGCTTGGATCATCTTCCCCCAACTACACTCCCATCTCACCATGCTCCCCTTGTTCCCAGCTCCACAACCTCCTTTCTGCTTTCATATCACATAGACTAGTGTTTATATTCAACTAGTGAGATTTTTATCTTTCTCCTCCTTCTATTGCCTTCTCTTATCTCCCCTTCCTTCCTTTTAAATCTTAAATTTCTCTCCCCTTTTACAGACTTCTACCTATGTGTTCTTCACATATGTATGTATGTATTTAAGTCCAAATTCCACACATGAGAAAATACGGAACACCTGTGTGAGTATGACTTATTTCATTTAGTATGATGCCAACAGCTGGAATAAAACAGCTGGTTTTATTCTTTATGTCAGAATAAAAGACCATTGTGTCTCTGTACTGTGTTATTCTCTGTCTGCTCATCTGCGGATGTGCAAAGGGGCTGCTTCTGTCTCCTGGCTATTGTGAACAGTGTAGCGAAAGTATGGGTCTACAATTATCTCCGTGGTGTGCAGACTCAGATTCCTTTGAGCACATTTGTGATCAGGAATGGTGTCGCTTATTATACGGTAGTTTTATTTCTAGTTTTCTAAAGGTATTTTATTTTGTGCGTATCTGCTTGGCTGTCTACATGCCACAGCACAGGTGTAGAGGTCAGAGGGTACCTTCTGGGAGTTGGTTCTCTCCTCTCATCACGTGAGCCTTAGGGTTCACACTCATGCTCTCGGGCTGGGCAGCAAGTGTCTGAATCTTCTGAGCCACCTCACCAGCCAAGTACAAAATGTAAGAAAGGGATGAAGGCTGCTTTATCTGTGATGTGTGTGGGGACAGGTCTGCCACCACGCGTGTGATCAGAGGACAACTTTGTGGAGTTAGTTCTCCCCTTCCATTTTTATCTGGGTTCTAGGGATGGAACTCAGGCTTGTGCAGCAAGTACCTCCACCTGCTGAGCCACCTCAACAACTCTGTTCTCAGTGTGTGTGTGTGTGTGTGTGTGTGTGTGTGTGTAGACAAAGATCTCATTATGTAGCCTGAATTGACTTGGAACTCACTCAGTAGCCCAGGCTGCCCTCAAACTCACAGAGATCCTCCTGCCTCTGCCTCCCGAGTGCATGCACCACCCCCAGCACCTCCTTTAGTTTTCTGAGGAACTTTCACAGCTGACTTCACAGTGGCAGGTGCATATGCGGGTTCCTCTCTCCTCACACTCTAACCTGCATTGTTTTTTGTCTCATTCTGGTTGATGTTTTAATTTGCATCTTCCTGATGGCTGGGGTGTTAAATGTGTTTTCCTTGTATTTGTTGGTCATTCATATTTTTTTGAGAACTACCTGTTCAGTTAGTTTGCCTGTTTGTTGATTGGATGGCTTGTTTTCCTGGTGCTAAATCTTGGAGTTCTTCATAGAGTTTAGATATTAATCCTGTTAGATGTACAGTTGGCGGACACTTCCCCCCTTTCTGTGGCTGTCTCTCCACTCTGCTGGTTGTCTCACCACTGTACAGAAGCTTTTATCCTACACACACCCGATCCATCGTTCCTGGAACGATTTCCTGAGATGCTGAAAACTTTTGCAGAAGGCCCTTGCCTATGGCCACATCTTCAAAAACACGAAACACTGTTTTCTTCTAACAGTTTTACATGAAGATTTTTGAGCTATTTCACATTGAATTTGGATCTAGGATCATTCTTTTACATGTGGACATCCAGCGTCTCCAGCACCATTTGTTAAAGAGGCTGTCTTCTTGCCAATGAACGTTTTTGCCACCTTTTTCAAAAATTAGATGGCTATGGTTGAGAGTTTATATCAGGGTTGTGCATGCTAATCCATTGGTATATTTACATTTTGTTCCAGAACCATGCTATTTTTAGTATTTATTATTACTATAACTCTGTAGTATAGTTTGAGATCAGGTATAGTGATGTCTCCAGCCCCTCCCCCTCCTATTTGGGATCTTTTTTTCCCCCACATGATTTTAAAGACCTCCCTCCAATTCTGTCATTAAGATTTAGGTGAGGATGGAGTACACTTGTAATTGATTTTGGTATTAATATTTATGGTATTAATCTTGCCAAACCATGAACATGGGAGGTTGAGATGGTTAGTGTTATCCCCTTGACAGGTTCTAGAATCCATAGACGACAAGGCTTAAGGCATGCCTGTGAGCAAGCATATAGACCAGACGGGTGGAGGTTGGGAAGATCAATCTTGACTGTGAATCTTTCCACAGTTCTGGCCTGAACAAAAAGTAGAGAGTTGACACCATCATTCATCTCTCTATCTACTGCAAATGCAGCTGCCTCCAGCTCAGACAGCCATGAACGCCCAGCTAAGGGGGGCCACATTCTCAAACTGTGAATCAAGCAAGCTTCCCTTAGATTGCCTCTGTCTGGTCACTGCAGTGACCAGACAAGGAACTACCCCAAAGGTCCTCCCGATTGCTAGGGTCGTCTTTAATCACTTTCTTCAGCGTTCTGAGTTTAGTCGTGGCAGCTTTCCCCTTCCTGGTTAGAATTACCACTGGGGTTTTGTTTTGTTGTTTGTTTGTTTGGGGCTTTGTTTTTGTTTATTTTTGCTTCTTTCATTGTTTGCTTTTCTTTGTTTATTGTTTTGTTGTTGGTTTTCTTTTCCTTCTCAGCAAGTTTGCTATTAGAATGATTTTAGCTTGCAACTGTTTTACTGATAATTGATAACTTTTCCATCTATGTTTATCAGGGAAACGTGTGTGTGTGTGTGTGTGTGTGTGTGTGTGTGTGTTCTTTTCAAGCTAGATAACTGAGTTAATGAGTCTGGTAATGTCCCTTTCTTTTTTACTTCATGAACAGTTTGAGATGCACTGGTGTTAGCACTCCATAAAGGTCTGGTAAATTCTGCAGCAGTGAATCTTGCCTGGTCCAGGCTTTCAATCTTGTAGCTTTTTTGGGGTCTGTTCAATTTGCTTATACATTCTTGATTTAATTTAGGTAGGTCATATGCATCTAGGCTTTATCCATTTCTTCTAGATTTTTCAAAATATATATGCTTTTCCTAAACATTTTCTAGATTTCATTGAGACCTGTGGTAATGTCCCCCTCTTATATCTAATTTTATTAATTTTGGTATCCTCTCTTTCCTTCGGTTCATTTGGATAAGAATTTGTCAGTCTCATTTGTTTTTCCAGAGAACCAACTCTTTGTTTCACCGAGTTTCTTTCCTGATTTTTTTGCTACTCCTTTCCATTCACCACTTTTGGGTTTGAATTGTTCTTATTTCCTCGAGACCTTGAGGTTCACCCTTGGGTGATTTAGGTGAGATCTTTCAGAAAAGGAGTCACAGTTATGAATGTTCCTCTTAGAACAGCCTTTGATATAGCTCAAAGGTTCTGATAAGTTGTGCTTTTTTGTCTCATTTGATTTTCAGAATTTAATTTTTTTCTCCAAGGTTTCTTCAATGACCCACTGCTCACTCAAGAGTGCACTTGTGAGATCCTGTCTTTTTTCTCTTTATTGATTTCTAGTCATATTTCACTGCACTCTGAAAAGATACAGAAGCTGTTTCGATTACTTTATATTGTTATAACTTTCTTAGAGCATAAAATATGATCTAAGTGTGATCAACTTTAGTGAAAGTTTCATGGATTGCAGAGATGAATTTGTTTTTGCATTGTTGAGAGGAATGTTCTGTAAATGCCTGCCAAGTCCATTTGATCTTGGGTGTGGATAACTCTGAAGTTTCTTTACTGACTTCAGGTCTGGATGGCCTACTTATTGATGAGATGAGATATTATGGTCACCCATCACTGTATCAGGAATCAGCTGTTGCTTTATACTTGTGGTGTTTGTTCTATGAAACTGGAAGTCCCAGCATTCAATGGATATATATTTACAATAAGCTCTCTTCTTGATGGACTGTTCATTTTACTAGTATGTAGTGGCATACTTTATTGTTCCTGACCAATTTTGATAGGCAGTGTACTTAAACAGAAGCTGAAAACGAGCTGGTATAGCTGTTCTCAAAGCTGTTAGTTTGGCAAATTCCTGTCTTTAATTTTCACACTAAGTGTGCCTTTGTCAGTGGGCTGTGTTTTGGTTTGTTTTTGAGAAAACAAAGAGTTGGATCTTTTTTCTTTTTTTTAATCCAGCCAATTAGTCTGTGACTTTTTATTGATGAGTTCGGGCCACTTGTATTTAGTGTTATTAATGGGAGGTTTGCTAACTCCTGAAATTGTTGGTTATTTTTCTGGTTACGAAATTATTGTTTGCTCTTTTTTCTCTTTTCTCCATTCATATTAGGGGTTTGCTAGTTGACTGTGTTGGACACGGTGGATCCTTTCTGAGTTTCCCTTATTCATCTATTCTATATGATAATGTTTTATTCTTTTATGGGCTCTCTTAGTTGGGACTTTATTCTTCATGTTGAGGATTTCCTCAAGCATTTCTGCAGAGTGTGTTGGTGGTCAAGAGTTGCTTTAATTTGTGCTTGTCTTGAAATGTCCTTATGTCTCCATGAATTTATTTTAGTAAATATTTTTTACATTTATTTAGCGCAGGTGGAGGGAGGGTATGCATGTGCCATGTATATACCTGGAGGTCAGATGAAAACTTGATACTCTCCTTCTACCATGTGTTATCAAATTCAGGTTGTCAGGCTGAGACATATTGCCAGTTCCTCTCCATGAATTTTAAAAGATAATTAGATGTATATAGTAATTTTGGTTGACAGCTAGTTTACTTTCAATGAGATTAACCTACATTTTCCTGGTCATTTTTAGGGTTTGTGTTGAGGTCTGATGTTACTCTCATGGATTTGTGAGTTGATATTTTTCTCTTACAGCTTTTAATTTCATTGAATAGATTCTCTATACGTTAGTTTTTTTTTTCCTCAGCTCTTTCTATTGCATCTGGATTCTTAGGATCTCAGGATTTTAGGAAGCTGTTGTTGGGCTTTTTTCTTTTTAATTTTAGGATGATGACTTCTTTGACGCTTCCTTCTATTCCTGGTAGTCTTTCTTCTTGGTGTGGTCTGCTGATGATTTCCACTGTGTTACTTTACTGGATTTGTTGAGTTTTCATTTCAGCATTTCTATTTTATTGAAAGCTCTCACTTCCCTTGCTCTTCCGTGGTGCTGGCTTTCCTGTGTCTCTGAATTTCTCATATACTGCTGGCCCTGTCTCTTGATCTGCCCTGATTTCCTCACTTCATACAGCAGCTTGTATCAGTTCCCCTTGAGGCCACTGGTGGTTTCACATGTAAACATTTGAATTTTTCACTTGTCATTTACTAACTTCACGTCTTTGGGTTCAGTAGCTGAGGAATCAAGATCTTTTGCAGGAGTAAGGCTGACATGGTTTTGGTTCGCTTTGACTGTTTCTTATGTTTCTCCATCTGAGCCATGATTTACGCATCTGTTGGCTTTGGTCTTTGATAGCTCCTCCAGTTCCATTTGGACATCTTCTTATTGAGATTGTTTGTTTTAGTTTTTCAAGACAGGGTTTCTCTGTGTAGCCCTGGCTGTCCTGGAACTCGCTCT
>LOEQ01000550.1:127376-143287 GCA_001685075.1 Bramus lutescens | reverse complement strand
AAAAAAGCTCTGAAACCGTAAGCTGACATAAATCTCTGATCTTTCAAGTTGTTTCTCAGATAATTCAGACAGAGTGATGCCAAAGTCCATTTTCCATCCATCTGCCACTAATCTTTGAGTCTCTGTTGAGCCCTCTGTGGAGCTCTACCCTGCTGAAAACTACCTTCTAAGAGTTTAGCAAATGGAGACGCGCACATTGGAAGAGCAAGGAGGAAACACTTCCAATATGAGCCACCCCAAAGTCCCTCACTGGCCACCTTGCTACATGTGGGCAGTGTCCTGAGGCATCCCTTTGGCACCTTGCCTGACCAGCTGTCCACTCTGCCACCCCGCAGGAGTTAATGTCACAGTATCAGTCAAGTTAGCCAAAGTGGATTAGGACAGGAGAAGTTACTCCCAGGACTCACCACTATACATGTCAGGGTGGTTTCTTAAGGACGAGTCATTATAAGGGTTGTCTGCAATAAACAAAAGAGGGTGAGCAAACAGGGAGGCCCAGAGCAGCTGTGGGCACAAACACAAGGAGGGAGAGAACAGAAATGCAAAGCCGCATCACAACTGAGGAGAGCGCCAGTGGGGTTTTGCATGTGGAAAAGGAATGCGCTTGGGAGAGAACAGCTAACACAAAACAACTCAGAAGGAAACAAAACGGTTAACTCCTGCGAAAGAAGGCAACAATAAAACGAGATTATTTCGAAAGTAAAGAAATTAGGCTTGAGCTCTGCTTGGTCCATCTATATTTTGAACAAATGAGGTAAGGAAGGATTAGTGTCTTGTAGCATCTTGTGGCTGGTTCTGAACCAGCTTCTCCCCGGGCCTCAGGACTCCACGTCAGACCAGCTAGAGAAAAAGGAATGTTAGTGAGTCCTGCAGAGGACAGCAAAGCCCTGCCTGGCAGTAGTGAGGCTGCAGGGGTAGGTGTGTGTGTGTGTGTGTGTGTGTACGTGTATACACACATGTGCAATGTGTGCACGCATACAGTAAGACAATCATCAGCAGAGAGGGAGACAGGGGGCCCTTTGCAGTGCCCAGCAACAAGAACATCCTAATCTGACCAGGTGGGCATCACTGTAGACCCTGCCAGACATCTTCTGGGAGACCCTGGTGGAGGTTCCTGCAGGGGAGTTTGGGTCAGGGCAGCAAGATGAGGGGATGAGTCCTATACCAGAGACCTGGAGCTCTCTGGACAGCACGGGTACAGGGACTTTCTTTAAAAAGCAAGTTCACTGGCTGCCATTCCAGTGTAAGGTGGCTGAAGCCCTGGATCATCTAGTCTTCAGTGAAGACATTTTAGAACAGGACACATAAACATACCACTCTTCTTAGGTAGCTTTTTACTCTTACCCATATCCTTGAGGGTTCAAATTCTGACAGTGCCCACAGGGGAGAGAAGCCAAACAGACAACCTCCGAGAAGCCAGGACACAGTCCAACTTCAGGGAAGCCAGCGGCTGTGTTAGAACATTTGCATTCTTAAAGACAGATCATATCCCATCACAAGTAATTATAAAAGGTTATGCAAATTCTTTTCTGGGCCTGGCACTGGACTGCACCCCCAAACTGTTTTACAGGCAGCAATGGAAAGATTTTGACTCTCAGAACTGCTTTTCACTGTGGGGCTGGTTGAGACAGACCTAGCTGCTTTAGAAGTCAATTTGGATGGACCTGGCTGGAAGGTGGGAACTGGTCCACAGTGGGATGAAGGGATAGGTGGTACCAGGGAGGGGGTGCTGAGGTAGTGCTTGGGAGAGGATGTCCATCCCCCAGGGGAGCAAAGTGGCATGCTCAGCCAAAGGGGGCCCTTCTCTTTCACTCCCATGGTACCAGGTGGAACAGGGGCTTTCTCTCTTCTAGGGAAAGACCAATGTGCATATCCATTCTCACTGTAGCTTTGGCAACATGTGGAAGAGATCAGGGAGATTCTGTCCTTGAAATGCCATCTGAACGCTAGCAGGAAATGTAGAGTGCCCTCCATTGTCCACCTTGGCAGATCCCTTTCTCTCTAACTAGGGTGCCTCTAACAGTAGCAATGGAGACCTTGTGCCTGTCACACTATGGACAAAGATGTCACAGATGTGTCTTTATTGGCTTGATTCTCCTGCTTATCTTTTACTTCATCCTAAAACAAGTTAAAAATGATTTTTAGGTTGTCTGATATTTTGTTCTATACATATACATGTAAATATATGTGTACATTATTCTCCCCTTCCTTGGGGAGAAATAATAAAAGCAGTGTAAGGAGACCAATTTTGTCCCCAAAGGCAGACTGCTTGGCTTCCCATCCAGACCTGGTTCTAAAGACAGCAGAGCAAACCTGTGCCCTTTCTAGACAGGAAAGTCAACAAAGCCCAACTGTGCTATTTTAAGAAACTGTGCCCAATGCTAGGCTGGCTCAGACGCCCAGGACTTGCTTCCAGCCAAAGTTGCTCTTGGGAGGACTCCAGGAAGCTGTCAGGACTCTGTTCGGGTCACCAAGAGGGGTTCTTGTCATTGGGAGGAGAGAGCTTCCAACAGGACAGGCAACTTAGGGTGAGGCAGAAGCAAGCATCCCTTCTGTCCTCTAGAGAAAAGATTGCTTCTGGAAAGTTCCACTGCTAAGTGTCATTTAACCTGAACCTGCTCCCAGACTCTGCGCAGGACAGCATGAATCCTGGCTCAGACCCTGGAGTGGCAGGCTGACTCCAGGATACCCTTTCTAGGTGGACGCGAAGGCTGTTCAGGGTCACCCTCTTGATAGCACTGTTCTTCCTCATTGAAAGCCCTGTCCTAGCTGAGGATACTCAGAGGACTTGGGCAGACCACCCCATCCTCCTTCATTCAGCCAACTGGCTGAGAGCCACCTGAAGTCATCTGGGGAGGCCCAGCAGGTGAATCAACTTCCTGTCCCAGGGGTCTCCTGGGGTTGGTTCAAGAGTCAGAAAGCCAGTGCTTCTGCAGCAGCAGGCAGGACTCCTTGCTAGGGTCTGAGCAATCCCGTGGGCTGTCTGTCCTGTCATGGGCGACAAAACCCATGGGCAAAGGCATATCACAGACCAGGAGGCAGGTGACCAGAGGAGTGTTCAGAGGGAAAGACTAGCAAGAAAAGAAAGCTAGGAAGGGGGAGAAAGAACAGAGAAAGGAAATGAAAAGAAGAAAATGGGGAAAAAAAGGAAGAAGAAACCATGAGAAACAAACAAGGGGAAGCTTCTCCGTATGGGCGGGCGTTCCGTCCCTGAGGAGAGGGATAGACCAAAGAGGTCTCTGTCGGTGCATAACAAGCCTACCCAGGCTTTGCCCAGGGGACTGTGCAGGGCAGCATCAGTCCGTGGCGGTAGCCTTGGGACATCAAGGCTCAGCCTCATCGTGACCTGTGGTCCTCCTGGCATGACATCCTCCCTTTCCTCACCATCCACAGCACAGCACTGACAACAACATTCACAACACGAGTCAGACAGATTAGACTCTTTAGAAGGTCTTCTTCTAGCCATGTTACATGTCCATGGTGTAAACAAACCCAGGTGACATCTTGAACAAGCTGAGGACTGTAGTTGAAAGTTCTGCCTGACTTGTGGTCGCATGCCTCTGGAGAGAGCCATCACCACTGTAGTGGGTCAGAGAATGCTAATTTGCTTCAGTATTAGCCCAAAACAACCAGGGGATAAAAACTAACCTCTACAAAGCAAAACATAAATCTGCAGTTTGTGATACAACAATTCCATTACATTACAGAACGAAACATAATTTGTTCTGTGTGTCCGCTGGTCCTGGCATCTTATGCACTGGCTTTCTGGAAACACACAACAAATGACTAGAAATAAAAGGAATAAGCTGACTGTACCATTGGGATCCTGATTGGATGGTCATCTCAAACTCCAGGAGCATTTGAATGAGAGCTAAAGGCCCCAGACAGCCCAAGCCTGCCGAGGTAAGACAGGGCTGGACCTTGGTATGTGACTCTGATTCCAACCAAAGGGCAAGCATTGGTTTACACAGGAACAAGTCTGACTCAAGACTTCTGCATCCAGAGATGCTGCATAAGGCAGTGGCAGTGGCTCAGGCACAATGAGCCAGAGAGGAATTCTGGGCAAGCCACCGGGATGCACCATGTGTGGGCTTAGGGCCTGCTTCCTGTGGCCTCCAGCCCTGAGCAGGGCCCACACTTACTGGTAAGGACCTTGAGGGTGAAAGGATTCTTCTGCTGGATGGTGTGGGTGAAGTGGAAACGTGCATTGCAGCTGTAGTCGGTCTGCATGTCCTGCGGCATGACGTTGGAGAAGTAGAGGTCCCCATTGTGGCCCTGGGAGACACGCTTGTCCTGAGTGATGGGCTCCATGGCTGTGGGGAAGCAGAGGGATGACGGAGGTTAGCAGACCAACTCAGTGATAATCAGCTCTTCTGATGAGGAGACCAGATGCAGACTGGAGCTTGCTACCATTTAGTCAGCTCCTCCCAATCCTGCAGCAGGGTGAGTCCACTCCTTAGAGCAAAGGGAAGGGCTGAATGCATTTAAACCCAGATGGCCATGTTCCCTTTGCCCAGGCTCTGTGGCCACACTTTTTCTAATCTCACTTCATGATACAACCTGACTGACCTCAAGGGCAGAGGGAGAGAACACAAGCCGCCTGTGCTTGCTCCTCGAGTCAGGAGACAATTGCACACACAGGGAACATTGTGCGGGCAACAGCCAGTGCTCCTTCATCCTCATACTCAGTACTCCGCTGGGGCCAGAGCACACAAGAGCTCCCAATAGTGTGTTATGGATATCTGATCTTGGCCTTGTTGCATTTAATCAAAATTTGTAATCATCAATTATAGTATGGACTTTTATTTTGTTAACAAAAATAGCGATTCTCAATTATAGTTGTCAGATGTATGCTGACTGGTGGTGTGCACTGCCGATTTTAAGACGTCTTTTGGTTTTAGAGATAGTGAAGTCCAGGATTGAGAATGGATGGTATCACGGGTGGCCGAGGATGTGACATCACTATATTTTTCGGGACCTAGTGTTGATATACAGTGTCAGCTCTCCAAGCCGTAAAGAATGACCTACACTCCAGGCTAATCTACTTCCTGTTCCCACAACTGCCTCTTCATGTCAGTGATGCCAATTGTCCCACAACAGGTGCTCGGTCCTTCAAATCTCTCCTCAAAGATCTGCTGAAGGCCTACTGCGTGCCAGGTCACATGTTATGGGGGTTGGTGAAAGAAATCCTTGGTATAGCAGGAGAGAAGGAAGAGGAAGCATGGAGAGACAGGGCACTGGGGAGGGAGGGTGGGGCGGGGTGGCAGAAGAGACCCTGTCCCCCTGAGCAGAAGCCTGAGGTTCTGCGTGTCTGTGTCAGGCACAGAAGACAGATACTTCAAGGTCCCGAGAAGCTAGATGATTGTATCTGAGGCTGAAATGTCATGGCCTAGCCTGGAGCTGAGGCGCATAGGGATTAAGGGGAAGGGCTGGAGAAGGACTGAGTCATGAAGGAGACCTCCCTAAGTCAAGGAGTCCAGGCTTGTCCTAAAGTGAGAGAGAAGCCGGAGAAAGCATGCGATTGAGGCTACCTGATGCTGTGTTTAAGGCCGAAGGAGACCTGTTATGAATGAGATTGTAAAGCAGGTGAAAGCACACAGGGCTCTGGGCTGGTGAGATAATAGTGAGGACAGGAAAAAGAGGGCCATGAGATCTGCTTGAGAGGGGGCATGGCCCTAACTCGGTGATAAATATGCTGTTATAGGTGAGAGAACCCACCAGCGACAGCCAGGCATCGTTCCCCACACAGGTAAGAAAGAAGAGAGGGACAGGGTCTGTGTACAAAGCCATCCTCTCCTGTGAAACGGCTCACAGTACTGCCTCCCCACACAGCCTCACTGGGAACAGGCTGGGCAATCAAGGGTAGATGGATTGATGGATGGCAGGCAGGTAGGTAGACAGATTTACAGGATAATGGATGGGTGGCTAGAGGATAGGTGGATGGATGGGCAGAATGAGGGAGAGCAGAGGCAGCCAGGTGGGCATGAAGGGAAAGGGGCAGGAAATCAGGGAGATGGTCAGGGAGTGAGAGCCAGAGAGTGGGAGCAGGGCCAGGGTGGAGGGCAGGGAATGCTCATCTCTTCTTTATTAGTGTTTCCCTATTATCTTAATTGAGAATGGGAAAAAAAACTGAAGCCTTTCCAGAGCTAGGTGAGCATCGGTCCACCACTGATCCAGAACAATCTCTGGGTGTGGTTATCTGGTCTCCCACTCCAAACTCTGTCTCCCTTCAGCACCTATGGAAAGCGTCCCTCTGGAACTCACCTCCTGACTTAAGTGTGGGGACTGGAGTAAAGCCAGACAGACCAAGGATGAAGCAAGACTGTTACCACCGGTTATCCTCTGGGAAACATTTGCTTTCTCCTCCTTCGTTATTCCTCATCTTCATCAGTGCAGTCACCAAGGACGTCCTGAGTGTGTGGTCCGGCTCCGAACCCTCCTTACCTTCACATCCCCACCCCTGCCCTGCACACAACCCCACTCCCACTGCACACAGTTCTGTTTTATTTTCAGAAGAGGGAACAGAGGCTCAGAGCTTCTTTTTAAAAATTTTTTTGGTTTGTTTTCATTTTTGATAGTCCTGGCTATCCTGGAACTCACTCTGTAGACCAGACTGGCCTCAAACTCACAGAGATCAGCCTGCCTCTACCTCCCGAGTGCTGGGATCAAAGTGTGTGCCACCTTCACCCAGCTAGAGGCTCAGAGCTCTGAAGCAACTTGCTCGTGACTACACGGCATTAGCAGCCTCTGTGCACAGCTGTTTTGCACCACGTGGTCACTTCACATCTGCTTCTCACAACGTGGTCTCTCCACCCACTGAGCCCTTGTGTTAGTTTCTATACTTCTGCAGCATCTCTCTTAACCAAGGCAACTTTAAGCAGAGTTTTGTTACTGTTGCTTTTATTGTGTTTTCGTTTTGGCTTAAAGATTCAGGGGTAGTCTGCCATGGTGGGGAGAACATGGTGGCAGAAGCATAAAGCGGTTGGTCACACAGCATCCACAGCTAGGGAGCTACTGCTTGGCTTGATATCTCCTTTTTTTATTTAATCCAGGATCCCAGCCCATGAAATGGTCACCACCCATATTTAGGGTGGCCTTGTTTGTTTGTTTTAATTAACCTACCTAGAAACCCCTTACAGACAGGGGTTTGTCTCCATGAAGATTCTAGAGCATGACAAGTTCACAATTCATAGTGACTATCACATCTTCCAATCAACCCACCCACCGCACCCCCTGGCGCTGGGCTCTTGGTGAGGCCAGGCTTCCGCACTCACAGCTGCTCATCCAGAAGATGACTGGGGATGGGAGGCCGGGTGGGGGGTTGCACTGCAGTGTCAAGGGGGCACCCTCTTGAACCACGACGGGGTCTAGGTTTTCCTTGGGCCACAGAGGAGATTCTAAAGAGAAACAGGAGGGGGAAGTGAAGCTGATGGCCAGAAATGGGCAGGCTCAAGAGAAGGGGAAGTAGGAGGAAAGGGGAGGCAAGAGAGAGGACATGGAGGGCGGCTCCTGAAAGGAGGGAGATGTTTTTTGTGACAGTGGACGCTCCTCTCCAGCCGACCTCCCCTTCCCCCTTCTCCAGTGCACAGAGGAGCTGGTAAGGTTGTACAGGCTAGTCTGAAAGGTTTTCTTTCTTTCTGGAAGGAGTCTTTCTGCAGTGGGAGAGACCCATGGAGGGCATAGCCTCCTGCATGCCCCTCATCCACCAGGGAGCCAGCAGCAGTCCTGTCCCTGGCACTCACTGGACACTTGCAGGCGGATCCGGTTGCTAAGCGCCGTGCCGAATTTGTTTCGGGCGAAGCACTGATACTCCCCTTCGTACTCCTCAGGTCGGCCACCACTGCGGAAGTCAATCACCAAGGTCCCAGATCGCCTCCTCATGGACACCCGGGGGTCCTTGGCAATGTTGAAGAATCTGCTGTTTCGAGTCCAGTGAAAGCTGCAGACGACAGGGGCCAGGCCATCCATATGTACGGGGCTGGAATGGGTCACTTCCTAGTTCCCTGCTCAGTGGCAAATTTCTACTCCACCACCCTACCTCTGTGCCAATGGGCCCAGCCCTGGCTGGGCAGAGCCACCTGATAAGCTTGGGAGAATGCAAAGGCCCAGGTCATGTCTACTGCGACTGCACATCTGTGAGTGCTGCCACNGCTGGTGATGGGTATCAGGCGTCCAGCTCCCCCAGCAGGTTCTGGTCTGTGAGAACATAACTCAGGGGTAAACAATGGTGTCTTCAAAAATCAAAACAAAACAAAAACAGAGTCAGCCACTTTCCTGACCCTGTGACATTCCTAGTCTCCTCCTAGGAATGCAGACTCCTTAGTTCACCAACCCACATGTGCCATGGGCCACCTCTGCTCTGCCACGCTTTAGTAGTATAATCTGCTATGAAGACATGTGTGGCAGAGGCTGCCTGCTCCTTGGTTGACAAGAGCTTCATGAAAACCATGAAACAGCAGCATGGGGACCATGGAAGGGTAGCTTTGGAGGAACTGGCAGGCTAATGGAATAGAGCTGCAAAGAGCCTAAAATGTACCACAACCTGGGGCCTGAGGGTGGGGCGCTCAGGAGCAGAGCACTTGCCTAGCATGGCAAAGGTGGCATCACCACCACCATGTCCCTCAGCTTGTCCTGGGAGGAGGTTGTAGCCAGCCACACACATTCTTGGCTCCCTGTGCTGATGTGGTACAAACACAGCAATGGCTGCTTAGAGTCATTGTCCCCACAGACGTCCCATGAGGAAAAGACCAATCTTAGAGGCATGCTCACTAGCACCCTGACTGGCCTTACAGGGTGACTCCCACTGGAATGAGGGAATTCCTCCTGGTTCTGGGCTCATCAATCTTTGTCTGACTGTCTCACACAAATGCAGAGGCAGAGCAAACCTCCACCCTGCATGGTCTCCCGATGCTGGACACAGGCTGCCACTTTGAAAATGGAACATATTTAACATCTTCACTTGGCCTGGGTATGTCGTTCAGCAGAAACAGATCTGGCCTTGGCAGTCAAGGAGTAGGTCTAAACCCTGATTCAATCAAGATGGAGACTGGTAGGAAAGGCATTTAAAATCACCACCTCTCCTCAGGAAGACACTGGCCCTGCCATGGAGGAAGAGGGGTGGATGAATAAGACCATGTGACAGCACATCACAGTCTGGATAGGACAGGTTTTTCCTTCCTGTCTACTGACCTCACACCTGAGACAAACAAACACAAGCTCAAAATGAAAGCCTTGAGTTAGCTAGGAAGAGGGACTTCCCATAAACTGAACGTGGCTGGATGATGGCCACACAGGACAGCAAAGCACGTTACACCAAAAGTCAGAAAATAACATCGAGTTGAGTCTAGTGGCACACACCTGTAACCCTAGGACTTAGGAGGGGAGACTGAGGCAGGAGAGCGATGAGTTCGAGGCCAGCCTGGGATGCACATTGAGACTGCAGGGCTTCACTGCAATAAAAACAGCCTTTTAATATCTTCATCCTGGTTTCCTAATGAGGTAAATTCCCTGCTTTGCTGAATCTGTTAAAAGCCCCATAATACAAGGGCAGTTCTGTTATTCCCAGAGGTGGCAATGGTAGCTCAGAGCTATGAAGCAGCTTTCCCGAGAGCCTCTGTGCGCAGCTGTTTTGAGCCATGCGGCCCCTTCACATCTGCTACTCACAAGCCGGCCGGCCCTCCAGTGTGGCACCTGGTGAATGTCAGTGGAGAGTTTTTGCGTGGATGAATCAGACATTTTAGAAAAGATTTGTTTTACTTTTAAGATTGTGTGTGAGTATGTGCAGGGTATGTGTGTGTGTGTGTGTGTGTGTGTGTTTATGTGTGGGAGTATGTGTGTAGGTGTGTGTATATGTATGGGGGTATGTGTGTAGGAGGTAGGGGGTATGTGTGGGTGTGTGTGGGGTATGTTGTGTGGGGGTATTGTGTGTGTGTGGGTATGTGTGGGTGTGTGTGGGTATGTGNGGTATGTGTGGGGGTATGTGTGTGTATGGGTATGTGTGTGGGTGTGTGAGGGATGGGTATGTGTGGGTGTGGGGGGATATGTGTGGGTGTGTGTGAGGGGTGGGTATGTGTGGGTGTGTGTGGGTATGTGTGTGTGTGGGTATGTGTGGGTGGGTGTGCACGCGATTGCCTGAGAGGTCAGGTGCAGTGCATGCTCCTGGACCTGGAGTGATTGGTGATTGTGCGCATCCTGAGAAGGATGCTTGGAATTGAACTCAGGTCCTCTGCAAGGGTAGTACTCATTCGCAACCATCGAGCCATCTCTCAAGCTCTGTGCCAAACTTCTCAGTTTGCTTGCCTTACGTGTGACTAAGAAGTGGGTCATTTCAACAGTGACTTCCAGCCCCTCCCCCTCCACTCACCTGGGGGCGGGGTTCCCTTTAGCTTCACATTCAATCAGGATGTTATCACGGGGGTCCACGATGTGGTCCTTCACTGACTGCTTGGTGATAGTTGGGGGCTGGGTCACTGCAACAAGACACATGTGGCAAGGGTCAGAACTTCAGGGACCTGCCCTGGACTTGTTTTAGGGTGTGGCTAAAGTCAAGAGCACCAGGAGCCACCTGGGTGAGCAGGCAAGCAATCAGGTATGAGTAGTACCCTATTCTAAAGATGTAGTGTCTTAAACAGGGTTGGAGGATAGGGGTGGTTGTCTCAGGTGGAGCACAGGAACCCTTTAAGAAGATCCAGGCTCCCTCTGAGCAACTGAAAGCCAGGATCACCCAGGATCACATCCCAGTGTCCAGTACATTGCACAGGGTGCAACAGTCCCCGCTGAATGTGTGCTGAGTGGATACAGGAACAAAACCAGCTATGACTGCAGAACTTAGGACTGCGATGGTTCTGAGCCATGAGTCTCAACAGATGGTCAGACTGCTGAGGCAAGAGCCAAAAGAGGCTTCAGTCCCTTGGAGCTTCATAAGGGCTTCCCTGTGGACCAGCAGGCTGGTGATCTGCCCAGGGGTGCAGTGCCAGTCACCAAAGTAGCTGTGGCACATCCCAGCTGCCATCTGTAGACTATCTTCTGCCCACTTACACATCCTCCCTGCTCTGGGGACATTATCTTCCATTGGCAAAGGACTCACTATAGGGCTCTAGGCTTGAGCAGCACCCACAGGCAATGAAGAGACCAGCTCCTCCTCCCTCCCTCCAACCTCCCAGAGGCTCAAGGGCATGGAGGCACATGAGGCACTTACGCTCATTCTGAATGCTTGCTGTTAGTTCCAGTGGGTTAGCATTGGGAGGGGAGAAGGAGAAGACTGTTATTATACACAATTGTCCAGCTAACTGTCGGCCATCCTCCTGTCCTAGCACACAGGGTTGGGGTGAGGAGACATGGGAACAGCACCAGGCATGGGGATTTCTCCCAGATGCGGAGTTTGACAGAAGAGCCAGGCCAGGTTGGAGAACAGACCTACAAATACTTCATGGAAAAGGTGTATCACTGGGAAGACAGAGACTCCACCGTAGCAGGACCAGTAACCACCAGAGATGTCAGTCACCAGGGAAATCCAAATGTCCCCAAATGACAAGGCTGCCTGAAGGGACCCTTCAGATGCTGCCTGGCATCTAACACCATTGAGAGAGGAGGGAGTCTTGGTGCATAGAGTCGGCTGGGGAGCGAGGAGAAGAGTGGACTTTAACCACTTCTACGGGACAAAGGCCTAACATATAGAAGCACCGAGGACCCAGCACTCCAGTCCCTCATACACTGTTTCTTTCTTACACAAAAGCATGTTCTATGAAAGCCCTGTTCCTGGGGTGACAGTATCCCAGCACGTGGCCAAGCCCACCACTCCTTCTTGTGTCTTCCACAAAGGGGACAAAGAAGTAGACGGCACACATCCTCACCAGCCCTGTCTGCACATACTGTGCACACACGGGCCAGTGTACATGTACAGGTGTGCTCCTGCTTCTCAGAACTCTAACCAGCAGGTTGCTCACTGCAGCTAGAAAAGATGCAGGCTGTGGCTCCAAGCGCCTGCTGAGAGCCTGGATTCTACTCCGTTACTTTCTTTCAATGCTGGGAGTGGAACCGGGCTGGCGCTCGACTTCGGAACTCTACCCTTTCGAAGTCCCACATTTCCGATAAATGCCTCTGTGGGGCTGAGGCCAACGAACTGTGCCTTGGGTAGTAAGGTTTCAGACGTGGAAAGCAAGACTCGGTTCAAATAGGTGTGGAGAAAAGACAAAACATGTCTCTAGGACTCTTCAATGTCTTCTCTTAGGATAGCATGAGGAAGCAACATGACATCGTCACGTCACGCTGGTGCGGAGGTCAGGCGCGCATGGGCACTGTGGGTTGCCTTTTCAGACTGAGCGCTGTTGGGGAAAGCAGGAGGTAGGGGCTTTGGAGCAGAGTCATGGAGAACTGATGTCTTCCCACCAGAATGAAGAGATTTGGAGGAGGTGCAGGCTCAGAAAGGGCCGCCTTCAGGGAGCCAGGGCTCACCTAGGCCCAAGAGAGTCAGGCAAGCAGAGAAAAGGACATGAAGAAGGGATGGTACGTGGCAGGAATGAGCAGGGTATGCAGGCTGTTAGCAAAAGAGTCTCCATGGTATGGTTTTTAAAAAGGCTCCGTGAGCAAGGTGGTGTGGCCTTCAGAGCAATCAAGAGACATTCTGCTTTTTACTTGTCCAGGTCTGCCTGGGCTGGAAACAAAGGAACGAAAAGCCCAAGAGCAAAGACAGGAGGCTCTGAATGCAGGCTCTGTGGAGCTCCCCGCCACAGCACTTTCCTCTGTATGTGATCTTCCTGCCAAGACCAGTAATTCTGAAAAGACTGAAAGCCAGTGGGGCTGGCGCAGGAGTCCTGGGAGGGAGGGGCCAGTCTCCAGACAGGTAGGGCTGGCCCTTGAGTCTCTCCTTTTGACCACCAGCTGGGCTCTGGCTTCATTTTAGAATACACTGATGCCTCTTGGTCCTGATGCACCCTGCTTCCAGGCTCTGACCCCCTTCCACGGCATCTTGAATTCAAGGGAGGGTGATCTCATGGCTACAGTCACGTGGAAGCTGGCTTCGGAGACAGAATATGACTAGCGTCCCCAGAGGTTGTTGCAGAGCTTTCAAAATCCATCCTTAGTGAGCTGGCTGGAGGCAGGCCTCATGACTTCACTGTCCTTGACATTGTGGACAACGGGGATCCTTCAGTGAGCGGAGATTCCCAAGTCACCTTAGAGCGGGCTGGCTGCTGCCCCTACAGGCTGCCCGCCTGGCTAAGGGCCTTTTGAGCATCTACTTGCCTAGTGGGACAATGACATCTCAGTCATCACTCTGGTCCCAAGGGATTTATTGCAGTGACAGAATCAAGCCAGAAGACAAACCACAATGGAGAGAAGGTAGTGGGGACAACCTGTCTGAGGACAAGGACAACAGTGCTCCCTCCTCTTTGTCACCCCACCACATGCTCCTCTATCCTTTCACAGAACTTGCTGTCTGACGATGTCAGGTAGAGGATGAATTTACACTTTTGGTTTCCAAGGAGGAGAAAATGGGCCCCTACTCCATCTCTGTGGGTTAAGTGGGTGCCTGTCCTCGCTCCAGGGCTCTACCTTCATGCCTCTCTTTTCTTCCTGGGCTCTGGTAGTTGTTGATCTCTGGGCTTCATTCTGGGAGGATGGAGGATGTGGGGTGGGCGTGTTACTGAGGCCATCTCATATGGGGGGGAGAAGATGTCCTCTTCTGTGGGCTCCTAGGAGGGGATGCTGAATCCTCTTGAGTGGAGGAGCATGGAAGAAAATGCAAGCAAGCTTCCAGGAGACTCACTGTTTGGCAAGGCCATTCTGACTGAGGAGGTGACCCATTACTTTTTTTTTTTTTTAAGGTCATTCTGTTCTCCACTGGGTTAATGGGAGGGAGGTGGCGTGTGACTTCACTGGCAAGGCAGTTGGAGCCAGAGGCTGGGTGCGTCAATAAGGGATTGTGCAGCCATCCAGGTGCTGCTCCAGAAAGCTGCTGTGCCAAGCGCCAGAGTGGGAGCAGTGTCCCTGCCCTAGAGGCACAGAGAATGCCCTGAAGGGACAAGTGAGTAAGCACCTGGCAGGACAGTCTCTCTTCCGATATCCCCAGTCCCACCCTCCCAGCAAAGGGGTAAGTTAGGAACACCTGACTGGTCTTAAGCCCAGATGGCAGGTAAAGCTCTGAGAATGTGCTAAGGGCTGTGGTTAAGTCAGGGGAGGAACCTGCTGAGGAAATCCGTGTCCTTGCTATGTCATTGTTCTAAGGTCAGCTTCTGTAGATGAGTCATTGAAATGGGTCCACAGTAACCAGGAGGCGCGGCGCTTTGTAGGGTCTCCATCCTGACACAGCTGGAACCAACTACAGCCATGTGGTAGAGACTCTTCTCAGAGAGGTGTAGCTGTCAGGTGCCAGCTCTGCCTCTTCCCTGCTCCCTAACCTGTCAGCTAAGGGTGGCATCGACATCCAGACTTCCTGTGAGAACCGCACATACTGAGATCACTGCTCTCAGGTCTCTGTCTGGCCTAGGGCAGCTGCAACCAGTGAGGTCCATGGACTAAAAGAAAGCAGGACCAATGTTCCATAGCACAGGCAAGAGACCCAGATTACATTCTGCCTTTATCACCACGACAGGTGTGACCCTAAGTAAGGAATGGCTACATAGACAACATGAAAGAGTGGGTCCTCCCCAATCCCTTCCAGGATGCTGGGATAGAGAGTCAGTGGTGAGGAAGGTAGGGCCCTCAGCCTTCTGCCTCAGGCAAGTACATGGGTTTCCTGTTGTATTCCCATCTCCAGTAGAGCTTAGAAATCCATATTTTCAGTATAGAAGCCCAAACCATCTATTTCTAGGTTCATGCTGCAGGAACCCCTCCCCCACCAGACCCGCGTATCTTGACAGCTAAGTGAGAAGTGGCGGAAGGGAAATGAGCCTTCACCATGTTCTCGATAACCTGATTTCCTCCGTGCCCTCCTCTCCAGGGACATGCCCTTATCAAGCCTATTAAGACTGTCTGCCTGGCTGTTAATGAGAATCTCCTTGAGCCGGCCATAGATGGTCACCATGGGGTTGCTGGTCTCACAGCTCTCCTCTCTTCCTCCTTCCATGTATAGATACTCAGGCAGGAGTGGTCTTGGCCAGTTTGCTTCTGGGATCAATTCATAGTTATCACTGGTCTCTGCCATCCAGAAGTGCAGACTCCTCTGGGGTAGCTGTTATTGGAGGAGGTCTGGCTTTAGAGCTCTGTGGGGCCTTCTTGGAGGCCATCTTCACCCTCCCATCTCCTTCATCCATCTGTTAACTGGAGAGAGTCCAAGTCTATCTTGGCATCACATGGACTCCATGAATTCCTTGAGCCCAAGAATAGGGGGCAGAGGAGCTATGCCTATACGTTAGTGCTAGGATACAAAGATATCTGGCACACATGTCAAAAGGGTGTATGCTTACATACAGGGCCAGGAAACAAGGAGCCAGTCAACAGCCACGAGGGAACACAGTACCAGAGAGAGTGGAGAGAGAACCAGACATCAGTGCGGCAGGTCAGGTTCAGACAGGCTCTGCCACCATAACAGAAATGAGCCTCATATTTTGATAGTTCCAAGGGAATACTGGGACAGAAAGAACCGGCGCCTGGTTCATGGTAACACATTATGGCTCATGTCTTACTTGGCTGTGTCTTTTACAAAGATAATGCCCTTGCCAATCCTCTCCCAGGCTATCCACCATCATTCTTACTACTCCAGCCAAGCCTGGGCATTGACTCTGGGTGGATCAAGTTAGAGAGAGACTAGTAAGGACAGCCTACCACACTTGATCCTGGAAACTGCTTTTAGAAGGGGTTAAGTGAAGGCTAAGGCCAGGTGGGTAAGTGTAGTAATAAGGGGAGCGGGCCCTGCTTTTCGTCCAGCCCAGCTCCCGCACGGCTAGCTTATACCCAGAAATAACGACACACAA
>LOEQ01000550.1:104714-120338 GCA_001685075.1 Bramus lutescens | reverse complement strand
AGAAGAAGAAGAAGAAGAAGAAGAAGAAGAAGAAGAAGAAGAAGAAGAAGTCACAAGAGGATAAGAGGATGTTGGGAGATCCTGGGTTAACAAAGGCCTTTGGAAGGAGGTGACATCTGGCCAAGTCCTGATGTGGCATCCTGAGTGTCAAGAAGGAGCCAATCTTGTAAAGGTAGGTCAGAAAAAGCATCCTATGGAGGGAGAACTATTTGTGCCAAGGCCCTGTGGCAGCCAGGGGATTGGGACATGCAAGGAACGGAAAGAAGACAATGTGGCTGATGAAAGCGTGCACAAGGATGGGGACACGACCCTGTCAGGAAGACGAACATCTACTCACAGAGGCCTCTGATGGCCAGCATCAGGAACTGAAACTATATTCCAGGCATCCCAGGTTTTCAGCAGAAATGAGTCCATGGTGAGATCCGTGTGCAAAGGCCACCCTGGTTGTAGTGTGGAGGGACCAGCTGGAAGCACAGAGTCACTTTGGCTCCGCAGTCTCTGGGCGAGGCCAGTCTTCAGTTCCTACCTTCATATCACCCAAACCTGGTGAAGCCCACTTCCCAGCCTTGAGGGACTTTGCACCAAGCATTCAGGAGTGAGGATGGAGCTGACATTTTCTCAAGACCCTTAGCCCCAAGTCTCACATCAGGCAAGTGGAGCATTCTCTGGAAGAGTTTCAGGAGCCAGTTCCGAGGGAGGTACAGGAGGAAGCTGGGTATCCGGTTTCCACAGCTACTCCTCAGGCAGAATGCCACTGGGGTGGGTACTTAATGACTGGGTTTTGTCCCCAAAGCCTAGTTCACTAAGAGAGGAGCAGCTCTGCTCCATCCCATCCTCCATGCTGGTCTACTTCTCAGTCTCAGAAACACTGGAACCAAGTGACCATGGACTTCATCCTCAGAAACTGGGAGCTGAAATAAATCTTTCTTCCTTCAAGTTTCTTGGTATTTGTCACAACAATGAAGAAAAAATGATTAACTTCATCAGTGACTTCAGTTTCCCTCTTCAGACCTCTGTTCCCATTTTAGGACCAAGCAGGGAAGCTGTGTATATTCCTCAGTCCCCCAAGATGCCCTGCTGCAGGGATGTCCTACCGCTTTTCCACCCTCCCGGAGCCTTCCTTTTTCCACGCTGAAGCCTGCCCACTCCCAGTCTGGCCTGAGCCCTGCCACATGCAAGGGATGGAGGCTGGCTCCTGATCTACCTCGGAATCCATAGGTTCTCCTGTTTGCCCTCCCTCTGGGTGGTCACTGTTGGCTCCACACTCTTTTCACACAAATCGCTGTCTTCCAAGTTTGCCTGGATCAGCTTTCCTTCTCACCTAACTCATCATTGATCACCCAGGCTTAGGCGCAGGGCAACATCTCTACCCAGAAGGCTTCCTTAGCCTTCCCTGGCCACTCCCTCCCGCCAAGTCTGCTGGAGGACCTCACCTTCTATGCTCTCAAAGCATTCTGGGATATTCTCACTGTAATGAATGTGAGTTCTTGGTGCCAGCGAGCTGCCAGTCTCCCCAGCGGTACCCCGAGTTTCTTGTGGTTGGAGGCGGCATCTTATCCAACCAGCAGGATGTCTGCAAGCACGCATGAGGTGCTCACTCACATCCAGGCTCTCCGCTCATCCCCAGCACTGCTCCCTTCCTGGGAGAATTTCCCACTCTTCCTAAGAGGGGCTTATTCCACCCCAGTTCCAGGGCTGGGCCCACGATTCAACACAATCAGCACTGCCCAATGCACCACAACTATTTAGGAACAGACACCTTCCGGTCCTTGGCGACTTTCACGGAGACAGCTGGGGAAGACACGGTCCCTTTCTCTTGGGGGAGACCTTTCAGGGTCTCACGAGGGTATATGTAGACTGCAGGTAGATGGCTGGGCGGGGCTTAGTGGCAGACTGCTTGGCCTAATGTATTCCTCTACTCTGTGGGTGCAGCCCAGGAGGGATGCTGCTCACAGGTCTCCTCTCCTTGTGCCACCACTTTTGTCAGCTCCAGATTCGCAGGGGACCCGGGAAGGGTGGGAGAGGGGCGTGTCACATTCGAGGATGTCTGTCCCATCTCCAAGGCCTTCCTGAGATTTGAGGATTACCAGGTCACGACGGGCAGGCTCTGATGACTGACTGGCGGGGGACAGAAGCTAGCCTGAAGAGTCCCAGGATGGAAAGCGGACTAGCTGCTGCTGTGAGCTGGCACTGAGCACACAGAAGGAGAAGCAAGCCGGCTCAGGGTAGGGGGTGCAGAGAGACTGGGCTTGGAGCAGTGGGTAAGTTCCATTTGAAATGCCTCAGAGCCATGAATAACAGTCTTGCAGGCTCTCCCAGGCTGCGTGTGAATTGACGCCTAGGGATATACCAACAGAGAGAGCTAAGGCCACATGCCAGCAATTAACTCCTGGAATAAGCTAATCAAGGGACTAGAATAGTAAGTACTACAAGAACCAACTAAGGAACACATTCCCACATCACTGCCACAGGAAATTGTGGGGGTGCAGAGAGATAATAAAAGCCCCCAGTGCCAACGCAAACCCCAGCTACTCCCATTAACAAGACAGGCAGCAAGGCTGATCACGACAGCTGCCTGGAAACAACCTGCTTAAGAATCAGAAAGGAGCCAGATTGGGGGATCAGAGGCGCATCTGAGCATGGGGTAGGAGATTTGTCAGGGCTCAGATTCATCCCACGGGGCTGGAGAGTCCTGTGTGGATTAGCAAGCCCTCCCCTGGTGGAACAGAGGACACAGGTAAACCACTCCTAATACAAACCCATGCCATTCTTAAATGGTTTAGACATAAAAACCAACCCCAGTGGTTCAGGCCATCACCAGAACCACACTCTCACCCAACCTTTTTTTTTCCCATCCCCTCTTTGAAGGACAAAGAACCATGTGTGCTGGGTCTGTGAGAAAAAGGCTGAAGGGCTAAGCCCACATTCCCATACACAGTCAACCCACACTCAGAGAACCCTGTGTCTCCTGTCCAGTCTAGACTCACACCTACCCATTCCAAGCCCCAGATCATTGCCGGTATTCACTGTGCTGACTTTAACTCCAGGGTTCAAGGTCCTCACTGACTCCTCGGCGTCTCTGCCATTTCCCCTGCTCCCCAGGGTACCCTATGCTCATTCCTGTGGTGGTCACGGCCTCCTGCACTGTGGGAAGAGCTATTCCTGCATCAGTGCCCTGAAGACTCCGAGTCCTGGTCGGCCTGCATCTTGTCTCCCTCTGTGGAGAGACAGTGGTAACTTCTCAGGAGCTGGTTGAGCAGCTATTGTTTCTGATGCTTCCTATTATTGGGAGGTATTTGGCTCATCAATAAGTCTGCCTAATAACTGCCCAATTAATAAAAGGCCTGGTGAACCTGCTATTAGTGGTTATGTGGAGCAGCAAGGCACCAACAGTCACTGGGCAGTGTTGACTTGGCAGGCTCAGAAGAGAGCCTGGTCCTGCCTAGCAGACACCCTAGATGTATTTGTTTCCCAGAATGCTCCCCTACTTCTTTCTCAGTGTTCTGTCTGAACTCAGGTAAGACCATCCTCAGGGCCATCTTCACAGGCTCTCAGAATGCAGTTGGGCAGGTTTCCTGTCCAGTCACCCACCATTCACTCTAGGACATCAACACTAGGTTCTGAAGATGCCCTGAAGTAAGGGGGTCAGCCTGGGACACCTGAGGTGCCACTCTGTGAGATCAGGGACACACATTCCAATCTGGCACTGCAAGGAAACCCAACGGATGCAGGTGGCCTCATCCCTTAGCCCAACAAGCCAACCAAGAATCACTAGGCCTCATCTATGCTACGATCCAGCCAGCTATCAAGAGTTCTTTGGGAACGCATTTTTGCCATTGCTGCTTCTCTTGTCCTTTGAAGGACAGAACTAGAAAAGACATGATGGTAGCAGTCAGTGTCCATCCTAGTAGCCGATGTTAGCCAGCTAGACCCTATGTCCCCAAAGTTCCACACACTCATAGACCAGTATCACCAGCTGGAGACCAGCACAAGCCCCAGGGTAAAATTTCACACTCAGACCATAACCTGGCGTTACGGGAAGCCTATCCCAGGGAGATGAAGCAGCAAGTATGGAGAAGAAAGGTGGAGAAACCTCTGAAAGAGCAGGCAGGGTTCCAGCTGTCTCCCCAGCACGCCATCATTAAAGGGAGTGGCTCAGAGGAAGGCTAGGGAGACAGTGATAATAATCCTGTGTGACAGACCCTAAGGGTAAGCAGGGCTCAACAATTGCATCTGGTAAGAAGGAGGGACCCAGATGGGATAGAAGGTGGAGACAGGGAGTAGAACACCGTAGAGAAAGGGATCCCTGGAATTAATAGTAGAAGACTTGGGTTCCTCATAGAGAGAAGTGTAGAGTTCCCACACGAGGTGGTGGTCATGCAAACAAAGCACAGTCTGGACTGTCACTCAGCCAGTGACTGGAATGCAGGGCATATGCATTGCAGCTTGGCAGGCTAGTGACTGCTCAGGGTTGGGGACAGAGTGGGGACAGAGCCCTACTGCTAATGAAATGTACGACTTTGCAGGGAGTGGTGTACTGGGAATACAATTACAAAAATTCAGTGGTTGGGAGCTGTCCAATACTAGACCCTAGCAAAACACTGTGGACATGAACCATCTTTGAGCTGTATTGTTATATGGATACAATTCTAGTATGTGAATTCCATTTCACTAAAGCAGTTATTAAAAAGCATTAACAAGAGAACTTAGAGGGCTTTGTTTTAGAAAAAAAGTGATACTTTGTAAAGAAAAATGATTAAATTTAGAAATCAAGTTTCAAATGTTGGAAGGAATTAAATAGACTGTATATTAATGGCACCAAAAATGATTGTTAAAGAGGAAATTATAAAACTGGAAATAAAAGGTTAAGAGAGCATGAGATTTTGAGATAAAAGGAAAGAGACTCACGGACAGCCACTCCTTTCCCTTTCCCAAAGGAAGTCAGCCGAGCAAGTCCCCTTGCCTTCTCTGTTCCAAACCTCAGTGCCCCACTCCCAACACTGCACAGTAGATTCTCAGGCCTGCCCAGTGGGTGTCTGTTTGAGGGCCAGACCACGGTCCACACGAGGACCCCTCTTTTTACAACACACATACACCCCATGTGGGGGAATCCAAGCCTAGTGTGGCAGGCCCTGTTCTAAAGCCAGTTGTTAACCAGGCTGATTCTAGCAGAGAAAAAAAGAGACAAAATTACAGAAGAACGTGGGGTGGGGGAAGAGAGGTGACCTTCACTTCTGTAACCAGATTATAAGCTTTCTGTGAGCAAGAGAAATGTCTTTGATGTCCCCAGCCCATGGCAGAGTTAAGTGTCAGTGCAGAACTGAACAGAATTGAGCTTAATAACTAGCCAGGAGCCGTACAGAAAAGAGGGCTATGCCAGATCCCGACTTGGAGATTTAACGTTAAGAAGTGATATGTGATCTCCATGGCACACGAAGGGCCTGAGCTTAGAGTTGCAGACCCATCCCAGCAGGGCAGATGCTTGCTGTTTCCTCTCAGAGCCACGGTCTCCCTGTCTGTAGGAGAGGGGCTATACACTCATTTACTGCAGGGTCACTGTGACGGTTATTAAATCCGTCCATGAGCTTCTAACCCAAGCCTCTGTATAACTCTAGCACACCTTCTGTTCAGGAAACACCAGCTTTTTATCCTTCCCGCCAAGTGACAACTGATCCTGGCTTACTTCACTACCTGGTTTTGGGCAATCTGGGCTTTCCCATCTATTCATATACCTGTTAGTGAGACAGTGCCAACACTGTCTGGCCTGATGCCCAAGGAGCCACCATTCACTCTCAGGACCAGTACCAGGCTATCAGCATAAATAGTATCTACTCCACTCAATGAGAACAGGAGGCCCCTGAAGGATCCCAGACCGGCCACTACACCTTTGCTCTCCTCCTTCCTGCTCTGACACACCTGTCTCCAAAGCAGCCCATACTCCTCTTCCCACCAGCTCCTTCTACCAGGACCCAGTCCGTTGGCCATCAAGAGAGAGTGGAGTCGGTTCTGACAGGACTCCATTGGGAGCCAATAGCGGGTTTGCTAATGATATTCCATTGCATTTTTCAAATTCCTGTCTGCTGTGATAAGTGGGACACAGAAGGAAAGGATGAAGCCAGCAGGAGGGAGCTACAACTGCCCATCCTCCTTTCCTCCCTCTGCCTTCTGCATTTACAATCCAGGCAGACAGCAGTCTGAATCCAACTGCCATTCCAGCAAGCAAGCAGGCTCCTACAGACAGGAAGAATGTGAAAACAGGAGGTGGGGAGGGGGTTGCAAAAAGGGGGGAGGCAACAGAAAGGGGGAGATTTTTCCCAACTTAAATTGCACCATTTGGCTGGGAGTCTGGTTGTGAAAAGGCTGTGTGTGCCACCAGACATTGGAGAGAAGCTTTGCCACAATCTCTTATTAGAAACCAGAACTCAGGGGGGACAGTGTCTCGAGCCTCTGTTAGTGAAATGAGCTTGGGTTAGCAGAAAGGGCCAAGGGGAAGCCAGGTGAGCCTGTTATCTCAGCGCTTGGTAAGAAGAGGCAAGAAGACTGTAAGGTTGAAGCCAGCCTGGACTACAGGTGAAACCAGCTTAAAAGAAAAAAGAGAAGAAAAATTGTAAAGAGCTGAAAAAGGAGCCTAGATGTGACCACAACGCTCCTGCTAAAAGAAGGTAGAAACAGGAGCTCCTAGGCCCCAGCTGTCACTGCTGCCAACCATACATGTTCCCTACCCCTGCCTGTCTCAGCATCCATGGGCAAAGATGGCTAAATGTTGATAGCCCAGAATCAATTTTTGGAAGTCATAATAGTCCCCAGTGAAGTGTACAGTCCCGGTCCCGTGTATCCACAGCTGTGGGTCCTGCGCATGCTCTGTGTCTGTGCAGCCTGGGGTGAGGAGGCCGTCTGTGGCTGACAGGCAGAGGGGCTTAGGGGTAGGAGTGCAATTAACCAAATGGATCCATTTGTGAAATCGAAGGCCTGGGGAAGCTGGGTGGTTTCCCTGCATGAGTCAGAAGACAGGTGTCTGCTCTGAGTGGCCCCAGACGGCAATGAGTTGGGGCATTGGGCACAGGAAGGGTTCCTCCTGCTGGGAGGGGAGGAGAAGGGAAAGGGCAAAGCTCAGGAGCAGATGCCTGGGGCAGCTCCAGATGGCAGGGGGCTGAGAACAAAGAGAGAGGAGACAGAGACCTGAAGGGCAGGGCTCCTTCCTGAGAAGGCTTCCCAGCTGGAGCCACCATGTCCGAATCACATCTGGGACCTGGAAGACACCGCTCAGGATCACCATGCAGTGTTCTCAGGAACCTGGACAAACCAAGCTGGAAACACCCTTAGCCCCAAACCACTCAGTGAGCCACTGAGAACTCAGAGACAGACTGTGGGGACCCAGACGCGGGCGTTGCGCTGTCTCAGGTCCTTAACCTTTGTGACTTCGAGTAATCAGAGAAAGTGTACTAAGGATTTTTGTCTCGAAAGAGCTGCTGCGAGAGAACACGGAAGCTGCATGTGTGTGCAAAGCACGGGCCCCACACGCAGAAGCACTCCGATATACACTGTGACAAGGACGGCCATTGCCACTGGCCAAACCCGGGTCCTGGTCTCGCAACAGTTCCACATACAGTCTCTGTACTCTTTCAGCTTCTGTCCATCAGTCTTCGAATCACGTGTCTGTCCACATACAGTCTCTGCACTCTTTCAGCTTCTGTCTGTCAGTATTCGAAAGATGTTTCCTCTTCATTACATCTGGCTGTGCAATGTGACGTCATGGCGAGAAAACCAGCCCTAGACGGCGCACTTAACGAATGTGATGAAAGAAGGGAAACTGAGGCAGGACTGTGGACTGCTGACTAGGCGGATACATCTGAGACACAGCTGGACTGAGCATGCTCTGATTAGGGATCTCACATACAGTGGGCTCCAGGCTCCAGGGTGTTTATGTCCCAAGAAGGCCAGGAAGGGACGCTAAGGAGAGTAGATTAGAGAGTAGGAATGGCAACCGAAAAGGTGCCCAGAGGACCGTGGAGGCTGAAAGCTGAACTAAGTCTTCGGCGCTGCTGAATCTTGGAGAACTGTCCCCATACCCTGTTCAGCCCCACTCCAAGAAACCAGCATGGCTTTTGCTGTCAGTCTTCCACGTGTAGTAGAGGGGAAAAGGGAAAGGGGATATTGTTCAAGTTCAGTTCTTAACAATGATGGATGAAAAAGACCCCAGAGTCAGCTGGGTTTCCACAGGGGTTCCCTAAGCTGGCAGATCTGTAGCCCAAAGGGGGCCCTCCTGGAGACCACTTGGATCCCTGCACCAGGTCACCTTCATGGTCTGTCTTTTACATCTCTTTCTTTGCCTCCTCAGCCTCTGGTAAGACAGAGACTCCGGGGAGACTAGGGTAAAAAAGACACAAGGCAGAGAGGACCAAACTCAAAAAGAAAAGACCTTTCTCTGAGCAGGTGTCTGGTCTGCTCTCCCCCACAGCCTCCTAGTAGTGGATTGTCGTCTTCTATCAGTTGCCCTGATAAAAGGGAAGCCCTCACTTCTTGCGTGTTAGCCTCTACCCTCTGTGGGGAAGGCAGGTGCTGCTAATGCAGAAGACGCTCTACTCCAGAAGGGAACAATGCAGACCCTGGATACAGGGCGTGACCGCAGTGCTGTGAGCTTCCTTGCTCTTTGCACCCTGGACAGCCACCCATCTGCCAAGGTCCTGATCCCCACCCAGAGGAGGGGCTCTCAGACTGCCCCCCATGTGCCAGGGCTGTCACTCAGGAAGTACCCAGGGTGTGGGGGCCCAGGCAAAGAGGTAAGGGTCATTAACAAAGCTGTTTTCCAATTTTTCAACCAAAGTGGACAGGAGAGACAATGACAGCAACTAATGCCAGCCAACTGCCCCTCCTAGAGCAGGAGCCAGAGTTGCCCCAGAAGAGCCTCCGTGGTGAGCAGGCCTCATCAGGGCTGTGGCTCTGCAGCAGACTCCTGGGGAGAAGGAAGGAGCTGTGTCCTTGAAGATTCCTGGTCAGGTAAAGAGCTTAGGAGAGGGGGCAACAATGTCCACTCCTACCCCACCCTCCAAGTCATGCCCAGGCGGGAGCCCATGCATACCTTCTCTGCCTCATGCGGCCTGCTTTTTGTAACACCAGCGGAGGCTCTGCTCCAGGCTGCAGAGGGCGAGGAAACGCCAGGCTCCCAAACTGCACATAAGTCAATCAACCTGTCTCAAAGCAAACACAAGCAAAAAGCCCAGGGTTACTCCAGGTATGTGTGTGGGAAGACTGCGGGTTTTGATCTTGTTAATTTGCTCAGGAAATGGCATCTCTGCCCACATCCATTTGCAGTTTCAAAGGATGTAATGGCATCTTTGTTCACTCTGCAAGAAATGGACAGAGTGCACAAGGTGCTTAAGCATGCCGGCCTTGGGATTGGCAATTAGCTCTACCATCCACGAATTACCTCTTCGTGTTCTGACACCACAATCCAATTGCAAATTCCCCAATCTCCTAGTGGAGTTAAGTTATAGATGGAAGAAATGTCTCTCTCTCCTACACTCAAGGGAGAATTTACCCATAAATACCTCATTAATTTCTTAACTTCCTTAGGAGAACCACTGTGTTTCTCTTCCCTGCCTACAGAAAAGCAAATGGGCTCATCACAAACAAATCCATAGCATGTTGTAAAGGGATCAGACTCTATGGCTGGGAGCCAGGGGTTCTAAGTTCTAGCACGCGGCATGTCTCTCAACAAGAGTGGGTCTTTGCCTCTGTGTTTGCTAGCTTTTCATCTGCAAGATGGGGAGAGGATATGGTAGTGTGAGCCAGTGAACCCACCGGGTCACTAGTTTGCATCAGAGGCTCAAGTCCCTAAAAATGAAAACAAGATGTCACACCTAGAGAAATTAAAACATGGTAATTTGACTACATTTTATTTGGCAGATGTGTCTTCAGGAAGCAAAGAATTGCCCCTTTCCCCCCAAAAATCTGAACTGGTATCCATTCATGGTTATTGATGCTCCTCCCCCTTTTTTTTTTAATCCGAAGAAATGGTGAAAAACATCCATTAAAAACCAGGCATGGTGGTGCATGTGTGTAATGCCAGACTCAGAGGAGTGGAGAGTTCCAGGCCAGCCTGGCAACACAGTCAAACCCCATTTCAATAAAACCAACAAAAACCAAACAAAAGAATTCATTGGTTAAGGATTGAGATACTCTTGTTTGCATCTGCAGTTGGCTCTTTAGAGAGGACCACTGTATACCTTTCCCTTGCGGGTCTGAAGGCAGGAGAATACAAAAAAGTACTTGGAGAATAAATCTGCACACAGATATTTTGCTGCTGGTTTAAAACTAGAGATCATTTCTTCCTCAAGGAACTGTTGTGAGATCAAGTGAGAGCTGTGATTTGAAGACAGACAGACAGACAGATGTTCCTTAGAGAGGAGTAAGATTATACCCACCAACACTTTTATCATCATCCATGAGACTTGGGGGCTAACTAAGAAATGGTTTGAATTCAGGGAGCAGGCTCACCATCTGACCCAGAGATAGTAATAACCCTTCCAGGAAGGACATCTGACACCAGGGTGTAGGGACCACATGGACACCCAACAGTGTGTGGATGACAAGAGCATCTGTGGATCCCAAAAGGATGAAGAGTGTGATGAGTTTGCTGTGAGCTCTAAGCATTACCCCAGATTCTAGAAGGTTGAAGAGGCAGGCAGGCAGCAGGACCTACTGCTCTATATGAAATCTAGGTTGGGGGAGGGCACGGACAGCAAGGTAAGTTCTCCCAGCAGCAGCAGGACCAAGCATGTCTGATGATGATGATGATAATGACAGAAGGTATGTTTGGGGTTGAGCCAGCTCCAAAGCTGGCTCTCCCTGTCTTCTTGTCTTAATATCTGCAGGGGTTCCTTATCTCTCTTCGGCAAATTTTCACTATTCTGTGATCTTTCCCTCTGTCACAGTAGAAATGCTGGCGTAGAAGACTGCCTAGACTGTCTCACCTGGGGATTCCACAGTGCCACAAGAGCATGCTTCCTAGAAGGACAAACTCCAAATTCTTCTGGCGTTTTATTCTTGCACTTCCTCCCTCTGGATGCACAGTCTGTGCTCAGGGAACAAAGATCATTCTGGTTCTTTTTCTTCCAGAGATAGTTAAAGATTTTACTGTAGATGGAGTTTTTTTTCTGTACTGCCAGCTGGTTCCCAAATAATCACACAGAGTCTTAATATTAATTATAAATTCCTGGCCAATAGCTCAGGCTTATTACTAATTAACTCCTACATTTTAAACTAACCCATTTCTATTCATCTATGTACTTCCCATGCTGCTTCTTCTGTGTCTGGCTGGCAACTCCTCTGACTCCGCCCTTTTTCTTCCCAGTGCCCTTAATCTGTTCTCCCACCTAACCTGATCCTGTCCAGCTGTCAGCAAGCCAGCTTCTTTATTAAACCAGTCACAGCAACATGTATTTATGCAGTGTAAAGAAATATTGTACATTTTATTTCAGTTATTGTTTGAGTAGCTAAACCTATATATGCAAATACAAAATAGTACATTGTAAAAAATAGGTTTTATTAGCAAATCTCCTTGCCAAGCCTGCCTCCATCTAGCTTCCTAAGCCCTACTCACTCGGCTGTTGCTGGTCAACCACTGTCACCAGATGTGGGCATCCTTCAAGAGTCAGTCTGTGCACACATAAATGGAGATAAGCAAAGCAGCCAGCTACAGGATCACACAGTTTCAATCCTAGCACTCAGGAGATAGAGGAAGAAAGCCAGATTGAAGATCAGCTTGAGCTACATGGTGAGTTTGAGGCCACCTTAGGCTGGCCACACCATAAGACTTAGTCTCAAAAAAACCAATATTGGGACTGGAGATATGGCTCAGCATTTAAGAGCATTGCAGAGGACCTGGGTTTAGTTTCCAACATCCACATAGTAGCTTACAACTGTCCTTAACTCAAGTTCTAGGTGACCTAGCACCTTCTTTTGGCATCGCCAGGTTTCAGGTACACATGCACACACACACATACACACACAAATGTGCACGTATGTGCACAGTGTACACATTCAGGCAAAAATTCATATATAAAATCAGAATAATAATTCTTTAAATAAAATAAATATTAAGCATGTTTTTTCTACCTTGCTCTCCAACCCCAGTAAATAAATATCCTGAGTATCATTCTGTATTAGTTCACATAAAACTACCACATTAACAGAAGCCGAGTGTTAGAAGATGTGAATGTATATCAGGTGCTTACCCTGTCCTCTCTTGAGCGACAATCGGATGGCTTATAATCATTTGACATGGAAAGTGGCTTTGACGCTTGTTTTTGGGTAAATGTGAATTCTTGCCTTTGCAAGACTACATTTAGGATCAAATCATTGAAACAATGTTTTTATTTTATTTATTATTAGGTCTCTGTGTGTGCATGATGTCTGTGAGTGTGTGCACACAAGTGCCATGGTAGCTGTGTAGAGGACACCTATGGTGAGTTTGGGACCCAAGGATCAAACTCAATCACTAAGTTTGCACAGCCTGACCCACTGAGTCATCTCACCTGCTCTTCAGGATCAATTCATGAATGCAGACTTTTGAATAGTAGAGAATTTGGCTAAATTATTCTCCATGAATCACACGACACTTTACTCTCCCACAGCAGTGGAAAGGAGGGGTTCCTGATTCTCCTTTCCTAAAAAACTACATAGTTAGCTTTTGTCTTTTTGTTTCTGGCAGTCTGGTGCACAGAAATTGGCATCTATTTTGTGGTTTTCTTCCTACAATGAGATGGGGTGGACATCTTCATTTCCTTTAAATTGTCCCTGTTCTATTTGTTCTTACAGGTTTGAAGGAATCTTACGATGAAAATTACCACTTTGTAGGGGAGATGAAAATCACTATATCATGCACCGTTTTGCTGTGGAAAATGTTTTCCTAGCTCAATGGATCTTTCATTTTGTCACTATTCTGTGCCATACACAGGCTTTCTTTTTTTTTTTTCAAAGCTATCTTTAAAGAGTTCCATGTTTTTGCTAGGATTTGGATCCTGTCATTTTCTATGATTAATCTTTTATCCATCTGAAACCTCCTTTGAACTTACATAAGAGAACAAGCTAATGTTATCAAGGCTGTTTTCCCAGCACTGGGTATTGAAGAATTCACCTATTACCTTCTGGTTTAAATAATGTCTTTGGGTCAGTAAAGGTAGCTCAGTGGGTAAAGTCACTTGACATGCCAGTATGAGAAACTAAGTCCAGATCCCCAGGACCTACGTAAAACTGCGGCTGGTAGAACACTCCTCTCGTTCCAGCACTCTTACAGAGAGATGGGAGGCAGAGATAGAAGAATTCTTGAAAGTCACAGGCCAGCTAGCCTAGGGTACATAGCAGTGAGTGACAAGACCCTGTCTCAAACAAGGTGGGAGGTGAGGATCAAACCGAGGATGTCCTCTGACCTTATGTGTGCCATGGATGTGCCTGCTTATACTCACACACTCAAACATGCACACACAGTCAGTCACACATGTCTCTCACACATACACACATGGGTAAAAAGAAAGCAATAAATAAGTAGAATATTGTCTTTAAAACCTTAAGGAAGAAAAGATTATAGGGCATATATGATAGCAAAGTAGAAGGGCAGAGTACTAGGGGTGGAAAGAGCTAAGCAGGGATGGGAGAAAAGGAGATGGGGAGAAAGCTAACCCAAAATGAAGGACATGTGGAAAAGGCATTTGGAAACCTACAATTTTTAAAAGGCAATTTAAAACTGTAATTATCTTTAAAAGAACTTGAGGGAGGTATCCGGCAGAGGTAGATAAATGTAGCTTCCATAAACCACAGGTGATTAAGTGAAAACCCAGTGTAAGACACCTTCCTATGAGCTGTTTGTTGGGGAGACCTAGAGCCTCCAAAGCAACATGGGCTATCTCCATGGATGCCAGGGGCTTGGTTGAAGCCTGAACGCAAACACTCCAGACTCTTTGGGTATATGGATGCCAGGGACTGAGATGAGGCTTCCACCCAAACAATACTATGTAATTTTCTTTTAAGAATTAGGGAATGTGGATGCACTGGAGGTAGCTCACCCAGTGATGAGCTTGTGTGAAAAGAGCTAACTCAAGCCTATGCCAAATTCTGATGTGGGATTCCCTTCTGAATGCTGTAAATACCATTGGTTAATAAAGTTAATAAAATTGGCTAGTCCTCATAGGGCAGAACAGAGCTAGGCAGAGAAAACTAAACTGAATGCTGGGAGAAAGAAGGCAGAGTCAGTGAGAAGTCATGCAGCCCTGCCAGAGACAGATGCCAGAACTTTACCTGGTAAGCCAAAGCCTCATGGCAATACACAGATTAATAGAGATGGGTTAATTTAAGATATGAGTTAGCCAGAAATACACTTAAGCTATTGGCCAAACAGTATTGAAAATAATATAGTTTCTGTGTGATTAATTCAGGGATCTGAGCAACCAGGAACAAACAAGTTACCTCCTACAACAAATTGGCACTCCAAAGTGATCGACTATATCCACATAAAACCTGAGAAAGCTTGGAAAGGAACTCTAGACACAGAAAAAAAAAACACAGTTTAGCCATTTTTTTCAGTTGGTGGCATGCTGCAGATCCCTTAAGAAAGGTCTTCCTAATTCAGCAGTAGCAGAAAAATAAAACCCCGGTTTTGAAATGGCAGCTTCCTGGGTTGTGTTGCCAGCACTAACTCTGGCTCTTTCAGGAGGCCGAGCACCTGAATAAGGTTTGTAAGCAGCAGGTTACAATCTGCTTAATGGCATGAAATAGACCCGCTGCATACCTAGAACTGGGGTGATGTACAGGGTTCTCAGAGACAGCAAACATGTCTCTGCCATGTCAGACTGGGCAGAGCCAAAAAGCAAAGCAGCCTTAGTACTAGCCAAGCTATTTAACATTTTAAGAAGTGATTCTGGTCATAAAAGGATTACGGACACACAAGAAAGACTAATTCAGATGAAAAAGATCTCTAAATGGGTCACAATGTTGGATAAATGTATGTAGGCTTGGGGGAGAGAAGAAAAAGAACATAGAGAGTTATAAAAAGATGTAAATTGTTTTAAAAAATAAAGCAAATTCTTTAAAGAGACAAAGTAAACTTGTATAAAAAGTAATAGTAAGAAAAATAAGCCATGTAAAGATGGAAAATACACAGAGAGTCTGGATTATGTATACTATTGTGTTTTCTTTGAATTTTTTGACTCTGAATGAATTAAGTGCAGAGAGACATTTCATTTTACAGACTGTTAAAATAAACCAGAATATATACTGTAAAGGTATCTTGACTTCAAAATTTGAGTCTAAGGATATGTTGCTTTGGAAAAGAGGTTCTTCTTTTGTTTCCACAGAGGATGAAAACATGTGGAATCCTTCCAGACTAATGTAGTTTGATGGACTAAAACCCCCTGAAAGGTTGCTTTGAACACCCCTAAAAAATTACTTTGCCCAATAAACAGAAGGAAGCAGTTTGGAGAGAACTACACCCATATTCCCAAATATTGTTTGTAAATGATTCTCTACATTTAAAGGGGGGTATGCTATAGAGATTTGCATTGGTATAGATCTTGGTCTATTGATACAAATTTAAGGTCAATTTTGTTATATGTATGTTTCTGCTCTTGA
>LOEQ01000550.1:74984-85677 GCA_001685075.1 Bramus lutescens | reverse complement strand
TTACCTTGCCTTAAATAAAACGCAGCAGATTTCACATCGCTCTTGTGTGTGTGAATCTTGTCTGTCATTAGCCGAATCCTGAGTTCTCCTGTCTTTCACCCTAGTTCTCCCTCAGTTCGTGGGTCCCATGAGGACCGGTCCATGGCATGTGTGTAAGCATGTGTGTGAGCATGTGTATATGCAGATCCAAGGTTGATGTCAGGAGTCATCAGAGAAATCAGGTTGATTTCTCTCTACGTTGTTCACCGAGGGCAGGGTTTTTTTTTTTCTTGTTTGATTGTTCATTTATGAGTCAGGGTCTCACTGGATATCCGTGACAGGAGACCAGACTGGCTTGGAACTCTCAGAGACCTACAGGCTTCTGCCTCCCAAGTGCTAGTATTAGAGGTGCGCTCTACCATACTCTGCATCAGGCAGAGTCTCTTAACTGAACCCTGAGCTTGCTTATAGGCCTGGTCTGGCTAACCAGCTTGTTCTAGGGATCCCCACTTCCAGCTTCTGAGGGTGGGAATTACAGGCAGGCCACCCCACCCACCAGGCCTTTACATGGGCTCTGGGGATGGGGACCTGACTCCGATCCTCACACTTGAATAGCAAACTGCTTTCCCAACTGAGCCATCTCTCCAGCCCCACAGAAGTATTTTTCATGAGCACTCAAAGATGGAAACAACCCAGATGCCCACTGAGCAGCAATGAGTAAATGTGAGGCAATGCATTCGAGCTGAGGAGCCCACTAGACAATTGCAGGAGTGGCAAGCTAAGGCGTGTGTCGACAGAGTAAACGTCCAGGTCGTGCTGAGTTAAACCACTCACTGAAAGGACCGCGCGGCTCCACTTACGTGAGCTTCCTAGAGTGTTCGCATTCATCTAATAAGAACACAAAACAGTGGCTGCCAAGGATGGTGGGAGGAGGAGCGGGAGTTATTATACAGGGGGTAGAGTTTCAGTTTGGGAAGATGAGGAGGCTTTGGCAGCTGGGGCAGGAGGATCGGGAGTTTCAGGTCAGCTGGGGCTACATGGCAATACGCCATTTCAGAAAACCAACCAACCAAACTGATCTGAGAAAAGGCTGGATGGTGGTGACGATGATGTAATGACACCAAATGTGCTTCCCAACACAGCTGCATGCCTTAAAGTTCGGAAAATGTTAGATTATGAATATGACATTATAATTTTAAAAAAATCAACACAGGCTTTGCCCTGATGAAATAAAGACAGGGCAAGGAGATAATAAGAGACCAGTGTATCTGAAACCAAAAAAGCCCCACAAAGATAGTAAAAAAAAAACTTGTCATCGTGTAAACTAGTTCCTCAGTAGCTCTTAGACTCTGCATACGGACTGTCTGGGCTCCCAGCTGTATCATTAACCAATTATGCGATACTGAGAGAATCATTTTTCCCCTGGGCCTCAGTTTGTTGGGTTGTACAAGGGGTTGAATGAGATGACCTTCTAGTTAGGCCAAGGGATCTAAACATAGGATCCTAGAGTAGCACCTGAGAGCATAGTAAAATGCAAGTCACTGCATCTCATTCTAGACTTTGAGTCCGAACCCCTGTGTGGACACAGCAGTCTGGGTCCGATAACCTGCATTCTGTTTGAAAACCATAGGGATAAGATGCTTTGTTTTTATAACTAAAGACCTGGGTAAACAAGCTTTAAGAAAATAAAGAAGACGAAACTCTAAAGAAATGCATTACTAGGTGAATAGTTTTAAATGGGTCCCTTTTCAAAAGTCAGCTTGAGAGATAAAGCAGCAAATAATTTAAAAACGTAATTAATAAACACAAATGACTACTGTCCTTAGACGTTATGGCCTGCCACCTGCTGCTCTAACATTGTAACCATTGCTCAAAACATTTTGAAATTTTATTTACAACTTATAGCCTCATTTGTTTGGAACTAAGTCTCTTCATTCAGCTTGATACACTGACTCAATTAGCAGCTTCTAAAAACCAAATATCCCCTCAAGGGTCATCCTGAGGTTAATCAAAGACATGAGAGGGCTAGGGTGGCTGAGGGGTTCATCTAAATCTAATACAAGAGGAAAGAGAAGTTTACTTCCTAAAAACCTGCCCAGGCTGACTGCTTGTGGACCTGGGAACGAGAACAGGACCAGATGAAATCCCCACCCACCAGGCTGTGATGTCAAATCAGAAGATGAAGCTCCCAGTCTGGCTACTTGTAAACAAGGCTCTTTTGAATTTACTGAATATTTTGGCACCAGCTTTGGCCAATTCTTTCTCCTTTAGTGGGTTGAAAAATATTTCTAGCAACCCACATAACCCAGTGAGGACAGCGGGTGGAGGATTCTTGATCCACCCAGCCATACAGAATTTCTGGTCTCTGGTAAAGGGGTGCCCCACAGATGGTGCCTGGGGAGAGAAAGAGCGGGGAGGCTCCAGAGCTTCTGCCTGGAGCGCTTGTTACCTTGGCATGTAAGATCTTCGTGTGGCAACACACAGGGTCATTTTTATAATTCTACCCTCACTCCTCTTACAGTCTTTGAAGTCACCTCCCACAGCATCCTCACAGGTGACTCCACGCATCGGTGAGTCGTGTATAGCCCTCTTTTTTTCTAGAATGACCCTGGGAAATCGAGGACTGGAAGGTGACTCTCTCTATTTTCCATGACACCAACCGTAGTGGCAGACACTGTAAGGACATTCAACCGTTGTGCTGATGAGGAGGACAAAGCCCATTTTCATGCATACCTACCATGTGCTGGGCACACAGGTGAGGGCCCTCCTTAGTGCGCCATCTCAGTTAACTGAGTATTAGTACTACACCAGACTAATTCCCTCAAACCATGGTTCCAAAAGGTCAAATAAAGAGCCTATTCCAGGCCAAGGGAAGGAGTTCAGGGGCAAACCCTGAACACTGACTACCTCGCTCCCATAGTCAAAAGCTAGACCAGGGCCTAGATTCTGCCTGAAGTTCCTTCTCCACCCTACTGCCATTTTGCTCACCTCCCTGCCAAATCCTCCAAGGGGTGAGGACAGGATGGAGCTCAATACACATGGGTAGGTAGCTGAGTAAGGTGATGTATGCCTGTGACTTCAACATTTAGGAGGCTGAAGCAGGAGGATGCTAAGTTTCTAAGCCTGTCTGGACCACATAGAAAGACTGCCTCAAAACAAGGAAGACCAAAATTTTACAAGGATGAATGTGATTTTAAGAACCACCCACGAGCTCACTGGGCATGGAGAGTGGAGCTGACAGATAAAGCAGGTAGGGCCTTAAGTGGCAGAGGCCTCCCTCATCCTCAGGCCAACTGCCTATCATTCCAGGCCATGCTCCACATGGGTGTTACCCTTTGACCCCAATGTTCTTAGAACACAGTGCTGACTGGAGCCCAGCACCATCTACCACCCCTGAAGTGCCCGGAAGTGACATGGTGAGGGAGTCACATCAATAACGCCGTGCAGAAGAAGAGCTGGCTCTCTGCTACCAAGCCAAAGGCCCTGGTTGCAATTCAAACCAAGCTTACTGCTTCCAGGGAGGCACATAGGATCCTAAGGTGCTGGGCACTTCAGCCATGCTTGCTGCCAAGCTCTCCTGGCCCTTTAAAGAACAAGGCATCAGGACTCCAGGTTCAGCTCCTAGCTCTTCCAGAAGCTGGTCCTCAGGTTCTTCATCCTTAGAATGAGGTTCCAGTATGGCTTCTGGAAAGCCTCTTAAGTGCTCAGATCCATAGCCCTGAAACCAGGTTGCAGAAGCTGCAACGCCAGACACACGCTGCCGACACTGGCCAGACTACTCGCAGTGGAGAATTGATGGAGATAGGACCTTATCCCAATCATCTCCCTGGAAACCTGACTCTGCCCTCCCACCACCCCCACCAACCACAGCAAGCTCTAATATCTTGCAGGGAAAATGCTGACCTCTGACCTGACAGGTTCCCAACTAAACAAAGAACTGCAAGCTGCGGAGGCGAGAACCGTCCTCCTGAGGGCTGGGCCATCCTCCACCTGCCAGCTGACTCTTGTGCACACAGATGCCCCACACCCCAGCTGTAGAGGCCATGGGAGGAGGCTTGGTGCTCCCCAGATGGGCCATCATGCTAACATAACTTCAAAGGGACGTAAATGACTGGGAAGGGGCCAGAGAGCAGAGTTCATGGGTCACCACCCCAGTGCAGTCCCAGCCCCATACAGCCTGCCACTCAAATGCAGGCGTTCAGAGCCCTCAGCCACTTTACCTTGTTTCAGCCAAGCTCAGTCTCCATCTGGGCCAGGCAGATCTGTTCCCCGGTGCCCACAAGGGCTTGCAAGATCCATGTGGCTCCTCAACATTTGCATAAGCCAAGGTACATTGTACCAGCTGTACATTGCCCAGAATGCTTTCTGTCTTGTACTAAACTGCTCAAGATCTGCTTTCCAGAAAAGCCTCTGGTGGCTGTCTGCAGTGCATCCTGTCTCAAGCTCTTACATGTGTCAGTTTTCTACATGGACTGCTGTGCAGATACTCACTGAAGGAACAAAGCTCTCATAAACCCTGTGATCACCTCAGGAAGCCCCCCACACACACCAGGGGTCTACATATTGCAATGTGAGTGACATTATCTTTAACCTGAATCTCCTTTCAAGAAAAATGTCTTTCAATTGCAGATTCGAATTGCAAATGAGAAGTATTACCTTTATTATGGGGAAGACAATAGAAAAACATATTGCAAACCTTCTCCTGGAATTCGATGAACATGCACTGAGCTACAGTTTGTCACTCATTCATTATTTATTGAATAGCTCCTGTATGAGATTCAGAGGCAAGCAAGACATTACCTCAGGACTCAGGGAACTTATTTTTTGAATGGGTATAATAGGCAATAAAACAGTGAGACGTAAACAACCCAAGTACAGGTAACAGGACTATTAAGCTGGAAGAGACCAGAAATGCGAGGAGGGAGGAAGGAATGACTGTCTTTACAGGAAGTGATTGGGAATGATAACCAAGCAGAGATCTGTCTAAAGTGAAGGCTGAGAGGCAATGGGAAGATAGATCATGGCAGAGTAGCAAAGAAAAACCCCAGGGCTGACATCAGCCCAAAGACCAGTGTGGTGTGCAGAATGAGGCCGATGGAGAGAGAAGAGGGGGGTGGGCCAGGTCATGTGGCCATGGGGGTGAGTCTGATCACCCTGTTGAGGCATGAAGGGACATCACTGGGGTTTGAAATATGGGGAAAAACTTATCCTGTGACACTTGTTAAAAGAAGATGGAGTTTACTCAGGACCGCTAAGATGAGAAGACAGATCACTGAGGCAGGATGGTGCAGTAGGGAGAGACTAGGCTCCTTTCTAATGGAGCTTGCACAGTAGTGGGAGGGGGCTGTGCATGGGAACTGCCAAAAGAAAGCTTGAGCTAGACTGACCTAGTATGATTCGTGCCGCAGACAGGCCGGGGTGAACAACATTACTTTGGAGATGATGGAAACAGAGGACCCTGGTCAGGTATTAAGCAAGGTGGTCAGATATTGAAACGGAGGGTTCCTACAAATAACTCAGCAGGACTCATGCTAAAACAGAATTTTCCAAGAAAGTACATAGGTAGGCCTGGGAAGAGGCCCAGGAACCTGACTAACGTCTGATACAGCAAAGAATCTTTGGAGGGGTGAGGGTGGAGGTTGTGATTGGATACAATCCTGCTACGTGGCCTTGTATTATTGGTCCTTCTACCTCAACTTCCCGGAGTGTGGAGATTACAAACTTGAGTGACCACACCCAGCAAATAAAGAATCTTTATCCCACACAGAGAAGCCATCTGTTTCTCCGCCTCTTGTTGTCTACTCTCCCATGTATTTTACTCAAGTGCCCCTGGTTGTCCCATCAGATAGGGAGTTCGTTGTGGGCCAGATCTGTGTCCCTTCTATGGGCACTCCCTGATGACACGAACTGTACCTCCTCTGGCTTCCAGGACAGAGTCCCACCCACAGAAAGCTAACTTATGTCCCTCAGTTCAGGGACACACTCCAGAGAACACTGTTAGCTCTGTCGCTTCCAGAACCAGAAAGGCAGAGTAGCCACTGAAGGACAGGTCTCCCTAACCTGGCTGCACACTCCTGCTCAGGCACACACCCTCATGGGTGGCTTGGCTGTGGGTTAGGCCGTGGGGGCTAAGGTGGTGTGCAGGCAAAGCCAGGCCCTGCCTCTGTGAAGCTGTACTTCTGCAGCTGCAACAGCTTGCCTTGCTTCCACCACAGTCATTGGGCCATAGCCCCAGGAGAGCCTCAGTTGCCTGTATCCATAGCAACCAGCATTTGTAAGCTACAGCCCCAGGAGGGAGGGCAGGAGGGCTGCTGCTCTGGAGTTAGCTTATGTGGTGAGGAGACATAATTTCTCAGGCCAGTAGGAAAGCCCATTGTTATTGAAAGGGATGCCCTCTTCCCCTTTTTAGCTACTTCCTCTCCCAGTAGCAAGGATCACGTGGGTATGATGGGTGTGTGGGTTCAAACCTCTTCCTAAGTTCTTATTGAAGGTGAGCCTCTTGCTTGACCAACACTTGGGAACTCTGAGTAAGGGAAGACAACTAGGAAAACTACAGAAATCTGAATCACACAGCTGGAAGGATCTGGAAAGGAGCCGTGACCCTATCCCTGAGTCAGAAGCAAGCTCAGCCTATCAGTGAAGCCTTTGTTTGCAAAAGTAAGTGCTAAAATGAGACAAAGCAAATGAAGATACTAAAAAACAAACTGCTTAGAGATACCAACTATTCCTAGGACTCCCAATGGGACGGTTCACCCCATCCCCACCCCTAGGCCTTGCAGCAGCATCCTAAGTTTAACCCTGTGCTCTCCCCCTTGAAAGCTTAGGTTGAAATGTGAGCAGGAAAGTAGCTGCCTGAAACGATTGGGAAGACAGCAGAGGTTTTGCTTTGATCATTTACTTTTGCATCTGACAGAGTAGCTGAGTCTGTCTTCTGTCCCTAAGAAAGACATTGAAACTCAGAAGGTAGGCCTTAGGAAAAACTGGGCACACGTCCCCAGTTTTTCACCCCACTACCACCCCAAAGCAGCTGATCCCAGGACAGAAACTGCCCCTGCTTTGCCCCTCACACTCTCTCTATCCTCACTATTCACCTTGGACAAAAGCTAAACCTTCTTTTAAATAAACCGGAACAAACACGTAAAGCCAGGTAGATTCCCTCCTCTTCACCAGTTTCAGGCACTGGTCTCCATCCATTCTTTCCCTCTCCCCAAAGAACTACTCTGTTTTCTAAATAATAATAATCACCTTGGTCCTTTATTTGATCAAGAAATATATGTCATTTGGCTGCTCCCCGACACCGCAAGAGCACACACATCTGGTGGGGTCTTATGAAACCGCATTCCTGCCACTTGACTTGCCTGACACCTCTCCTTTCCTTCCCATCTTCCCTTCCTTGTGACTCAGACCTGCGCTGCATAAGGGAAGCAAGAAGCCACCATCCCAGTTCTCTCTGAAGTAGCCAAGAGCACCCTGAGCTGGTTCCTCTTGTGAAATGGACTTTGCTATCTTACCAATTGCTGGTGAATAGAAACGGTCAGAGGTCCACAACATCCCCCGTTGGACAAAAAAAAAAACTTGCTATTAGCCATTCTTTCCGTGGACCACAGACTTTCTGAGAAGGGATTACTGACTTGTATCCTCAGCTTTCTGTCACTACTTGCCACACTGTCGATACTTTCAGGTTTTTTCTTCTATTTTATCAAATTAGTACAGATGGGTATAGAGGCTTACCCTGTAATCCCAACACTCAGGAAGCTGAGGATCTCAAATATGAGACCAGTTTGGGTCACACGGGCAAGGCCTGATCTCAGAAACAAATATATTTTTGCTGAGTATAGCTGAAGAGGCCACATGCTGGCTTCCTGCTGGTCCAGCCATCTTTTGTCATAAAACCAGCAGCTCCACCATATTCCCGTAAAGTGAGGGTTGTCATCACTTGAACTCTTCCCACTCAAAAGAATCTCCAATAAAATCTATCTACAGGGAGAGAATGCTTTAAAGAAGGGAAACATCTCTGCAAACCAGCTCAGCAGTGCCGGCTGGCTTCTCAGATCTGCTCCCCCACCCCAGCCTCCTGGACAGTGGTCAAGAACCGAACGAAAGATGCAGGGACTGTGGTCTGGAGCAATTAACACTCTGCCAGCTGGGGAGGGTTTTGTGCCAGGATACCCAGATTTGTCCATTTTCCTGCCCTCATCCAGAAAACACCAACTGCTACCCCATGATTTGGGACCCCACATCAAAGAAGATACTCAGAGAGGAAAGGAGATGGGCCAAGCAGAGATTACTGTTAGCACCAGGTGCTGGACACATGGGGATTCAGGGTTCCACTCTCCCTGCTTTTTATATATTGTAAAACAAAACAAACCCTTACTTATAAGTCTATATTTTGCAAGAAGTAGGGCAAGGAAGTCCTACAAGTTTTTCTTTCAGGTCATAGAGGGAATCCCAGGCTTGAGTTCCCATCCAAAGAGAGAAGCTCAGGAAATTTCCCTGGTTCACTTGTCTTGGGAATCTAGGGAGTTACTTAGGTATGCAGAGGAAGAATGTCAGCCTGTGTGAACTGGAGCTCTGAGACTCTCCTCAGATCTACCTGTGAGACCCAGGCTCCCACCCTATGTCACAAAACCACCATATGAAAGATGGCGCTTGTAGGACTGTGCCATCACTGTTAATAACTGCACTGCATGCTTGATGATGTATACACTCATTTCCTTTCTAGATGAAGTAAAGATGGTCTGTCATAGTCTTGCTTAGAATCACACTCTATAAGTTGGTGGCCAAGACAATGGAAAAGGAAGCTTCTAAAAAAAATCACAAAACCCCATTGCCTAAAACCCGGAGTCCCCATTATCAACCAAGGCTGATATATCTATCACAGATCATCTGCTGGAGGCAATGGCCAGAGGCACAGAGCAGGTGTGGGCATGAATGCACAGCGCTCAAGGCAACAATGAGTTTTCGATGACTGAAACAGAAGGAGATGCCAGGAGGGTACTGAACATTGGTGGCTGCAGTGACCTGAACAGATACATGGACACCAATGTCTGCCGGAGCGGCAGATTACCGAAAGCAACTTAGCCGTCTGTCCACCAACAGATGGAAAACCAAAAGTGACATGCATATTGTTGTAGTCGGATATTAAATATCCTCCACCAGTGCACATGGAGGCTGTTTTGTCCCCAGAAGGAAGCATTATTGCAGGAAGTGAGAAACTTCAGGAGCTGGAGAAAGCATGTCACTGTGGGGTGTGCTCTTGAAGAGCCCACCGGCACCTACTTTCTCCCCCACCTCACTGAAGTTTCCCGGCTACTGTGATGCTCTTGGTGGCTTTGCTCCGCCACATCTCACCTGTTGTGATGGACTGAGGCCTCTGAAAATGTGAGCTACTCCTTCCTTCCTTAAGTGGCTTCTCCTAAGGCAATTGTCAAGAAGAGAGCTGGGACCTTTGTGGCAGGCCAGGCTTACCAATGGCTGTGCCCCTGTGCTGCTCTCTTGAACTTCCTGCTAGAAGTATGTTCTTTGTGGATGGGCCTAATAATTGGTCGATCCTGATGGTCAAAGATTTACATCCTAGCGTTGATAAATTTTGCTTATCTCTAACAACCCTACCTAGCATACCACTTACCTTTTGGGGTGTTTTGGAAGCAGCATGCCCTTAGCTAAGCTCTACTTTGTGTGATTTAATGTCTCTAAGCAGACCTATTAGTAAATCCTTAAGTATTAATGTAACTTGGTAAGCCACAGAATTACGTGTGTGCATCCCCCCAAGTCCTCTCTCTCAGGAAGCTGACCTCATGTTTGGGGTGCGCTGACTTTTCTTACTCTAATCTCTAATGACTTAATACACTCACTTTGCTCCACTGCCGATCCTAAAGATATTTCCAGATACTTGAGTGACTTTACCTGAGATGAGGTCTCTAAGGGGAAAAAGAAGTAACACAAAGAACTGTCTTTTTTACTTGACACTGAATCCATTTATATGAAAGAAACAAATCGTTGGTAACAAAGCCATCAGAGGTTACCTGGGGCCAGGAACTGTGGGAAGGAAAACTGACTGCTCATAGGATGGGGACACTAGACACCCCCCCCCACACACACACAGAGACATATATCAAGTCTACCTGGCTCCTCATAAGGACTATGGGATTTACCTCACCAGGCTGCTGAAGGGACTACTGGAGAATATATATTTGATATATATTTATATATGTCAAAACTCACCTACTGTGATATTAACAAATGCACATTTTCCTGAGAGTTACTGTACCTCAGTACAGCTGACTTTGAAAGTTAAGAGAAGGGTGTAGCTGAGAGGAAGAGGGAGTACTTAGCATCTGAGACGCTCCAACTCCACAGAGTCAACAACAAAACAACAACAACAACTAAAGTACACCTGGTACGTGCTTAGCCAAGCCCATTATCAGTCTTTGGCCTCACAGTAGCCACAGCAGGGGAGGGGAGCTGAGGGGTGTGTGGAAGGATGAGCTAGCACCCCCTCCCTGTCCCGCCTCACTGTAGGCCAAAGCCATTAGCCACTCAGGATTGCACAAGTTCCTGGCCCTATGGCCTCTTGGATAATCTGCAAGCATTCTGCTGAATGCTCCCTCACAGCCTTATTTTGAAGACAGAGAAATACCTTATCTGTTAATACTGTATTTGTACTACTCAGCCACCTCCAGATTCCCATCTCTGTCCTCAGCCAGTTCCCCTA
>LOEQ01000550.1:56910-71521 GCA_001685075.1 Bramus lutescens | reverse complement strand
CACACACACACACACACACACACACACATCCACCACACCTTCTCTTAGAGCTGTCTTGGAATGGAATTTCCACCCCAGAAGAGTAATAGGCAAGAGCTGATCCATAAGACAAAAGACAAGGACCAGGTGAGGGCCATCAGGTTCCAACAGAGCCAAGTGACTCAGTCCGTGTTCTCATTCAAAACTGACAGGAATCAAGGTCTCTCAGAACCAGCACGTGTTCTCTTCAAAAGGAATCAACTGACAAAACACACAATCCCTAGCTCTTCCCAACGGCAGCCCTGCAGCTCTGCCCTGACATCCAGAGGCACCAACACTGAGTCAGATAGAGAGCCTTGTCTGGAGGGAGAGGTGGCTTGGGATCCAAATGCCCAGAGTAAAGGGTGGAGAACTGTGGCCCAGAGGGAAATAGCTAGAGCCAATCCAGTCCTTGTGACAGGGTGTGCACCCTCAAATCATCTCCTGACAGCTCTCCAGCAGTTCTCTTTCCTGGACAGCCCTCATTCACAGACCAGGTTGCCTCTACCCACCCTCCTCAGGCTTTTGTACTCGACCCTTGCTATGTTCCTTATGACATTTTAGCTTGTTAAGAATTCGAGACCCTCATCATCGTTCTTGGCCTTCTTGCCTGTCTGCTAACCCTGATCAAACCACCCCTGGGCTAGGAGGTCCCACCACACACTTCCAGGGAGCTTCAGAAGGTCAGAGCAGAATGGGGGAGGAGTGGGCAGGAGGCCAAGTGCAGAGGGGAGCTTACCATTCACCGCTCCTGGCTTGTCTGGCGTCTCGTCAGGAGCTGTCCTTGTGGACAGTTTGACACAGAAAGCTGACTTTTCTTAGGCCCTAGGCAAACTAAAGCCTGAATAAAATCCCAGCTAGACCCTCTCCCCTGAGTGCTGGCCTTCTGTAGAGAAGCAAAGACAGCAGCCCTACCCCCAGGAGGAATCAAAATCATTCCTGGTGCCCCTGCTCCTTGCCAGCCCCCACTTGCCACCTCCCAGGCCTATGTAACATAAACAGGGCTTTATTATCTCAAGCCCACCACGTCCTCAGAGAGTGCTGTAAATGGAACACCACACAATAACTTGTTTATTAATAATGGCCTGTCCCCTCCCTCAGCCTGGCTCACTTGCTCACTGCTGGATTCCCCCTTATGCATAATGGAGGAGCTGTGTGGCCTGTGACATAAGCCAGGCTGTGCTCTTCAGGCTGAGGGGATAGACGGGGAGAGGTACCAGGCTGGGCCAGGTTCCCTAAGGTGGGGGCAGTGGGGAGCAGACCTCCCCCAGTTATAATTCAAAGACGTAATGTTAGTGGGGGTAGGGAGTGCTGAGTGGTGGCTCTGGGGCCAGCCCTGCCGGATACACACACCCTACATAATCCCATGCCAGGGCTATCCAACAGCAATCCCGTTCTACCCAGGGCACACAAGGCTCTCCACAGCCTCCACACACCGGCTCACTTCTGTGTAAAGGTCTGGGGGCAGACTTCGCTCTTCCATTCAACACTCCATGACACTTTAGATACAAGTGAGACCACCCCACCCACCCCACCCCTTCCACTTTTGTTGACTGAACAACCCCAGTCCCAGCAGTGACCCTTCAGGAACCAACTTCCTCTTCCACCACCCTGTTTTCCCTCTGATGGGCAAGCTGGGGTGAGTAGTAGTTTCTAGAGAGTAGATCTCAGCAACAGCCTCCTGAAGGAAGTCCAGAACATCTAAACATCTTTAAAATGTTTACACCCTTTGTTCCCTGAGCTTCATTTCTGGAAGTGAATCTTGAATGAAAAAAATCAAGGATAGTGGCTATTTAAGCCAGGGCTCATGCAAAGGCAGACACCCTCAGAATCTGTGGGGGATGTTTTAAGCCCTGCAGACACCCAGACCAACAGACACATAAGTTCCAACAGACAGGCACGCAAGTGCCCTTCATGTGAGATGCTGTCTGCACAGCACCTGTGCCTGCTATTACTCATCCTCACAGTACTTATAATTCCTAGAACAATCTAAACAACATGTAAATCAATGCTCTACCATACTGTTGAAGGAACTATGGCAAGAAAAAGTCCACATATGTTCATACAGACAGATTTTTCTGAATATTAGTTGGACCCATAATTTCAAACCTATATACATGAAAGGATATTTCCATAAGGGCAAAAATTGAAGTAACAGAACACAGCTATTGTTCTATGACAATTGTAGTGACAATTACAGTATGTCCACAATTTGAAAGAAAATAGAAATAGAAATTGCAAATTCTAAAACCAAAGGACCTGGGTTCAAAATTTGTCTCTGTCTTTTATAGGCTGTGTTACTGTGGGAAAGGTACTTAGCTTCTCTGGGCCTTCATTTCCTTATTTACATGTTAAATGACAAGGACTCAATGAATGACAGAGCCTGAGGTACATGGCAAATATTTTAAAAGTTTAAACTACCATCATAAGCAATGAAACATGATGATGAAATAATATCAGACATTATCTTAATGAAATAGAAAATTAAGTGGAAAAGGTAAATGATGAAAACAGAATGTTGTCACTGAGAGTGAAATTATGAATAATGTGCAGGTTCCCCTTATGTCCACAGTTTCTACATTTTCTGGAAAGGACATAAGCAACTGTTAACAGGAAAAATTGTCCACAGGAATATGGTGGTTGCAGCACTGAAGATGGTGACCTCAGTTTGGATATGGCTGTCCCTGAGGGACATGCTTATCCTCGGTGACTTCTCTGCCCACCACACCGGGCACCTATCAGGTCAACAGCTCTTGCCTCTGGTTTCTCCAAGCCTATGTCCTGTCCCAAGCCCTGTTTCTCTCCAGCGCTGGTGACTAGCCATTTCTCTGGCCTACAACAAACACAGCCAGTGACATTTGTCAGGGACAGGGAGAGATGGAGAAGAATACATGGGGGAGGGCTGGCTTAGGGCTCAGCTGGAACAGAGCAGGTGCCCTGGGTGTGGCTGGGTGGCTGAGTCTGTCTCCCTCTTCCAGATGAAAGGGGGGGGGACTAATGCCAAACTCAGACTTAGCTCATAGTCAGGAGAAACAGATATGGAGGTGTGCTCCTGAGGAGCTGTGTGTACAATCAGGTGAGTTCCCCCGGTGGCTGTGAAGTGGGGGGGGGCGACCCAGAAGGTACCTGCTCCCCTCACTGCCTCCCACTTCCCCGCTGCAGGAGTTCAACTCAGCCATGTTTTGCCATTGCCCTGGCTTCTGTCCGGGCAGCCCGCTAGCCCTATCTCAAAACCTCCTGGAGGTATGGCTCCTTTCCCAGCCCAGGGAGCTGACTCCCCAGAAGGGAAGCGGGAGGGGGAGAGCAGGAGTGGAGAGGAATAGCAGGCAGCAGAGGAATGCGGGCAACAGCGAGAGCTGCAGGTCCACCTGAATGTGGGTCACATTTGCAGAGGACAGCAGGCAAGCCAGTTCAGGATGGCTGTGGTGACAGCTGGTGGGCCTGGAGGAGCACTCATGCTATCCTGGCCAGGCAGCTGAGTCACACTCTCCACTGCTTCCCATCCTCAGGGTCGCTTGCCTGCTGGCCATACCCCCACCCCCTGGTAGCTTCATGCACCAAGTCCAACCTGCTGGTTCCTTCCGTGGGATCAGAGCTGCAATACCATGACTTGGGGGATTGCTGGCTTTTGTGGCCGAAGACTGCCAGACAGAGGGAACAGGGGTAGGCTGAGCAAGCCAGAAGTCTCCACCCATTCCTGTTAGCTGATGGCTGACTTCATCTCTGGGTACAAACTCTGGTCCAGATTGAAAATCAAATGTTTTTACAACAGGGAGTTTGAAATCACAATAAATTCTGTCTGAAGAGCTTAGGCAGAAGTTGGGTAGCCCTCTCAGAGCAGTAGAAAGCTTCGCACTGAGGGGCAGGTGGGTCACAACCATCCCTGAGCTCTTGTCCCCGACTGACCTAGCATGCACAGGGCTGGCAGAGGCTGTGGGGAAGTCCATCACTGAAGCCAGCCAGCTCAATGTGCTATCTTGACTGTCTACTTGACTGTCTCCTAGGGAAAGCCCTAGGAGAGCGATGAAATACATCTCTGAGAACGTCCGGGAGTGTGTTTATGGAGAGGATGAACCAAGGGGAAGGCCCAGCCTGAGTGAGGGTAGCACCATTCCCTGGATTGTGTGCCTGGCTGGAATGAAGGGAAAAGGGAAAAGTGCCTGCAGACATTGTATGTTTCCTGGCTGCTGTGAGAACTGGTCTGCTCTGCAATGTTTCCAGACTGGACTGCCATCTCTGGAGCCACGGGCAAAACAAGCAAGTCCTCTCTTGAGCTGTGTCCCTAAAGTATTTGGTCATGGTCCTGTGAATGCCTGACTAACATGAGCCTCTAGAGTGGTCATGGCCAAGAAGGGAACCACATGCACATGCACCTGTCCGTCTCTGCTCAGGTGTGGTCATATGGGTCGGACTGTGGCTGTGTAATTTTCAGTCTGTGGGAGGCATGGTGTGTGTCTCTGGGGAAAGGTTCGGGTCTCTCTGTGTGGATGCATGGGTGCTCCAATGGGTGTGTGCGTGTGTGGCCCAGGAGTATTTTAAAAGTGTCTCCATGCACCTGGCTGGTGTGTGGGTATATCTGTTCTAGGATATCTAACTGTCTTGTTGTAAGTATGTGTCTTAGTATGACTTAGTACACATGGGTACAAGTCTGTCTCAGGTGAATACAGACATCTCGGTCCATGTGTATGCAGCTGGGTTTACAGGCTACTCTTGCTAGTGGTAGTGGTATGTATGTGTGTGTCTGGTGTGGTGTGGTGTGCTGGATAAACCTGCGTTTTAAAATTGAGTCTTCCACATCTAAATCCATTCCTCAGTTGAGGGGCATCTAGGTTGTTTCCAGGTTCTGACTATTACAAATAATGCTGCTGTGAACATAGTTGAACAAATGCTTTTGTAGTATNTTCCAGGTTCTGACTATTACAAATAATGCTGCTGTGAACATAGTTGAACAAATGCTTTTGTAGTATGATTGACCACCTTTTGGGTGTATGCCCAAGACTGGTATTCCTGGATCCTGAAGTAGGTTGATTCCCAATTTTCTGAGAGACTACTATACTGATCTCTAAAGTGGTTGCACAAGTTTGCATTCTTACCAGCAATGCATGAGTGTTCCCCTTACTCCACATCCTCTCTAGTATAATAAGCTATCATTGGTGTTTTTGATCTTAACCATTCTGACAGGTATAAGATGGTATCTCAGAGTTGGTTTGATTTGCATTTCCCTGATGGCTAAGGATGTGAACATTTCCTTAAGTATCCTTTGGCCATTTGAGATTCGTCTGTTGAGAATTATCTGTTTAGTTCTGTACCCCATTTTTAAATTGGGTTATTTAGAATTTTAATGTCTAAACTAGTCCCTCTGAATGTGGTTGACAGTTGAATTGCTGGAGCAGACTGAGGGGCCACTGGCAGTAGCACCAGGATTTTCCCTACTGCATGCACTGGCTTTTTGGGATCCTTTTCTCTTTGGGTGGATACCTTGCTCAGCCTAGATATAGTAGGGAGGACCTTGTACCTTCCCCAAAGCAATGTGCCTTACCCTCTCTGAAAATTGGATGGGGGTGGGGTGGGAGGGTATGTGGAGGGAATGGGAGGAGGGGAGGGAGTGGGAACTCGGATTGTATTTTTTTTAAATTTAATAAATAAAATAAAATTGAGTCTTCCAGTCTTGATATGATTTCCATTCTGCATGTGTGCTTGTTGGGTGCATGTCTACTTTGATCTATGTCTCTATGTGTGCATGGTGCGTGTGTGTGTGTGTGTGTGTATGTGTGTGCATGTGTGTATGTGCCCATGGTGTATGTGCATATATGTACCCATGGTGTCTGTAGAGGCAGAAGCTAAGGATTGGAGGACTCACAGCCCCACAGTCTCCCTGTTATTACCAGGATGTTCTCCAGTTGAAAACAGAACAGCTGAGAAACTCTTCTACAGGTGACCCCTAGGGACCTCCTGTTCTGCAGAATACAACCCACCTGCCCCAAGTAGACTTCCAGAGGTCTCATTGCCAACACACAGTAATCAAATGCACTGCTTTCTCCCAGAGGCAGAGGAAGGCCACATCCACACCTTGTCCTTTTCTGATCCTAAGTCTCTTACTTTATCTCTTCCAGGAGAGCCCTGACTGGGCCCGTCCTGTAGGACCAAGTGCCGTGCTCCCTCCTCCATGAGGTCTGTCCATCACTTCAGTTGGAGGTGAGCAGCCCCACCCTTGGTTTCCAGAGCAAGTCCTGTATGTCCTCTCTAAGCACAGGCTCCATTCTCCTTCTGTTGTGGTAATTAGCAGCCCACCATAATTGCCATCAGGAAGCCCGCCTTATCTTTGCTGTTTCTTGGTGACCTCAGCTGATGTCTTGTACTGACCTATGATGTCAACAAGCTGGAGAGGGGAAGAGCAGGTACTATCTGAAGCCATGAGAGCTGGTAGGGACAAGATGAGAGCCAGAGAGTCACCAGGTCAGACATACTGCAGAGCCAGGAAAGGCCTTTCTATGTCTCTGGACTCAAACTCTGTATGTGAAGAAGGCAGCTTCTTCATTCTCAAGAGACACGACTACCTGAGAACTGACCTCTCTCATGGACTTCACGTGGCTCCCAAGGACCCATCCATACTAGAATTTACTTCTGAGTCCTGCCACCAACATGGCTGCCTCATCAGATGCACTCTCTAAGGCTGAGGTTCTCCTGCATGGGCTGAGCTTCATCTCTGGGAAGATGGACTTGATTGGTCTCCATCTATGACCAACTAGACATGACCATTCCCAGAGCAGAGCAAACCCTGACAGTCACTGGCAGTGAGGGGACAGGAAGTCCTCTCTAAGGCCTGGTGCTAGAAACAGTTCCTTGACAAACTAAACAGAGAGGTACCACGTGACAAACAGTTTCACACCTAGATGTGTATAACCCAAAGAACTGAAAACAGGAATCTGGATATTTACACACAAATGCTCATTTCACCATGATTCATTACAGATTGAAAACAACTGGACTGTCCTCAAGAACAAGAGGAAAATACGATACTATATATCTATACAACAGAATATTACTTAGTCATAATAAAGATAAAGGGGTTGGGCATGTGGCTCAGTCAATACGGCGCTTTCCTAGTTGGATTTGGTTCCCCACTAGCATAGATAAACGAAGAGAAAATGAAGCTCAGATACATGCTAAAATGTGGATGAACCCTAAAAACACTATGTCGGGATTAGAGAGATAGTATATTTAGTGTTAAGAGTGCTGGTTGCTCTTCCAAGGGACCCAGGTTGGATTCCTAGCACCCGCATGGTAGCTCAACTGCCTGTAACTCCAGCTCCAGAGAATCCAATGTCTTCTGTTATACCGGCTCCTGCATGCATATGGAGCACAGAGCTCACATAACCCTATGAGTATACATAAAAATAAAAGATAAATACTTCAAAAGATTAAAATCTTAAAAAAATTATGCCAAGTTGGAAAAAAAAACCCAGACACAAAGGGACAAAGATGGTATGATTTCCCGTCCATGGATGAGCCGAAATAAGCCACCCCTAGAGATGAGAACTGGATTATGCAGGGCCTGGGGGGAGGGGTAGCTACTGCTTGATGGCTCAGGTGTCTAGCGGCAGAACTTCGGAAGGTGAAGGCAGCAATTGCTGCCCGGTGCTCTGGATATAGACAATGCCAGGCTATTATAAACTTGAAATGACTAAAATCATTTCAAATTTAGAAAAAAAAAAGGCTGCAGCATCCTGCCCTGCTTTGCCAGCAGGAACTAATATGTGACCCCAAAGAAATGACTCCTAGGGAAGCATTTTCCAAGGAGCTACTTCCCCTGGGGGCAGGATTCTTCAAACCTTGGAGTGAGTTACTGTGGTGACGAGTGGCAAGGGGACCTATACTTGGCTCTGAAATTCCCCTGACCTTGTCATCTACTTTCAGTCCTGGTTGCAAATGAGGACAGTGTCACCATCCTCCGGTGCCTCTGACATTTCCTAAGAAGCTCACAGCCATCCCCTCCCCCAGGCCACTCCCTGGACCCCATCCGCCCTCTCTGTCTCTGCCAGCTTTGGGCTTCCAACAAGGAGGAGATTCACTCCACCTATTTGGTCAAACATCCCTGGCACACTGGCCTAGGTGCTTTGCCCAAAGCTACTTTTCCAGAACATCCCAAAGCTGGCTAAAATGCTTCCCTTTTAAAAGTCATCCCTGACAGTCCAGGTTACAGTAGGAGGTGGTGCTATTTAAAACCATTCAGAACTTAACTCACCAGCCTCCCTTCTCTTCACATTGCCTCCCCCACATACACACACAAAGGCAGAAGGACAAATGCAGCAGTGTTCTCTGTGTGGTCCCCTCCCTAGGTTCCCTTCCATCCTTAGTAAGACAGGACACCTATTCTAAGTCTGGGTCTCTCGCTGGCTCTTTCCGGAGAACCCAGTGTTGGTATCAACCATCTCAACCACACTCCCTGGTTCTATTTTAGACTTCATTCCCTTAAAACTCCTGAAACTCAAATCTTCCTTTCATTTCCTAAAGGCGTACATAATTCAATAACCATTCATAGCAGCTTTTATTATAAACCTAGAAAGCTGTCTGACTCGTCTCTCAAATGAATTGGAATTTATACATTTAAATGAGTGTTGTTTTCTTCAGAGAGGTCCCCGGGGAGCCTCTCTACACAGCTGATTATGTGCTGCTCACGCTTAGAGCAGGAATTTTTCTTTCCTTCTTCCTTTGTTTTTCTTTTTTTTTTTAGCTCTCTCTGTGGCACTGCCTTCAAAGCCTGCTGCACACTTTGTAGCGGGCCCCATGGAGGTATGATTGTATCCCACAGAGGACATGCGATTTCTTTTCCTTGGGCTGAAAGATGGAGCTGAGGATGGGAGAGACGGAGTGGGGTGGTACAGCCAGCAATGGCGTTCACTGCCAAAAGCAAAGAAAGAGAGGGGGAGCTTTCAAGGCTACGGCCCGAGAAGGTGAAATTATATTCTCCGTGTGGGCTTTGATAAAGCAGCAATGTGCAGCTTCAGGTGGTGGCAGTGCGTAAGTGAATCAGATCCCGTGACAGTGAAAAGCGACGAAAAAGAATTCCAGCGCTGTCCCGACATTCCCCAAGAGTTCTTCAACCATGGTACTTGGTTTTGACCAGGGACTCAGAACCACAAACTTCTCTCAAGTGGCCCCAGTCATGAGCCTGGGGGCAGCACAGGGATCAGCAGGTGGTCTCCAAAACTGAAGTGAAAAGGTAAAGCTAGAACTGTCCATCCTTCAGGAATTAAACACTGAACCACCACGTGACCCGGTCACCCCCAAAGAGTTGAAAACAGTACCCAAAGGAAGCTTGCACACAAAAGTGCTCACGACAGCAGCTTTTCCATCAGTCAGAAGGGTAGAAACGGGCCATTCAGACGTGGGCATCAAGTATGATTCTCACCAAATCAATGGTTTAAGCATTGCAAACATAATGAGTGGAAGAAGCCAGACGCCCAAAGTCACATTACATGATTCTAGTTACATATGTCCAGAGCAGGAGAGTCTGTAGAGGCAGAACAAGAGGCTGCCAGGCATTAGGAATCTGAAAGGAAAATGACTGCTTAACTGGCAGGGGCTTTCCTCTGGGGGCAGTTGAGGTCCTGGAACTAAATGTCAATCAATGAATTATACACTTGAGATCAGTACTAGAAGGCTGGCATGTGAAAGACCCCGGGTTCAAACCCCAAAAGTGGAGAAGAAAAAAAAGATGTAAATTCTATGTATATCTGTTTTTCTACAAGAAATAAAGGGATAGAGTCTGTTCTGCATTCTATCAGGAGAACAGTAACTGGAACCCAGTTAGCAACTCTCCCAGGCTGGAGGGCTGAGACCCTCAAAAGTAGCAGAGTGGACAGGGAAATTTAGAGGATGCTGCCCAGCAACAATCAGCCCCACGCCCTGGCCCTTTACCGCCTCAAACCATCAGGCCTGTCATAAACACTATTTGAAGAGGCTTGTGGGGTCGGGTGTGAGAAAAAGATGTCCAGGGGAGGGGGAGGCAGGGGGAGCCTCTGAACAAAGTGAGCGGAGACCTTTGTAGCGCACCTGTGGCTCCCACTCGCCCTAAACCTGCCTGAGCATCATGGCCATCAGATTGCCAACTGCAAACTGCAGGGGGGGAGGGAAGGGACTGGCAGCAATGCCATTCTGCCCACCAGGGGCTGGTGGTCACCAGAGCCACCCAGCCTCACTCTCCTGCTGCCATTCCTTCCTATCCCGACACCCACCAATGCCCACAGATGATCCTGGTGTATATCTGCATACCAGCTCTGGCCTTAGCAAGAGCTGACCATCACAGCAGCAGCTGAGCCTGCTCACCAGCCTACCAGCTTTTATGGCAGCGTCTAGCCCAGAGGTATATCTCCCTAATCTTTATGCAGGAGGATTTACCAACACAGAGAACAGACAAGACCCTTAGCAACAATTACAAGACTAATAATGTGAAGTCCTAAATGATTATTATGGGCCCAGGTCTCTTATTAGTTATGAAAGCCAGCGAATCAAGGGAGCAGCAAATTCTAATGGGTGAGACAATAACTTGAAACTTTCAATGGTCTCGTTTAGTAGCGCTAAGGGAGCCCCTGGAAATAGTGGGATAGAAGCTCAGGAATGAGCCTGCTCAAGGCCTTCTGTCCATCTACTCCATAACCACACAGACATTTCCAGGGCTCCTACTGTGTGGCACTAAGGCAAAGTCCCTGTCACAGCAATTACTGGGATAGAGTGTGGAACACAAGGACTGGCTAGCTGCATGCTGACCATCTGTAGGAACCAGGGAGGAATGAAGAACTGGTTGCTGTAGCCAGCAATGGGGTGATACCCTGCTCATAAGTCACTATGAGCCCAAGGGAACCTGCCACAAGGAGCCAAGTGTGGCTGGAGTCAGTACAGTCAGTTAGGGAAGGCCACCAGACTGGCTAGATGGGAAATACCCAGGGTTCCTGTGTTAAGGCACAGGGGTCACTGGGGGTCAGCCAGTGAAAGCACCCCTTACTTTTGACTTTTTAGAAACAGAAGTGAAAGTCATAGCCCTAGTGGAGACAGAGTTGTCACAACCACTGAGGGTCTAAAAGTCCCTGCAATGAGCAGATGTGTAATGAAGTTGGCCCAGGTGCAGGCAGGCTGGACTTCACAAAAAGATTCTGAGGACAGAAGAAAAATGAAGGGAGGGGAATGTCAATGAGAAAGCAAGGCGAGAGAGAGAGAGAGAGGGAGGAAGCTGAGTAGAGAAAGGCTGCTCTGAGAGGTAACAGTCAAGAAGGCCTATTGCCATGGCAACACCCTCCTGCCTGGTACCCAGGAATAAATTATTGATCGGGATAGTGGTTCTCTCCCCTTCACAAAGCCCAGAGTGCCCTCTTCACAGCCATCATATTTTCGCCCCACTCCACTTGCCCTGCATTTGCCTGCGTGAGTCACTCTGAGACCCAACAGGAGTCCAGAGCATCACAAGGTCTCTTCCACATGCCCCAGGCTGTCCCTAGCCACGACGCAGCTTTGCTGTTGCTGCCACCTGTTAGAGTCTTCAAACTCACACCGAAATGCTAACACACTGGCCCTGAGACTGAGAGGCAAGCTAGGTAATATGCAGTCACTATTGTGGACTCATCTAATAATAGCCTGGTAGGACAGGGGACACAGATAGGCACAGCAAGAAAAGGGTGTGAAGACACACAGAGGAGGTAGCCACCTATAACCACAGGAAGAGCTCTCAGAGGAAATCATCCCTAGGGACATCTTCACCTCACACTTTAGCTTCGAACTGGGAGGAAATGAATGTCTGAATGAAGCCACCTGGTCTATAGTACTTGGTTTGGGTAGCCCTAGAAAACCAACCAGCACACCACCATCTACAGGCTTTGCAGGACTGAAAACTATCTCAGCCATGGGGTCAGAGGACAGTGAGATGCCATGTGTTCCTGTCATGAGCTCCAGGGCAGAGGCCACCAGAAAGGCGGGACAACCAGCCCTGAACCCAGCCACAGTCCGGGCAGCAGGTAGGCAGGGCAGAAAGGGAAGGAGACAGCGTCTGTCCTACATCACAAACCGTTGGTTTCTGGGGGTGGGGTTTCCATCCTCTAGCCTAAGAAGGCAGAGCAGAGTGAGACACAACAGCAGGGGGAAGAGCAGTCAAGGCCCAGGCCCCTGCAGATGAGCTAGGGCTTGTTTTCAGGAAGATGGAGAGCCTTCTGTCCAACTCTAGTGGCAGAACTGGAGGGGAGACCCTAGCTCAAGAGATATCAGGCGGCAGGAACGCAGAGGTCAGAATTCCACACAATGCCGGTTTTTTGAAACAAGGTCTCAAGACTGGCTTTCAGCTTATTCTGTCCTGACTGGACCTGACTGGTCCCGAACTTCTGATGTTCCTCCCTGAATCTCCCCTTAGTTGGCCTGGCTAGACATGGCAGAAATTGTTGTGTCTAAGGCATGAGAATTGAGCCTCAGCACTGTGTATGTGGGAGGTCGTTATCATCCAGAAGTCTTTACCTATGCTTCGAAGGGGTGCTGTGCACACGCCCTTGCTCTTCCCCTTAAAAGCAGGGAGGCAGCAGAGCCCTGGAGCCATGAACAGATTGGACAAACCTAATGAAAATGTTCTGGAACTGGAAACTCTTGCGTGCTGACCTGGTATACTCATCTGTCATCAAGCTGCAGCTTGGACGGTGAGAAGAGCATTGTGCCAAACATGTGGATGGATTTTGCTTCTATCCCTCATTTAATGACTGAGCCTAAGTCCCAGGAATCCTGGTTGAGTGCTCCCAATCTGAGCGCCTGGCAGTACCATTAGAAGGCCGAGATGAGGGTCTCTATGCAGGTTAAGGGGCACTGGACACCATAAGGCACGAGGGGAAATAAGATGGCACTGGGAAATTACTGACACTCCGTGCGCTGATAACTGTGTCTGGCACAGTACCTTCAGTACCTCAGCATCCTTGCCATAGTGGGTCTGAAGATCAGTTGCCTGGCTACCCAGAAAAGACTCAGCAAGAACTTCCCAGGGGACTGAACCGCTCCTGCCAAGACAGGGCTGGAATAGGACCATAGCTAGATAGACCTATCTCCTGACGTCAGGCGAGAAGGAAGAATCCTCCTGTCCAGGTGCTAGGCTGAGCTGCCTGACTGTCTCAGGGATGTATGCCTGGCGGGGGGAGGGAGGAGCACTGGCAGGCTGGAAGGACTCCAGAGGGGTTCACACTCACAAGGACAGGCAGCCTAGTGGAAGGAGGCAGAAACCAGAGGGTTAATCCAAGGGTATGAACGACTGTCCAAGAGTCCCCTCTCTGCTTACTCTGCAGCGTCTGCTGGGAAGCCACAGGTAATTAGGACAGCTTAGAGGATTTCCCAGGTCAGGAGGTTGGGAGGAGGTGGCCTAACTGGGCTCTGTCAGGGCTGAGCTGGTCCCTTCCCTGTTTGGACCAGGTTGAATGCCATCCAAAAAGGAAGGGACCCCATGCGGCAAAAATAGAGATAGACAAGGCTTCTCACCTGCAGCCCCACGTAGATATCCCCTCAATGAACTCAAGGCCCAGTAGGAGGAGAAATGAGGGAGGGGCACAGGAGCTAGTCCAGGAATTCAGCTTCTGCTGAGTGCTCGAGATCAGACAGGGAGGCTGGGTGGGGGAGGACAGCAAAGTGACAGCGGCAAAGGTTAGGCTGGTCATAGAAGTTAGGCTGGTGGACGAGGTTAGGCCGATGGTAGAGGTTAGGTCAGTGGTAGAGGTTAGGCTGGTGATCGAGGTTAGGCTGGTTGTTGAGGTTAGGCTAGTGGTTGAGGTTAGGCCGGTGGTAGAGGTTAGGCCGGGGTAGAGGTTAGGCTAGTGGTTGAGGTTAGACTAGTGGTCGAAATCAGGTTAGCGGGCAAGTCTAGGTTTATGAGACAAGTCAGAAAGTTCACCACCTACAATTCCCATGAAAGAGGAACAGAAGGAGGCCATGTAGAAATCCTACAGCTGATTCCCATGAGTCCTCTTTTTCCTCTGCACCCAACAGGCAAGCTATCCTTTGCCAGGAGAGACCCGAAAGAATACAGGACTGGCCCAAGGGGTGGGAGCCAAAGGAAGAGTGTTGTAAGAAGCCCAGCTGAGAAATTCATTCACACCCACACCACGGGGATTCCCTTCCCCAAGTGAGGCAAGCCAAGGCCATCAGAGACTTCTCTGGACTTGTCAGGACACAAGAGAGTGCTGGCAGAGATGTGTCATGAGACCAAGAGCCATGTGACCAGCTGAGCTCAGGGCACACACAGCATAGGCCTCCCACAGACAGGAGCAGAATGCAAGGAATCTGTTCATTGCACGTGTCCAGTCTCACTCACGACAACAAATCCTGAGGTCCTGCTGCTTCATGATGACACCCCAAAATACTCAGGAACCCCAAGACACGCCTAGGTATAGAGGGTGCAGAAAGAAGGCTCTAGATGGGTGCTTAAGAGGCGCTCTGGCTAAGTGGGGCACATGCAGCCTCTCACACAGAGAGAGGGAGGGTGGGATGACCAAAATTGCTGATTAACATATAAAACTGCAAGCTAGGGGGCTGGAGAGATGGCTCAGTGGTTAAGAACATTGCCTGTTCTTCCAAAGGT
>LOEQ01000550.1:40309-52055 GCA_001685075.1 Bramus lutescens | reverse complement strand
TTGGCTACCAAGTCCCGTGGCTGCTGAGACCAGGTCTTGGGACCCTGCCAGCACTAGGAGAGTACAGTGCTGGTCACATGGTGTTCTGGGTCTTATTCACTGGAAGGGGTCTGTCACTGGGTGATTGTTCTTCACCTTCACATAGGAATCAAGGTCCTGCTTCACACTAGACAGACAGACATCCACAGGCCAAGATCCGGGATCCCCCCACATTGCCTCCCATGTTGGATACTCAACAGATCAACACTCTGGGCTGTGGATTCACGAGAATAATTACACCATGGCTTGCTGGACCAAGCTGGCGTGGAATAAGGGCAGCTTCAGATCACAGGGAATGGCTTGCTACAGGAAGTGGACCCCAAACCCATGTCCTGAAACATGCACCTCACTTCTACTTCAGTTTTGTTGATTGACTTTCTTAGATCATTTTTCTCATCCTCTCTTGGTCTCTGTTTAAAATCAGAAAAGTCATTCCATCTTCCTCTCCAGCCTCTGACCCTGTGAATGCAGCCAGTAAGAAAGAAATGTGGGCTTGATTTTTGTCACCTCACTGGGAGCAGAGCCAGAACTCCACCTTTCTAGGTTCCACTCTAAGTGCCCCTCGGAGTCCAGACGCTGCAGACCAAAATGTTCCCAGTCGCTGCTAAGCAGAGGGAGTTCTTGGGGAGGGGCCACTCATTTGCATTTATATTTCATTATTGTGCGTAGTGAGCCATCTGTACCATAAGCCAGTGCTGCCGGGAAGGCTTCCTCAGCTAGGGTACAAAGTTGTTTAAGTGAAAACTGCCTCTTTGTCTCCTCTGTAATTCTCAAAGTGCCTGGCATACAACTGAACACCTACCCAAGGCTCAAAGACATTTTGATTGCTGAATTGCTGACCACAGCCATCCGGGTGCTGTCGGGAAGTGATCTGGGGAAATGGAGGCAACAGCTGACTTTCACTGTGCAAGGGGGTTTGTGGGCCTTCTGGGCTGTAATCCTAACGACTCCGTGCAGGGTTAGCAGCATTTAACTCCCAGGTTTATAGACGAAACTAGAAAAGATGGAAATCATTTGCCAAAGGCCACACCAGCGACTCAGGCACCAGCTCAAGCCCAGGCAGCCTGACTCTGAGGCCCTGCTCCCACACTGGGTGCTCTCAGGCATTTCCCACTGTGAGCTTGGAACAACAAACCTGGGGAGACAACAGAGGAGAAGCAGAGAAACCATGTGGTGCCATATCCACCTGAGAAACACACAGGTAAAGGGGGTAAGAAGGATGGCAAAGCCAAAGTGGGAGAGGTGGTGCCAGTGTCGACATCCTGGCTGTGGGAGCGCATGAGAGTTTTGCAAGTTGTGCCCACTGGGGAACTGTGAAGGCCTTCATTCCACTTCACATTTCCTACAAGTGCACGGGCACTAATTATCTCCATAAGATGTTTCAATAGTAAAACTAATAATAAAGGAACCACAGTCCTAGCAAGCAGAATGTTCCCTCACCACCCAGGGGTCGCCTGCCTCTTGTGGTTTGTCCCCAGATACTGGCATCTGGAGATCCCAGGTGACGTTAAACAATGAGAATTGAGTATTCTAGGTCTGAAGAGCTCCAGCCACACTTTTTCTAGTGTCAACTAAAAGCTCCCTCTTTTTTTTTTCTTCTTCAGGGTTTTAAGAACACAAAAGAACCATGGGAAATGTGCAGAGATGGTTTTCTCAGTCTGGAACAAAAATAAGGCCCAGCTTTGGCCCCAACCCTGACCTGATCCCATAGCAGCCTTCCAAAACTCCCCTGGGGGACCCAGACACAAAGTGTTCACATCTGGATGACATGCCTCTTTTAGGCCCCAGCTCCTCCACACCAATGGCAGACACTTCCAGCACTGAAGTTTGTGCACCCCCAATGTCAGGGCAGTACAACAACACACCCATGGCCTTAAGACTGAAGGCCATCAGATAGAAGACGGCATGAGGCAGCCCTGGATACCACTAGCCCATCTCATTCCAATTCTCGAGTCCAGTAGTTTCAATGCCACTCCCTACAATATTCGGGGCAGGTGGTAAAGGGGCAGTGCAGGACATGGGTAGCAGAAAAGGTCAGCATCAAAACTTCCACCACTGAACTGGCCTTCATGGTCTTGCATGCCATGAACCATGGGTGGCCAGGCTATGGGTAACACGGTACCCATTTGTACCCCGGCCTACCTGGAAATCTACTTCTGCCCGGGAGAGCATAGTCAGGGACAGAAAAGACAGTTCTAAGACACAAAAGACTCTGGGGCGCCATAGAAATGGAGCTCTAGCAGAAAAATCTACCGAAACAGAATAGCGCATGACCCTCTGCGCAGAAAATCACACAGAAACCAATTACAAGCAAAACTTCAGGAAGCCCCAGGTGTCATCATACTGGTCTTGACACAGGAATCAGTATCCCAGCACATGACACAAGAGAAAAGCCAGCCAAATCAGAAGCTGGACAGAGAACAGACACAACTAGTTGCACCTCAGCCAGAACGCTAGAGAGATTAAGCTAGCCTCAGCATGGTATTAACCCTGTTTGGTCATTGTCCCAGGTATAAAGGAGTTGGTATCTGGACTAGATGGCTCCTCCCTCTAACAGACCATGCAAACTGGTCCTCCTGCCCTCTTTTACTGACCAGCCTGGCCAAGGTAACTTCTGCTAGGATGTATTCTGTGACACAGGCATCGGCATGGCAGGGGAAGTGAAGAGGGTGAGCAACAGGCAAGCAGATATTATGGCTTCTACTCAGTACTGGAGACGGGTAACCTGATACCTCTACCAGGGAGAGACACATGGAGAAACCGCCCGAAGAGTCACACTTGGAAGTAAGGTGGACAAGGGAGCCCAAGGGACTGTTTCCCCTTCATGTTCCCGCTTCCTTTTACTACCAGAATAGAAAGTGAAACGAGACAAACAAAACACACCAGACAGGTTCAGTGGTCTGTCAAGCAGAAAGGGGTCCCTGGGGCAGTCGGTGACGCTTTGAGGAAGGCGCACAGCTTCATACTCGGAGGTTGGAAAGGGCTGAGGACCGATCAGTGGCTTGATGATATGGCAACAGCTAGGCCTCAGACAATGCCGATGTTCAGACTTTCACACTCTCCACAGACTGGACTTTCTGGGGTCCCCAGGCCTAACCTCACTTGCACAAAAGGGATCATTAGTAAGGCCAGAGCCCACAACTGTGTAGGAGCTGATAATTATGGTTAGGGGACTTCTGAACGAGAAAGACCCAGATCCGGTCCAGCTCTGATACATGTGAGCAAGGCCTCACTCTAATGGAGACCGAGTGTCTGACTCAAGGGTTGTCACTCAAGAAGACGGCATGAACATTTAAATAGGTCTCTGATGTGGATACTGATAGCCCCATCCTTAATCTGAGAGAATGAAAGCCAGAGAGGGTCAAATAGCTTGCTCTATGCATTTGCCTTGATTGACAGCACCCTAGTAATTGGCTTTTCTTCCACCATATACTGGAATCATCTTTGCTCACTTATAGATACAGGATACTTACTAAGTTCCTGGCTCTGAAACACTCACTGTGAGCTGTTGTTCCCCAAGCAGAATGACCCTACTCTAAGTAACCAGACTCTGCGATCCCATGTGACTAACAGCCACTGGAGCAAAGACCAGAGCCACCGGTGCACATGGGCTGTGGCACCAAGTGACAGCATTTAAGCATCCTGTAACCAGCTGAGCAGTGCTCTGTTGACTGCAAACTCCTGTGGGCCAAGTGTCAGCAATATGCTTCAGGACACCCTACCTCTGAGCCGCTCACAGTGTCCTGGGGTAAGGAAGGGAGAGGCAGATGGAAGAGAAAACCAACCAACCAGTAAAGTAGGCTGCATATTAGACTAGCCTGGGGAGCTTCGTGCACACCAGAACATGGCCCACCCTGCAGAAGTCGGGATTGATTTGGTGAGGGTTAGGACTCCGTGTTGATGTCTTGTAAACCACCCCCCAAACCCAGAAGATGTTTTCTAACATCTTGGCAGGATTCCCTCCAGTGCCCTCGGTATGAAGACGTGAGCTCTGGATAGCACCGCCGTAGTGACACCACGCAGCCTGATCACCCCATAAAGACAGCACTGTCCCATCAGGCATGGAGCTGGCTGGTACCAGCCCAGCTCGTGAAGGAGGGAATCCTCTGAGATGGCCAGACAGAGGCACATACATCATCCACCCTCTTCCAGCATCCTGCACTCCAGCCCCGATGCCACATCCCAGCTAGCACTTCTGTCTTTATCTCTCTCTGTCATCACTGTGTGTGTCACTGCTCACACGTGCCTGCCTTTGCACTCCAATGAGACTGGGAGCGACCACGCTCAGCTCCTCTTTTGTCCACAGTACTGAGCATGGAGACTTACACCCAGCAGAGGCTCAATATATGCTCTTTGTATTCACGTGCATTCTCGGGGGTTGAACCCCTCGCTCCAGGCTAACAAAGAGTTATTCACAAGGAAGCATTTGTTAAGGATGGCTCACAGCACACTGGGTTACTGTAAGAGAAACAGGACGGCAATGAGGTGTCCCAAGAAAAGGGGTGCACTCTGGTTTGAGAGAACACACACACACACACACACACACACACTGCGGCAAGCCTAAAGACCCAAGGAAGTCAACCATATCTGATCACAGATAAGACAGGCAGTCTGACCCACCACAGAGGAAGTTTCCTTTGATAGTGGTTGGCATTTGTTAACATTTCCCCACAGCACCTTTCCCACTCACCCGCACCACCACCCTAAGCCACGCCCACTACAGCGTGTGACCAGGATGAGAATAAAGATGCCTAGAGTCAGAATCCGGGTTACAGGAAGACCAGAACCTTATCACCAGAACCAGCTGGTGCCAGGAGTGTGACACAGGTGCACCTCTTCTGTGCTCACTTTCCCCAGGACCAGGATCCCAGGGCCAGACACTCTGTGGCATTTCCCCATCCAAAGCTCCAGAAAGACCTTGGATTGGGCCCTGCCAATTTAAGGTACCCTCATTCTGGGTTTTGTGAGCAGGAGTGCAGGGCGATGGTAAGCTTGCTCACACTGTAAGACAGTTGTAAAGGGGACCTGTGCAGTCACCCACTGCTGTGGCTTTCAGCATGAAGCAGCATCAAATGCCTGCTTTGCTCTGAGCCAAAGAGATCAAGGAACATGGGACCAAAAAGCAAGGATTGGTGGCCTTACCCACGGATTCTTACTACTCTGAAAGCTGTAAAATCTAAAACAGTGGCTCTACCCACACATGGTTACTTACATTTGATTTGATTCAAAATTCAAATCTTTTAGTTTTTAAAATACACATTTTGGGTGGTGCCTGTGGCAAAACGCACATGCAACAGTCAGAGGGCTTGTGGATCCCGGGATTAAACTCAGGTCATCAGACATGGAAACAAGCACCTTCAATCAGTTCNCCCCCCCCAAATTTAAACCTTGAGCATACCTGTCGTTTCAGAATTTAAGAGACATGGGGAGGAAGATTGTGATTTCAAAACCAGGGTGGGCTACATAGTGAGACCCTGTCTCAAAAGAAAAAGGGTTGGTCAAACCTTCAGTCACATGAGTCAGTTTGTCAAGTGCTTGGCAGCCACTCAGAACCAGCAGCCACTATTTTGGATGGTATGGGCACAGAGCACTTCCAGCAGAAGTGGAAGCAGAAAGTTCTGCCGGAGAGTTTGCTTGCACCAAGCATGCGCCTATGGCCTTAGGGAATTCCCGTTTTGCCTGGGTCTGCCAGAGGGATGTCAGGTTCTCTGGTGGAAACTGAGGTGAGGGTGGTACATCTTCTCAGGGACTCTCACACGAAGGCTCTAAAGTGAAACTTGCGGGCTCACTTTTGGGTGATCTTAGAGCACGTGTATGCACACGCACCTGGCACTCACGGTGTCCTTCAAGGGACACCCTTTCGCTTTCATCACAAGGGCTGTGAAGTAAGATGCTGTGACCAGCTGGCTTCTATATAAAATCACTTTCTGAGTGCTTTGGATGATTGTAAGCACCCCTGACTTTCCTTCAGCGTGGCCTCACCGGGGAACAGACAATAAAAACCTCAGGTCAGCACTGAGGACAGCGACAAGCTCCCTTTGAGTGAAGCTGTCCTGAGAAACCACTGGACTTGTGTGTTTCCTACCCATCCTCAAGCCACGCCTTTATTGTCTTCAAGGCAAAGCCAGGTCATTTAAGAAGCTCCAAAAGCTGTTCCCCACAAGGCCTCGGGCTGAAAGGTAGGTTTCTTGCCAGTGCAGCCCTAGCTGTACCTTCCTGCAGGCCAGTTCACCACCATGGCCACAGTACTGCTTCCTCCTACATTTAAGGCTATGCTTCTGTTCCCTAGAAGGGCCACTGCTCTAACTCTGCCTCTCAAGAGACACAAGCCAGTCCCACCACTCTTCAAAACCTCCCCAAGAACTGTAGTCTGCACCAACTTCTCCCCTTCTCTGACATCCCACGGCATACCTAGTTCACATGATGCTTTAGGGGCTTCACTATGCATCATCAGAGCTTTTAAGGTTATGGGCAGGCCAAAATGCGGAAGAGCTAGCTTTGCCAGTAACCAGCTGCAGAGCCACATAGAAGTCACCCCACAGTTCCAAGACTCCATTGCTTGACCAGAAGAATAATGTCCTTGTACTAAGACATCTCTAACACTCATGACACCAGCATTCTCCCAGATCAAGCTGCCAATGAAATTGCTATGCACATAACAGGGGCTACAAAGAAGACTTTAGATGCCATGAACAGTACATAAAAGCAAGGCAGAGGCCAAGCGGGACTTAGCCAGAGAATCCTGAGTGAATTCCCACCTCAGGTTTCAAAGGATTCAGTTCCACTCCATCTGTGATGACAACCGGAAAGAGATCTGGTTTTTGTTCTTTCCTACTCCAGGATTGGAAAACTGCTGATGTCCTCAGAGGCATTTTCCTAAAGAACAAGATACCCCTACACAGTGGGTTCTTCAACAATGTCTCGCACATGGATATTTCCCTCACTGGAGTGGATGGGCAGCCTGCGATAGAGTACTAACTCCATTGCTGACTCTGCAGAAGCCAAACAGGTGGTGGATAATGACCTAAACCCTAAATGTTAGTGATGCCCCCATAAAGCTGGCTGGTTTCATAAGTCAAGGCACTGCAAGAATGAGGGAGAAGCTGACTTCAGGTGCCAGCTCAATGGTCTGGCCCCTGTCAAAATGAGAGTGCTAAACCTCATCCTATTTATACCCTATTCTCAAAGTACTCACTCTATCTACACACAATGAGGTATAGGGTGATTGTTTTCCACTTGCGTGAAGAGAAATTACTGCCAGGAATTTTTGATGATGTTTGTACAGTAAATGAAGACAAAACTAGAAATCTAATCGAGTTGGAGTCATTTCATCAATATAAGCAGCACACACACATGTGCACACACATGCACACACACATATATACACACACACACACTAACATTCACAACTAATATAGAACTCGTAGTAACAAAACGAGGTGAGTTCTAAAACTCACTGAACTCAGAACTGGAAATTTCCATTAAATGCTTGTTTTTAAAAAATTGCTGCTGGAGCCAACTGGTCAGCCTCAGTGGTTAGGAATTTTCATCACTGGGGAAAGTCCTCAGAATTGGCCTGCAAGCCATTCAATCTCATCCCAGAAAGTCACAAGATCTGAGCACCAAACTTAGCACCAAACATCCCAGCTGGCCTGATCTGCATCCAGGAAAGTTAGTTCTACATGAAGCCAGAACTTTTCTATTCCAGGAGGCTTGCCCCAAGATGGCTAAGCTACGCGCTCAGAGAAGCAAGGTGGGGAGACCCCAATATGACTTGGGAAGAGGAAGAGAGATTCCTGTATTTGGGGTTCCTGAATCTTTTATCCTAGCAGCTCTGATCAGTGAATTTTCAGGTGTTCCTATCTTAAGACCCACAGCAGGTACTGCCTCTCAAGTGACGAACACCAGTACCATGGTCCATAAATCATATAGTCTGAAATTAGCAACTGTCCCTTATATCTGAACCTATGGGACATAGACAGCGTCTGAGAAGCTTCTGTGTTGCTGTAGGGAGATGGTTAACCTTGAACCAGCAGCAAGAGTCTCAGAATAGTCAGGCACTGCTGCTCAGAATGTTCACATCTCATTTAAGGCAGAACAAGGCAGGAAACGAAGGATATGGTGCTGGGTGGGGTAGGTTAAATCATGCCAAGATGGAGACCACATGGTAGGCAAGAGCCCTGTGCAGCCTTCCTCAAACTCCAGGTGCCCAGGACTTATCCTAAGACTGACAGAGAAATACCCCCACCCCCAGCTGATCTAGGGCTTTTTATCTCGCTAACTTTGTTTATGGTGATCCTGTAAGAGGTTCTGAAGCCCTCCAAGCCCCTCTCTAATTAAATTCATTAGAACAGATTGGGGCTTTCTTTCTGGATCTCAGAAAAATTAACAACACAATTAGCATCATAATGATGAGAGAGAGGGGGGCTGCCAGGGAGGCCCATGGCAGGGGTGGGGTGGGGGTGGGAGGTGCCTGGGCCAAAGAGAGGGAAGGAGAGGAGCAGGTGAAGGAAGGGAGGCAGACAGCCTATGTGGCAGCTGCTTCTCCGAGGACAGAGCCGCAGGAGTAGAGGGGATGACCCCACAGCCCTCAGCCTTTCAGTTCTTTTCTTTTGAGACAGTAAGGACAGCAAGAAATTAATCAATGACATAAACCCCAGAGATGAGAACTCACAGGAATCTTCCAATTTTACAGAGAGAAGAAACACAGTTAAGTTCTATCAGTGATAGGACCAGCACAGCCCTTTTACGATACTGCCCCACCCCGACGCTGGTCTGTGTGTCAGAAAGTCACTGGGAAGCAGGCATAGGGAGGCAGGTCACTTCTTTCACAGAGAACCTAAAGCTGCCAAGTGCCCATCTGATGACTGGCCTTAGTCTGACTGAGAGATCACACCTTCCTGAGAAACAACAGTCTAGGTTAGGTTCTGAGCAGCAAAGAAAGCTTAATCACTGTACACGGTGCTGCTCACAGGTGTTGCCTGTGTCCCCCAGTTCCTGTCTCTGAGGAAAAAGGAGGTACCCAAAGTGCATTCTGAGTCACTCTGGTACCCCTCCTATTTCTTTATTGCTCTGCCAGGGCTTGGAAGCTCAGTCTCATATGTAAAAGAGAGATAGAGATAGGCTTTTAGTGTAAACCACATAGATCGAAATTCTAGTTCTGCAAACTAACCCATTCTGTAATGTTCAACCAGCAATAACCTCTGGGGGAGTCTGTTGTTATCTGCAAAATGGAATCCTGAAAAACATCTGTTTCGGCAAATTCTCATGAGGACCAGGTGAGAGGGTACAGATAAAGCACACAGTAGGGTGCCTAGCGCACAGTGAGCATTCAACTCTGAAGGCTCTGCTACTATGCTGCTGGCCTCAAGACCAGGAGCTCCAGAGTTCTCAGGTGATGACCTGGATCAGCATCACTGTGGAAGTGCCTACTTAAGCTTTTAGGGCAGCCAATGGCTTCCAGGATTCCCCGATGTCACAGAAGCCAATCATAAGCATTCAACCTCTACCCTGTGGCAAGATCCCGGCCTTCGCTGGCCACTGAGTCACTGCTCAAAGGTTTGCCATCCAACTGTTCCAGCCAAGACAGGGGTCCAGCCAAAGAGTGCTGCCATCACCGCAGGTTCTCTGTCTACTGGGACCCCCAACCCGTCATGCTGCTATAGTACCAGGAACTGTCCAACCTCTGTCACAGCATTTCTTAGAAGTTTTGGGTGAATTTCACTTCTTTCCAACTAATCACCCAACACCTTGCACAGATCCTGACACGGGCTCCAAGGTTCAGAGCACACCACCGAAATGAACAGCATTGGATGTGTGGGAGGCTACCCACGTGAAAGTGGGGTCTCTACTCTAGATCTTTTACGGGAGCATCTATGGAGGGTGGTGACAACCTGCTCAGGTGCATAACTTTGAAGGATCTCCCTGCTCATCACCTCTCCTCCCTATGGACAGCCATGATGCCTGGTGCCTGATTCTGGCCTCCTTATGCCCCTAAGACCCTCCAACCCCACCCCACCTCATGCATCAATTCACTGTTTTCCTGCCTTACTTCTGAGAATGACTGTGTGCAATACCCAGACTACTCCTTTGTCAGACTGGGGACCCCCTGAGGAGTTCTCCTCTCCTCTGACATTCCAAGCACTTACAGACCATACTTTGGCCATGAAAAGACTTGTTCATGGGAGATGGGCTTGGAAAAGCTAACTAGCCTCCATCTTGTCCCGGAATCCTTAGAGGCATTTCCCCATCAAACTGCAGCAGCAGCTGTACCAGGGTTCAGCTCCACTCAGAACAACCACCCTCTTGCTGCTTATGCTGGGGATCGGATAGCACCTTGAATCTCATCTCCACCCCCACCCTTTCCTAGGCAGTAAATGTCAAGATCAGCTCTAGCTACCATTCCAGATGGCTGTGGGCAAGAAGGACTGGCACCAGGAGCTGGGGATCCTGCGGTTCAGCGTCCTCATCTGCACATACTCACTCAGGCTCCTCTGTGCGATTTATCTGATGACCTGTCTTCAGATACACCATTATATATTCCATTATACCAGGGCGCTGAAGCACCTGGCCCTGTCCTCACTTTTCCTCTCTGGTCTCAGTGGCAGCACATCACAGTGGCTTTGTGACAAGAGCCACTGTGCACCCAGTCTGACTCAAGTTTCTCTACTTCACCCGCCACAGCCGCCACAGTAAGAACAGGACGATTCTGCCCCTTCCTTTATGACTTTGTAAATATTTTTTTAAAGTCAGAGAGAGAGAGAGAGATGCTCACACTGCCAACGGTTGGGTGACCTCAGAGATATCTGGCCTCCACACCAGCCAGGGAGAGAAGTGGGAGCGGATTGTGACAGATGATCAGAGGCATCCTGTCCCCGAGTCACGGCAAAAGCAGGACCCTCCTGCGATCTGCCCCACCTGAAAGCCAAAACCGAACCTCCGGATCTCAGCCATCTCCTCAACGTGCCGCTGAGAGGATCGGTTGTAAGCCAAGCCTGTCCCAGTCCACAGGGAGCCACTCCTGCATGCAGTTCCACCTGAGCCAGTCAGCAAAGCACAATCGGCAGGTCCTACCCCAGCTCTCCGGGGAACTGGCTCTGCCGTTGGTGTGCCTGGATTTAACTCTCTGTAGCTTTTGCGATGCCAAATAAGGGAGCAAGGGCTGAGAGATTTGTTGCACAAAACTGGGAAATATGTAAGATGTTATCAGAACCCCCCCCCGTTTGACCTGAGCCCCAATCAAGCCTTTCAACGTCAGAGCCTTGATCCAATCAGCTCCCGACAACAGCTGCAGGTGATGCTTCTCTGATAGCAGGAAAAGCTGGCAGCCTGGAGGCCCTGATGCCAGGGGAAGTTCCAGCCCTGCCCCCACTGGTGATGGAGGGGACAGAGAAAGGCGACAAAGCCGGGGTAGTCAGTTTCCAACAGCATGTCCCCTGGCTGAGCACAGTCTGAGGGCCATAGAGAACTACCACATCCCAAGTCAGCGGTGTCCAGTACCTCAGTATTCCAACCAGGACCAAGCTGTGGTTTGTACCTGCCCACCTCCGTGAAGCCTTTGAATTTCAGAGGAGGCTCTAAGACAGGGGAGTGGGAGGCCAGGCCCTTATTTTACAAAAGTAAACACAATTCCTGGGGCTGTGTCTTTTTTTCTCAGAGATTCATATTCTCTCTCCTCTCTCTCTCTCTCTCTCTCTCTCTCTCTCTC
>LOEQ01000550.1:14888-32057 GCA_001685075.1 Bramus lutescens | reverse complement strand
CCATTCGCTCCTGCCCTGTTCCTACTGGCTTCCGAGATTGGAAGAGTAGGACCAGGAGCTAAGAGGAGCAGCTAGGCTGACCTGTGGACCAGTTCACAATTAGTGCTGATCTAGTAATGCAGAAACCCTGGGGGTACGGATGAGGTGACAGAAGAAGGAGCCTGTTTGAAATGCTGGATTTCAAGTATGTTAGCTGAACACCTGTGTCTTGAGCACGCAGGTGGCCTGTCCTTCCCCATGGATGCCCCCCCACACACACACCAGGGCAGCTCTGCCCAGCAGGTGGGATGCTGTGGGCTTCTAGTACATGGGGATTTTTCACAACTGTGAACTGTTTGCTCAGGCTTCTCTTTAAGAGCCCTCCAAGAAGTAACTAGCAACTAAGAATTCTCTACTAAGTAACATGGCTTTGTAAATAACAACCTCTATCTATCCATCTTACCCCAGTGAGCCAGCTTCTTCCTCCCCAGAAGTCGGGATTGGGAAAAGTTATCAGCCTGCCAGGTAATGCAGACTCAGACTGGGTTTTCATCCTCCTTTATTGGGGCTGGGACCAAGCTAAGCTGGGCCAATCCTTTTAGCCAAGAGGGCATTTTTAATGAACTAATGAACAGCCACCAGCTAAGGAGGATACACAATGCTTCTGAGCCACTTTTCATGGGCCATTGGATGCCTCTGCTTTTTAAGTTCCAAGTACCATGAGCAGGTGGGACTGCCTTGTAAGGGGTAAGGGTTTTAGGGAGAGGAAGGAACCCCAGCTAGTGTTTTCTCCTGTCCTGACAGAGATCTGATTTTAAACTTTAAGAATGAACAAGGGCTTCTCACATATTCCCTTAGTGTGTGTGTCTGTGTGTGTGTCTGCATATGTATGTCTCTGTGTATATGTCTGTGTGTGTGTGTCTGTGTGTATGTAGGCATGTCTGTGTGTGTATGTCTCTGTATATATGTTTGTGTGTCTGCATGTGTGTACCTGTGTGTATGTCTGTGTATGTTTGTATGTCTGTCTGTGTGTGTCTGTATCTGTTTGTGTGTGTATGTCTGTGTGTATGTGTTTCTATGCATGTCTGCCTGTGTGTCTCTGTGTGTATGCCTGTGTGCATGTATGTCTGTGTCTGTGTGTGCGTGTGTTGTGTATACTCATTATGAGAAACAGTCCACAGTGAATATTTAATATCTCATTTTTAGATACAAAGAAGCCTGTTTTCCACATTGTCTTCCAATTTCTGTGGTGTAAATTCTCCCGAAGAGACCACTTTCAAAGTCCTACCTTGATGTCACTCTATGCCAAATGGGGAGGTCCGAGTCTCACTGCTGTTCTGCATTTCTACCAGTCAGACATCAGAGAGAGAAAGACCATTGAGATCATAGCCAGGAGCAAAATGTAGAATAACTCGAAAATGCTGAGTTAAACAATTTCTACCTTCTGAAGTGTTGGTGATCTAACTCAAGGCTTCATGTATGTCAGGCAAACGTTAGACCCCAGCATTGCTACCTTTTAATATGTGCTTGTTCAATTGTAAGGCTCTGCAGTTTAGTTTCTAGTTAGGGCTCTGTTTCCTGAAGCCTCCCAAAGCCCTGTGTTCAGTGGTTGGTTCTGTAAGCTAGTTTGAGCTAGGTCCCTCACACACTTACCCCTAGTCACTCATTCACACATGTGTTCCTGTGACAGCCACTTCCAGTTTAGAATCTCTGTTGCGACTTCCAGAATGCACTCAGTAAGGCAGGGCATGCTTTAGGAAAATGAGAGACAAAGTTATTAACCATGGCTGGTGACCCACACCTACCCACATAGTTCCTGCTGCTGCCACCTCCCAGATGCTGTCCTTTCTAGAACCTGCCCTGGTTGCCAACATCAGTGTCTCCTCCAGATGCCAGCGACAGCTCAGAGTCTCTGGGTGCCTGCCCAGACCCTTTACTTACTGTCCTGTGCAGCATGCTGACTCAGTGGCTCTGTGGGCCAGGCCATGTGTCTGGATGGCAGCTTCCTCTCTAACCCACTTCCCATCCTTCCTTTCCTGGGATGCACTTTTCTGCTGCTCTATCCTGGGAGAGGACAGCCCCAAGGCTGACCTGTCTGCATCCAGCAGCAACAGAAAAGGTGATCGAAGCATGGGGCCCAGTGAGCTTGGGAGCAGGGCTTTGCCGCTAGGCAGAGGGTAGGGTGATGGGAGAGGACGGAAGGGAATGAGGTTGTGCTGTGGCCCAGGCTTTCCTCCTTTGTGCCTTCCGATGTGCGGTTGTCGGTACTGTCAACACATGACACGTGTCTGTGGATCATCATATAGCCCAGGGCAGGAGTGAGATGGAGGGAGGTTTATTACCTAACTTGTGAGTAATTATAGATTTTTATACTAAAATAACAGATGCTGCCCACCTTTAGTCCCAGCACTCAGGAGGCAGAGGCAGACAGATCTCTGAGTTTGAGGTCAGCCTGATCTACAGAATGAGTTTCAGGACAGCCTGGGCTACGTGAAGAAACTCCATCTCAAAAGCAAACAAGCAAGCCAGCTAACAGCATAGTACTTACTGTGCCTGTCTCTGGTTCTAGAACTGGATGCACGGGAGGACGCACATTGAGTCACAATGACACCCCATAATGAAAGCTCATGAAGAGAGGGTAGAAGTTTTGCCTGAGCTCTCTCAGCTGCTAACACGAAACGCAGAGTTGAAGCCCCTTGGGCAAGGCTCTGGTGTCTTATCTTCAACCACAAATGGTATGTCCTCCAGCACATGCTCACTGTGTATGCGGCAGAGAACAGTGCTTGCTTTGAGGGTTTGGAGAACTGTTTCTTTTTCTGTACTAAGTGGCAGGGGCAGAGAATGGACCTGGAGTGGCTGGTGAAAGGTTTTTCTGTCCCTCCACATAGAGGGCAAGTAGAAGGATTGAGGCTGCTTTGAGCAGAAGCGATGAAGACGGACTTCAATCTTGAGGAAGCCACCAGCATATTCAGAAGTACCCTTGAGAGGTGTGGGAAGGATCTGCCTTTCCACTCCCTGGCCTGGACAAACCCTCCACCACTGCGTGTAGCATTCAGGGGTCATTCGAGTCATGGACAAGGGAATGGGAGTGTCCTAGATGGAGGTCTCGGTGAAAGTGTAAGCCACAGCTGAGGTGGACGTGCTTTGGCTTTGAAGGGAAGAGAGAGGGGCTGGTGAGAGAACACGCAGAAGGGAGCATATCTCTGCAGCCTTGCCAATGGAACCAGGGCAGGGAGTGCACTCTCTCCTGCCCTACATCCTGCCTTTGAAGGTTGCCTGAGGTTATTTTAGTTTGCCAGTAATAAAAGGAAATCTCTAAGAAAAGTGGAGCTGCAGGAAGATTCCAAACTCTTCTCCCTCAAAGCAATTCAGGACAGACTGTACTGTGCTCTCTCTGGGGGTCCTTCCCTGCAGCTGGAGACCACTCCACAGCTTGCAGACCACTCGCTGGGTTGGGAGGCATTTGCTCAGCCTTCAAAAGCTACGGAGTTGGCAAGGTGTGGATTTTCGCTCCCATTTTATAGGTAGAGAACTGATACCTGGAGCTGAGATGGGATTTGCTAGAGTTTCAGTGTCCCGTGCTGCTCCTCTGTGGGGTGGCTTCAGGGCATTGCTTATCTTAGATCTCATGAACTCATTACCAAGTAACTAGTATGACATGTCACAGCCTTTAGAACTATAATTTGCTTTGTGGCTAGGGGATGACCACAAGTTATCCTCGTTCGAGTTCTGTCTCTATGACAAAACACTGACAAAAAGCAAAGCAGGGATAAAGGGTTTAGTTCAGCTGACAATTCCAGGTTACAGCTCACATAGCAGGAAGGTCAAGGCAGCAAAAACTTAGAACACCTACACACTTCATATCCACAGTCGATGGCACAGAGAAACAAATGCATGCTTGCTTGCTTGGCTGGTTGGTTGTTTGGTTGTTTGGTTGTTTGTTTGTTTGGTTGGTTGGTTGGTTGAATTCTTCACTCTTATACAGATCAGTCATTCCTGCCTGGGGAATGTAACACCCACATTGAACTAGGTCTCCCTACATCAATGACCTTTATTAAGGCATGCATCGCCATAGACCAACTCAGTGTAAACAATCTCTCTCTGAGACTCCCTTCCCGGGGTTTCTCTAGGTTATGTCAAGTTGATTATTAAAACTAACCATCACACAGATGGAGCTAGGATTCTCTGGTTGGGTGAGACACTCCATAAGCTGTGCTGACCCCCACACGGGGACGAGCAGAGACTGGAAACACCAGCACACTGCACTGATCAGCTGCTTACACTGGTAGCATCAAACCTGAGAGAAACAGATGTGAGCTCTAGGTGCCCTCTCTCAGTGAGAGTGAACAATAAAGTTTCCATCTTCTCATCATGACATGTGGTCACACAGAAAGCTCTGCCTGTAGGGGGAGAGAGGCTCCCCCATGCCTTGGAGTCATGATTTCCTGTTGGAGGCAAAATGTGTAAGCATAACTGACTGCCCAAAATGCTGACCTTGAACTTCAATCCCTCCAAAGGGCAATTTTATAGCATCTAATCTAAGGGTCTACTTTGTATCATCTAGTCACAGTGTTAGAATTCCTGGGGTGGCCCAAAACCTTGCAGTAAATGAAGACATACTTCTTTTTTTATTTTTTATTGATTTTTATTGAGCTCTACATTTTCTTTTGTTCCCCTCCCTACCTCTTTCCTCCCCTTCAACCCTCTCCCATGGTCCCCATGCTCCCAATTTACTCAGGAGATTTTGGAAGACATACTTCTTAACCCAAATGTTGTCAAGGTTTGGATGTCATCTCCCAGGAGCTGGGCAAGACCTAATCCTAGCTTTAGGGAAGCTAATCCTCTGCTTCACAAGGACCAACCCAGTCACCAGGAGCCTTAGTTAGAGGTTCTGTTTCTGTGAAGAGACACTGTGGCCACAGAAACCCTTATAAAGGAAAACATTTAATTGGGCAACTTACAGTTTCAGAGGGTTAGACCGTTATTGTCACCATGAGAAGCATGATGGCATGCAGGCAGACATGGTGCTATAGAAGGAGCTGAGAGTTTTGCATCTTGATCTGCAGGAGACTACATATCACCCTGGGCATAGCTTGAGCATATGAAACCTCATAGCCTGCCTCCATAGTGACACACTTCCTCCAAGGCTACACCTACTCCAAGGCCACACTTTCTAATAGTGCCACTTCCTGTGAGCCAAACATTCAAACACATGAGTCTTTGGGGGTCATTCTTATTCAAACCTTCACACTAATGTATTCTGTACTAAAAAAAAAATCAGGATTTCTCTTTCTTGTGGCCCTTTCCTTTATAGCTCCAGGCTGTGCCATTGAGAGATCTATTCTAAAATCCAGGCTGCAGGTCCTCTAGACCTCAGGAAGGATGCAAGCTGTCCTAGGTGCGTAGGGTAGCTCACAGCATTTAAGTGGCCTTGCTATGGAGCAGGTTGGACTCATTTCTGAGTCCCAGGTCCTGCCTTAGTCCCAGGCAGGAACTGGTTTATCTTCCTTGTCCACAGGTTGAGCTCTTTCCTGGGGGGTCTCCAGCATCAACACCTTATCTGTTCTAACTGTCACTTCCTCTGGGACTGTGGGGTCTGAGCCTTGCTGACTACCTCTTGGCTTGGACTCTGCGGGACCTCTGGACTTCCTATTCCTAGACTGCCCTCCACTACTGTGAGTGCTGCTCCCCTCTGCCTACCCAGCCCTGTAGAGCACTCTATGACTCCTTCTGGTCATCGCTTGTCCAAGGCAGTCAATACCACACACTAGGCTATGTCATGGTGCTGTGGAGGGTCTGCCAGCCAGGTTGTGTTCAGTGCTCTCCAACAGCAGTTCACAGTCAGGGCCTACAGCTCTGGTGATCTATGGAGAAATGCTGTAGATGGAACGCCACATCTCAGTGATCAATCAGAGGCTCTTTATGGGATCTGATCATCAGTGACCAATCAGAGGATCTTTATGGGATCTGATCATCAGTAACCAATCAGAGGCTCTTTATAGGATCTGATCATCAGTAACCAATCAGAGGCTCTTTATGAGATCTGATCATCAGTAACCAATCAGAGGCTCTTTATGGGATCTGATCATCAGTAACAAATCAGAGGCTCTTTATGGGATCTGATCATTAGTGACCAATCAGAGGCTCTTTCTTTATGGGATCTGATCATCAGTGGCCAATCAAAGGCTCTTTATGGGACCTGATAATAATAAGAGCCTGTGAGTCTCAAGCCTGTGAAATTCTTCCTGGGTCTAGAAGGCCTTAAGGAAATATGGGTACCAACCCTTATGAGGAACCTTTAGGCAAAATGTGTCTGCCGTGAAATCTGTGAACCTACACAGGAAAGCTGAGATCATCCCCCATTCACTCCTCAGCTTAGCTCAGCCTTCACCACTGGTAATTTATGAAAAGTATTCAGTTTCTGAATAGCCCAAATATTTCCATGTGTTCTTTCCTTGCATCTCCATGTGTGTCTCATTCACTTATTTACTTCTAATGCCTTCCCTAATCCCCGGCATACACCAAACCTTAGCACATGTTGAGTTAGCACATGCACTGCCCTTTGTTTCCTGCCATCCTTTCCTCATGGGTAATGGAGGGAGTCAGTGGTGGTTTGAATGAGAATGTCCTTCATAGACCCATGCATTGAGTGCTTGGTCATTAGGGAGTGGCACTGTTTGAGAGGGATTAGGAGGTGTGGCCTTGGAGCAAGTACGGCCTTGTTGGAGGAAGTAAGTCACTGGGGGTGGGCTTTAAGGTTTCAAAGGCCCACACTAGTCCCGGTCTCTCTCTTCCTTTACCTGAGACCCGGATGCAGAACTCTCAACTACTTCTTCAGTACCATATCTGCCTGCGTGCTGCCATGCTTCCCGCCATGATGATAATGAGTCAAACCTCTGAAACCCTAAGCAAGCCCTAGTTAAATGCTTTCTGTTGTAGCGTTGCTGTGGTAACTGCCTCTTCACAGCAATAGAATACTGCTTAAAACAGTTGGCACCTCAAATATCCAGAGGGGCTCAAAGCATTTCTTCCCTTCTTAATCCACGTTTCTTCTCCGAGGAGCCCAAAGCAGGCAGCTGACACAGAAGACACAGGGAAGTCGTGGGGGTACACAGTTCAGCTGGTGGGGAAGAGAACAGAGATGCGAGCCTCAGCTTCTCTTGGAGTGGCCTGTTGTCACATGTTTGCTCCCTAATCCTCAGCTTTAGGGAAGGGGAGATCTCTAGTCTGCTGACCCTCAAATCACCTGGGAGCTTTTTAAAAAAATACAGATTTTGATGTTGAAAGTCTGGGACACAGTCCAGAAATCATGTACTTTTTAAAAACCCTCACTCTGGCAGCAAACTACGGGAAAAGAAGGAGGGGGCAGAGCTAGAGAGGGGACGACATTTCTGCACAGCTCCAGCAGGAAGCAGTAGAGACCCCATGCTGACTCCAATGAGTTAAGATGTGCACAAAATGATCCAGACCAGCGTTTCTCAACCTATGGGTCACAACCCCTTTGGGGTCGCATATCAGATATTTACATTATTATTCATAGCAGTAGCAAAATTACAGTTATGATATATGGTTGGGGAGTTACCACAGCATGAGGGACTGCATTAAAGGGTCGCAGCGTTAGGAGGGTTGAGAACCATTGCTCAAGATTAAAGCAACAGCTCAGAAATTAGGAAGTTCACCAAGAAACTAAGTGCTGACAGGTGTAGTTCAGCAATGGGGTTTCATCCCTAGTATTGCCCTCCCACATTTAAAAATCTGTTAGATGGATGTGCTTAACCCAAAAGATTCCATAAAGAAGGAAAAGAGGGGGAAAGATAGACATGAAATACCCAGAGGACAAAATGTAAGCTAGCAGATGGAAATGCAACTAGCTCAATAAAACACTAAACATGTGTAGATTAAATGCTCCAAAGACAAAGATCGCCAGGCTGGACACAAAGAATGTGGCCTGGCCCCATATGCTGTCTACAGGAAACACATCTGATGCTAGATAGGCAAACAGACTGAAAGACAAGTGAAGGCAGAACGCCAAGCAGGCAGCGACAGCAGAGTGGCAGTGGTACCCGACAAAAGAGACTAGAGTGAAAAATGTCAGCGATGTTCCACGAGCTCCATGTGGAGGAGCCAGTGCAGTGGTGCTGTGCCCACCCGTGGCCACCACATGGCTCACCAGCCCTCATGCCAATCCAGGGCAGGTGAGGCATAGAGAGAGGAGGGTCTTGTCACCACCATCCCTCAAAACCTCAAAACCTATGAGGGCTTTGGATGTCTCTCAGTGCTTGAAAACAGAAAATAGTCTTTCTTTCCAGGTGGTTCATGGGCCCCGGCAGATAAAGCAGCGGCAATGCTCATTTTGTGCCCAGGATCTGGGGGCATTCTTTTTAAAGATTTATTTATTTATTATGTATACAGTGTTCTGTCTGCATGTATGTCTGCAGGCCAGAAGAGGGCGCCAGACCTCATTACAGATGGTTGTGNAGAGAGAGAGAGAGAGAAAGAGAGAGAGAGAGAGAAGAGAGTATGTGCACATGAATGCCAGTGTGACAGGATTGTGAGCCTCCTGGTGTGGATGCTGGGAACTGAACTTGGGTCTTCTCAAAGAGCAGGAAGTGCTCTGAACTACTGAGCTTCTAGTCCTTGGAATGTGCAGCCTAGGCTGGTGTTGAGTTTGCAATCCTCCTCTCCTGCTTCTTCAATACATCCTACTGGTGTGTACGACCACACCACAACCAGCAGATAGTTTTAATATATAGCATTAGAGACCCAAAGAGGTGTGTGTGTGTGTGTGTGTGTGTGTGTGTGTGTGTGTGTTGCTGAGGGCTGAACTCAGGGATTTGTGCATACTAGACAAGTGCTCTACTACTGAGCCACATCTCAGGCTGAGCGGTGTTTTATAATGACTTGAAAAGTCAATTAGTCATGAAGACACAACCATTTTAAACACTATGTACCTAATAACAGTCCTAAAATACACAGAGCAAAATGTGACAGAAATGAAACGGGCAACTTAACAGCAACAGATGAAGACTTCCGTGCCCAAAACAAAGAGAGCTGGAGAGAATGATGCCGGAAGAGACAGATGAACCACACTGCTCACCAGGCAGACCTAAGAGATGTCTACAAACACTTTCAATGGAATACACATTCTTCTCATGCTCACATGGAGCGTTCCCCAGGATCACCCCTATCCTAAGCCAGGTGACAAACTTCAATTGCACTCATAAGCATTTATGTCAGAAGATGCGAACTTATGTTCAAACAAAGACCTGTCCACCAGCATTCACGGAAGCTTTGTCTGTAACAGCCAGAAGCTTGAGACAACACAGATAACCTTCGGTAGGTGAATAGTTAAGCAAACCACATTTTATAAATATTATTTTGAAGTCGGGAGGTGGTGGAGCATGGCTTTAATCCCAGCCCTCCAGAGGCAGAGGCAGGCGGATCTCTATGAGTTTGAAGCTAGCCTGGTCTACAAAAGCTAGTTCCAGGACAGGCTCCAAAGCTACAGAGAAACCCTGTCTCATAAAACCAATATATACATTACTTTTGAAAAACCTGAAAAATCTCACCACCCAGAGAACACTCCTGTAAGCATCCCACCAGCAGCTCATGTGAATCTATGCACAGATAAGCGTGTACTTCCAGCATTTTCTATCTTCTCCCCAAAATAATTATTGGAGGGGGGCAGCGAAGGTTCCTGGTGGAGGGTCGGGGAACAGTGGTGGCATAAAAGCTCCCAGGTGAATCTGAATGACCCCTTCTTTAGGGAAGCAGATGGCGTTCACTCCAGTGCTAGGAAGTGGGCTCTTCACAGCGGGTCCTATCACCAGCCCTTCTTCATTCCACATTGGAATACGAAACGGCCCACAATATTACATTTTGGCTGTTATGGTAATACCCCAAAATTAAAACTAATTCCATATTGATATTATTTAGGATGTCTCATTAAAACTATAAAACTTGGGGGCTGAAAAGATGGCTCAACAGGTAAGGCCAACTGCTTTCTCAGAGGACCTGGGTTCTATTCCCAGCACCCACACAGAGGTTCACAGCTGTCCATAACTCCAGTTCCAGGGGACCCAACACCCTCTTCCAGCATGGGCATCAGGCACATGTATGTTCTACAGACATACGTGCAGGCAAAACATCCATGCACATAAAAAAGAAAATATTTTTCAAATACAAAATTTTGTGCTGTCCATTTTTTTACATATAATCTTTGGCACTATACATTAAATCCCCATCAATAAAGAGTCAGGGTTAGTGGGCTTGGGCATTTAAACTATTTCGTTTTGTTTTATTTATTTTGAAATAGAGCCTTGGCTATCCTAGGACTGCTTTAAACTTGCTGCAGCTGAAGATGACCCAGAACCTTTGATCCCCTTCCTCTATCTCCTAAGTGGTGCCACACCCAGATCCATGTGAGGGATGCAGTTCAGGCCCCTAGCAAGCTCTCAGTCCACCGAGCTGTATCTCTAGTTTCATTAACTTCAAATGTCAATTTTTTAAAAAGCCAAAGTGCCCTCTGGGAAAAATCGTGTGCATTTATCTTTCCACCACTGTTCACCCAATAACACCGCACCAGAAATCCTTTGGGTTTTTAAGGATCTTCCAAGACCATTAAACTTAGTGAGTTCCAGGGCCAGCAAGATGACTCAGCGCTACCTGTTGCCTAGATCTGAAGATCTGAGTTTGAACTTCAGAACCTGTGTTAGAAGGAAAGAACAGACTCTTGACTCTTGAAGTTGTCCTCTGTTCTTTACATGCATGCAGGCATGTGTATACCTGTGCATGAGCATGAGCACACACACACACACACACGCACACACACACACACACACACACACAATGAAAATTTAAAAGAAAGTCAGTTGCAAGGATGAGATGTCTGTTTAAGGACAGCCTGGACTACAGAGTGAGACAGTATCTAAAAAATAAAAACATGGGCAGACAGACAGACAGACATCCCAAAGGCCACTTTGAGGCCTGTGACCTGGAGTGAAAATGCTGATACCACCTGCTGACCTGCCAGGCCTTTCTCCTCCCCAGTAACAAACCCACCTGATGCTACAGACAGAAGTTCCTCTCCAGAAAATGGTGAGCCTTGGCCCCGGGAGCTCTGAAGGGCCTACACACATCCAGGTGGCCTCAGGGTCTAGACCAGGGACAGTGGAGCCTGCGTGACTCTGTAAAGGGATCAGGGCAGAACCCAGAAAAGGCCAGAGATTAAGGGAGACAGTGCAGGGCCACCTGGACCTCCATCTGCCCTTGGTCCTCTGGGAGAGCATGTCTTCTTTCTTTGCCCTTCTTCTTCTCAGTGAACTGATGGGCTAGTCTAGACTAGTACTTTGCAAACAGTGTGTAACGACCAATCAATGAATGAGCTGTTCTCTTTATTGAAGTTGTGCTTGGCTCCTCACCACCACCACCACCACCACGGGGCGGGGGCGGGGAACGAGTAACAACAGAGGTGTCCAGGCATGGTAAGGGTAGGCAAGGCGTCTCGAATCTTCTCTACACAGGATGCCCTGAACTGCTTATCCATCGTAAATGTATTTCTCACAGATGGTCTTGGGCTTTAAAGCTACCACTTGAGGGGAACCCCAGGGTCATCCTGGCTGAAGCTGTCAGCCTTGATCCAGACTGCTGTCCGCGGTGAGAAGCACAGGAAGGGCTGGTGTCGTGCTTCCCTCCTGGCCTGCTCTGTGACAGAAAGTCCGGTCTGGCAGATAGATATCTGGAGAGACTTTCTATGCTACCTCCAACAAAACAGCATAGCACACGAGGTCAAGCTTCCGGTGCGAGAGTGGGACTGGGGAACTGGTGCACACACCAATGTCCCGGCCTCGACACTAGATGGCGCTACAGCTCCAAGTAAGGTCAAGTGTTTGCCTCTTCCCCGCGGGAGTGGTTGAGCACAGAGGACTCAACGCCCAGGTCGGTGTGTGCAGAGGGACACCCTGGGAGGCGGTAGAAGGCGAACCTTCTGTATCTGTGTCCAAGGCACAAACTGGGGCTTAGAAACAGACTTGACTTAATAAGAAAAACCGCACTGAGCCCTTCAAATGCACAATGAGATGATAAACGCGTGCTACCTCCGGCCCAAGTGAAGGGGCTCATAACTGACTGAACTGAAGAACCACACAAAAAAGCTGCAGACAGGGACTGCTCCATTTGCCGCTGGGGTATCCAAGTCTATCGCAGAAAGTAAAGTTCCCAGGTGCTTGCAGGAGACCGGTGTCGCCGATAGGGGGTAGCAGAGTACCAATGCTGTCAGCTTGGCCATTGCTGGGAGCAAGAATCTCAAAGGCACAGGCTGATGGAGCCTCCCAAGGTTTGTCTGTCCTTGAGGATAGATTTGAACTATCAAAGTGAAAGCCAAAAANAAACCAGCTGGAACTTGCTCAAACAGGCTCTCAGGAGAGCAGACTTGTTGCTAAATATAGCCTTCCTTAAAAATTTACAACTCAATACATTAAAAATACAACAAGACCTAAAACGCCTCATTTCCTAATGATTATGCTACTCTCTCTTGTCACTGGGGGATTTTTTTACGTTTATTGTCTCTGTTGCTTGGGGCTGCTCTAACTGTTGCCGCATGCAGAGATGGGACGGGGCCAGCAGGAAATTGATGGGGGGGGGTTGCACCACGGAAAAAGCAAGTGCTAGACAGGAGGGCTGCTGCACTGCTACGGAAAGCCTGCTAAACATCTGCCAGCTCACCCCTGGGGCCTTCTTCCTCTACCCAATTCTCCCCTCTCAGTACCCACCCTATTAGTCTGGAGCCTTCTTTAGAGATATGGGGTCTGGAGGCTTGACTGAAAACACTTCATGACCTTACTTGGGCAGGCAAACATGAGAAGAACTTAGGTCAGAGACAAGTTTCAAAGGAAAAAGTAGAGAAAGGGAAGACATGAAGACTGTCTAGCAAAATGCTGAAGCTTCTGCACATAAGTGAGGCCTGTGCTCAGGAGGCAGAACCAGGGTTCAGAAATAGATTTGACTTAGTGGGAAAGCCTTCAGAGCTCCAGCCCTTCGAAGGCAGAGCTGGGTGGCTCGTGAGTGCTACCTCCTTCCCAAGTGACACAATAAAAAGTTGAAGAAATACACAGAGCTGTGCCTTCTGCGGCACCAAACGAGTCCTGGGAAGCCATTGCAGATGCCGGACCTCAGGTTCCCCTGGATGTACTGTACTGGAATCTGAATTTTTAACCTGATCCCTCAGTGGCATGTAAGCAATATTAACTGCATGAGCATTGTCTGTATTGGACACCACCAAAATGGGTACTCCTGACATTATTACTTTTCATATCATACTATATAGAACCAATCTGTATTTGGGGAGCTGGTTAATAGGGTATAATAAGGAGATGACTTTTAGAAACAGGTAAATGGAAAATCTAAGCTACGGTGTTAAGGGAGAAAATAGTCATTACCAAACCCAAAATTTGTTGTAGACCAACTAAATATTTAAAATAAAATTGGACCCATGCAAAAGAAAATATGCAAGTATATTTTTATAATCTTGAAGTGTGCAAGAGACAAATGTGGAGAAACCCATAGTAATAAGAGAAGATTAATAGGTTCAGACTAGTGTGTGTGTGTGTGTAAGCCTCACACTCCTACCTAGCAGAAGTTACTAGTGAAGAAGTAAAAGCAGGCCAAAGAGATGAGCCAGTGGTTAAGAGTTCTCATGAGGAGCTGAGTTCAGACCTCAACACACCCATAACAAGCTGCATGTTCAGAGCGTGCCTGAAACGCTTGCTCTGTGTGGGGCAGAGATAGGAAGATCTCTGGAGATTGTTGGCTTCCAGCCTCACCTAGAAAAAATGAGCCCCAGGATTGGAGAGAGACACTACCTCAAAGAAATAGACAGAGAATGAGAGGAGAGGACACATGATGCCTTCATCTGGACACACACATACACACACGCATGCACGCACACAAGGCACCTCTACACTCATACAGACATTCATACACAAATGATACATGCATAAATGCACAAAATAAAAACAGAAATTACAGATTGGAAAACATATGCAGCAGTATAAGAAGAAGTTACTATATTAAATAAAAATTTCCTACAAGTCACTAAAAAAAATGCCAACAAATTAGTAGAAGTAGACAAAGGAAATGGAAATAAAGGACTCTAAACATCTGAAAAGAACATCAACTCACACAGAATGCAGATTTTCACCATGCTGAAACAGCACTGTCATTAGGATGCAAAAATTGAGTTTAATCTTGCTAAGAGATGGAGGTGGTACACACCTTTAATCCCCACACTTGGAAGGCAGAGGTAGGAGGATCTCTATGAGTCTGAGGCCAGCCTGGTCTACAAAGTGAGTTCCAGGACAGCCAGGGCTGTTATACAGAGAAACCCTGTCTCAAAAAAAAGAAAAAAACTTAACCCTACTGAGAAGGAGCCAGGTGCTCTCACATAAAGGCGCTGCTATAGAGCAATTTTGAGACTCCCTGTCCTACCCTGAACCCAGATATTCTTATAGATTGCATGTGTACATGGATGGAAATGCAAGAATATCATTTCAACACTAATTACAATAATAAAAACCTTACTGTTCATGAATATTGATCTAGTTAAATTAGTTTGTCACAAAGCACAAAGAAATTAGTCAAATATTACAAAACCATACAAAATTAAGACAGCTCTTAGAGACTTGCATTAGATGCTTTGCTCAATGCTAAATACTTGGCAGGCAGGTACTAAAGGAAAGAAGCACTCCTGTAACTCGCTGCTTCGTGGTAGAGCTCATCTCTATCCATTGTCTTCTCAGATTTCATTCTGTCTGGGCTCCTGACCCATGGGAAGGCGCAGGATCTTCCCTTCCCAGTCACATTCCTGTGGTGACCAGAGATGTGTCTCCTAGGTGCTTCCAAATCAGGCCAAGCTGACAACAAAGACGAAATGTCACAAGCCCGCCTTTGCCATCTGGACAACGGTTACACACACCTCTGACTGTGCAAGCGCAGCACCTCTGAGCACCTCTGAGTCCCCACGGCACTTCCAAAACCTGACATTCATTCCACCCTTGCTCTGTAGCTGTAACTGGGTTCACATTCCTTTCTTTGCCCAACTGCACATTTTGTTTTTTGTTTTTGTTTTTGTTTTGTTTGGATTTTTCAAGTCTGCTTCTGCTTTCCCCCACTGTGAATCTGAGTAAATGCACAGCCTGTATCTTATGCTGTCTTGAAATCTCCTCCTCCCAAAGTCCCTACCTGGCCTCTGGACTCAATCTCTGTCACATTCTCAGGACACAGGGAGAATGTAGTCCTTGCCAGAATGCAGCGTGAATGGTGGGGAAGGCAGGCGTTAGGAGTGTGGGGCTGCTGGTTCATGCGGAGGCACGGAAGGGGCAAAGCTCATGCTCATCTGGATTTTTCCTTTCCCCTTTTAAATATTATTTTTTTAAAAAAGATAAATTTAAGAGACAGGTATGGTAGCAATTTCAGTACTAGAGAGGCAGAGGAAGAAGGATCTCAATAGCTGAAGTCCAGCCTGGTCTACATACACAGTAAGCTCCAAGCCAGTCAAGGGTGCATAGTGAGACACTGCTCAAAATAAATAAATAAATAAAAATATTTGTTTCTTTAATTTTTATCTTATGCATATGGATGAGTGTACGTGCATGTATGTATGTGCACCACGTGCATGCCCACTGTCTGGTATCAGATGCCCTGGAGCTGGAGTTACAGGTGATTGAGAGCTACCTGATGTGAGTAGTAGGTGCTGGAGCCACCAGGTCCTCTTTGTGAGCAGCAAATGCTGTAACTGCCGAGTCGTCCCTCCAGTGCGTCCTTTTCTCCTTTTTATTTAATGTGTAGTCTTTGCCTTGTACCTTGTTTCTTCCCTGCTATGTCTCCCCGACTGGCTGAGAATTCTGCTGCCTCTGCCTCTCATCCCGTAGTAAGAGCCCTGGAATCCAAGGCACACTGCACCACACCCAGCTTAGCACGGGCTACAGAGATTTGAACTCAGATTATCATGACCAAGCACTTGCTCCACTGAGCAACCTCCCCAGTAACCCAAGGTGTGTCTTAATCCAACCAAGTTGACAATTGAAATTAGCCATTATGAGTCTGAAAGGGAATGATCATTTGTATATTTTGATTTAAAAAATACAAGCAGTATGCAGAATATTGTATGTCATATGTTGTCATTCATGCGAAAATCCGAGCTTTTGATTCTCATGAATCTCTGGAATGAGAGATTGAAATGATTGTAGTGGGAGCTGAGGAGAGAATTGTCTGTCTTTTGTAAGGTTGTTCCTTACACTGGGCTGAGTCACATTTAAAAATTTTGCATGTATATGTATGCATTATGTGTGTATACATGTTTGCATGTGTAAGGGCACACATACATATAGGTACATATGTACATTATGTGCATGTGTATAGAAGCCCAAGGTTGGCGTTCAATGCCTTTCTTGGTCCTCTGTAGTTTATTTATTGAAGAAACTTCTCTTCACTGAACCTGCCGCTCACTGATTCCAGTAAATCTAGCAATTTGGTTAGCCAGGGATCCCCTGTCTGTACCTCCTGAGTCCTAGGAGTGCAGAAGGCCATCTTGCCTGCCTTGCCATAGGTTCTAGGACTCTAAACCCTGGTCTTCACATTTGCACGGCAAACACACTATTCACTGAGCCATTCCCATAGCCCAACTTTAAATTTAAAAAAGAAAATGCAGAGAAGAAGGACTCCATTTTCCACTAGGCACAAACATGCCCATGGCACTCCAAATGGAGTATTTTGGGGTGCACACAGTTACTTTCATCTTCTTGTCCTAACAGTGAACTGCCTTCTTATCTTCAAGGCCCATTCTGGCCCATGGAACTGACCTGCCTTCCCCTGCACTCACCAGCCAGCACAGGGGGTCTGGAACGTCATGCTGGCCGCACTGGCCTCAGTTGCTTTTCTCCACCTGCCGTTAGCATCGCCTCATCCTGCATGTCACAGAGAATGCCATCAGTCTTTGGTCATTTGTCATGCCTCACCCCCAACCCCTGAGACACCCACGGTCACACCACACCATGCAGTCCATAACTGTACCCTGACTGAGCTGCTTAGCAGAACATTGGAGGGTACATGTCTTCAGTAGCACGGGCGGCCCTAGAATGTGAAGTCCTTGCCAGAATGCAGCGTGAATGGGGGGGAAGGCAGGCGACAGGAGGG
>LOEQ01000549.1:355781-376457 GCA_001685075.1 Bramus lutescens | reverse complement strand
TTTGGAAGAGCAGGCAATGCTCTTAACCTCTGAGCCATCTCTCCAGCCCTACATAGCTAATTTGAAGCTAGCCTGGGTTACATGAGACCCTGTCTTGGGGAAAAAACAAATTTTTAAAATAGATTTCTACAAGATTTTGAAACACGGTTTTGCTCTGTAGCTCTGGCTTTCCTGGAACTCACTAAGTAGACCATGCTGACCTTGAACTTGCAGCAAACTTCCTACCTCAGCCTCCCTAGTGCTGAGAGCACAGGCATGTACTCCTGGCCCCATTCCAGTAGTTTTTGAAAAGGTATATTTTGTATACTAGAGATCACTTAGCAATTATTGAGAAGGTTTATCTATGACTGAGACTCTTTTCCCTTCTTTTTCACAGTGCTAGTTATTGAACTTAGGGCTTTTCATCTACATCTGAGCTACATCCTCATCCACAAAGGCTCTCTTAATGTCAACAAAACAGGCTGTTGGTTGTTTTTAAGATTTATTTAATTTTATGTGCATTAGCGTTTTGCTTGCACGTATATATTAGCACTGTATTTTCCACCTATAACACCTTTAAAAATTTATAGAAATAATTCATTTCATAGTAACAAATTCAAGTAACTATAAAGAGAAGTAAATAAAAGCGTGAATCCTAATAACTTTGGATGAAGGTCTATGCTCAGAGCCCCAGCAGTGCTGGGGATCACCTTCAGTTACCTTGTGTGTGAGACAGGCACTCTAGCATGCAGCCACACCCCCAGCGCTGTACTTAAGGTTGCAAGGAGTTGGGGCAGTTGTAAAGCATGTTCACCAGGGGAGTTTCCTGAGCGCTCATGCCATCATCATAGTCATCTGGCGGGGGCTGCTTGTCCACGTCCAATGTATCCCCTTCACCCTGATCCTCCTCTTTTGAGTCCTGCTGAGCCTCCCCCTGGGAAACCCAAGAAGCGCAGGAAACTTTAGAGATTTACTATCTGCATCATAACTTTGCTTATACAGAATAAGTGAAGGCAGACATAAGGTGAGAAGAGGTCAATTCTATATAGTTACCAGAAAAATCAGAAAAGGATGACTTTGTTAGATCACTGAAGTTTTCAGTGATAATCTGAACAATTTTTAAATGTCCCAAAATTAAAATGTGAATTTAATTCTAAATCTGATGTTGACCTCTGTAGGGAAACATACAAACAAGCCAAACAACAACAAAAACAACCAAAAAAAATCCTAACCTTTTACTACATCACCTGTGGTCTTAAAGCTAGCTATTATAGCCGGCCAGATAATATTAACAATGAGATTCCAAGTTGACTGATTCTGTTAAAGCTAAAACAAGCATTAAGACAAACATCGGCAAGTTCAGGAACACTGGGAAAGCTAAATAAGAGGGCTTGGAGCGGGGTGTGAAACAGCTCACAGGGGCTGTTAGTTCAGTAGAGAGTTTGACTAGCATGCTTCAAACTCTGGGTTCTATCCAGGGAAAAAAAGAAATCAAAATAAGCCTCAGCCAGCTATAGTCAATTCCTGTGGATGGACACCTCCCTGAGGAGTGCAAGCAGGATACCATTCCCTTTCCTCCACTAAACTTTCCAACCATAGGTAGTCCCATGTTTAATGTATCTAGTTGTTACTAAATTATGGGGAAAGACATCTTCTGAGAAACCCGTGCCTATTCCAGGAAAGAGACAGCCCCTACCGCCCCAGCATGGGCTATGAGGTTAAAATGGGAGATGAAGACTTCTAAGGCCAGAAACTAGTGGCAGCTGGTTCTTGCCACTGAGCTCAGACTTTCATTCTGAAAGCTGTATTTCCTGCTGCTGCTCTCCTTTCTGCTGAAAACAATTGTCTGGCTCTGTTCTGCCTGTGTTTGGGGGACATGCTCTGGCTCTGTTCTGCCTGTGTTTGGGGGACATGCTCTGGCTCTGTTCTGCCTGTGTTTGGGGTACATGCTCTCTGAGGACATAAGAACAGAGAAAGCTGTTGATGGGATCAAATAGGAGGAGGAAACTCCCATACATAATCTCTAACAATTTTTGTTTTGGTTTTTCGAAGACAGGGTTTCTCTCTGTATCCCTGGCTGCCCTGAAATTCAGTGTATAAACCAGGCCGGCCTCAGACTCTGCCTCTGCCTTCTGAGTGCTGAGATTAAAGAGTGCACCACCACCACCTGGCAATAACTACTTGTTATGAGCCACACATTGTGTTTGACATGAGCTGACTTTTTATTTCGCTGTTTCAGTTTTTGTTTATTTGTACACACATGTGCACACACACACAAACATACGTGGAGATCAGAGGACAACTTTCAGCAATCAGTTTTCTCCTTCCAGCATGTGTGTTCTAGGGACTGAATTTGAGTCTTCAGTCTTGGTAGTGAACACCTTTAGCTGCTACACCATCTTTTTCCTATTGACCTATTTATTGGTTTTTAGCTGTGGGACCCTCACCCCTTATTCTCAAAGGGACAAGAAGGAATTTCCTAGCAGAATGTTTTAAAATAAAAAAAACACAGATTGGCCTCACGTTCCCAGAAAGACAGCACTTTCCTTCCCCCTCCCACTAGGGAGATTCCAAACACAAGGACACTCAGTTAGCCCAGCCAGCCACCTGGTACAGGCTGATAAAGTGGCCTGACTCAGGAACAGGGTGGCCTTGCTCTAAGAACAAAAAACTAGCTGACATAGCAGGATGGGACAGAGCAAAAGTCCTTGCACTCGTGCCAAAGCAGCTTCAAAAGGCCTCTTTGTAGTTACACCTTTAAAAGCCTACCCCACGGAGGAGCTGGAACTCCTCTCTACCTCACTGCAACTGCGGATGGAGATGAGTTCCGAACATGTTTGTATCACGCTAAATAAACCTTGCTTATTACAGTCTGGGCCTCTCTGGGGGTCGTGCTCGGGGCACAACAGAGCCAGGTCTTACTATCTTGCCCAGGCAGATCTCAACCACCAAGGTCACATGATCCTTTCACCTCAGACTCCCCAGTAACAGGAACTACAGGTGTGTATCACTAAACTCCACTGAATCATCTCCTTTGTTTGCAACCAAATCTTATTTACCTCGAGCTGGACTTAGATGCAGCTGAGGATAACCTCAAAACTCTTATCCTCCCGCAGCCACCTCTTGACAGCTGGGATTTCGAGTGTGTATCATTTACACCCTGATTATTTGGAATTAGGGATCAAACCCAAGGCTTTCTGCATGCTAAGGAAGCATTCTACCAATTTAGCTCGCCCCTAGCCCTGTTTTGGGTTTTAAAACAGGATGTCTTATAGCCCATGCTGGTTTGAATCTGTTGTATAGCCAAGGGTGGCCTTGAACTTCTGACCCTCCTGCCTTTGCCTTCCAAGTGCTAGGATTACAGCGATGTGCTACAATGTCTGGCTGCATTCTTGCAATTAAATCTCACCAAAAAAAAAAAAATCTTTAAAGCAGAACACTAATCTGTTTGGAGCAGAGAAACCAGGGGTTCTAAATATCCAGTAACATACTGAAGATCACACGGCTAAAACTGGTGCTGAAGTCAGACTTTGAACCCAAGAAGTTTAACTAACTCTGTGGAGTCCAGCTGTTTTGTAGGCACTCTGCTCCACCTCCCTGTGAAGACCAGGTGATTTAAGTTGTTTACCTCCTCACTCTCTGTGGGCAGCCCCTCTAGGGTATAATATCTGTAGGGGCTGGAGCTGCCTTTGGCTTTCCATATTCTATCAGTAGCTTCTTTCCAGCCACTAAAACTAGCTTGGCTACAAGCTCTTCAGTCTGTCTGCAGGGCTCCTCTTTCACTTGGGTAGTTTCCATCTCCCTTCTCTCCTGCTGCCTGGAACCAACCAGATGAAGGACAACAGTTTCCCTTTGAGTCTCTGCTGCTAATGCACAATGGCTCCATTAAATAAGCTACCTGCAATCAAAGTTTATTATTAGATGCATAGGAACAGCAATGGAAACCAGCATCCATACGTCAGTGATGCCACATGCTCACACTGTCAGTAGGACTAAGTCTAGGATGGCAAATAGATTTAACCCATTTAATCATTCAATTATTAAATTTTATCAAAGGCAGTGGGTCATAGTGAACATGTAAACATAATTCTTAGCTCTTTCAGATTATGGTATAATTTTTGATCTCAAGTGTCAACTGTGATTAATTGGGAGTAGCTGTCTAGAAAAATTAAAACTCCTTTTCTTTTATAGAAGTGCCAACATTTGAACTAGATACTTGCTGAACTTGATGCACATTCTCTTGAACATGTTCCTTTGCACTTGCAGAATAAATATAAATTCACTGTTCCAATATGTTGGTCTTCAGCCCTTAACCAAGGTAATGACACTTGAACAGACAACAAGGACACTCATGATAAGGCAACACTGCATACAAAAATTCTACTTCCTAGGCTGGAGAGATGGCTCAGTGGTTAAGAGCACTGGCTGCTTTTCCAGAGAACTCGAATTCAATTCCCAGCACCCACATGGCAGCTCACAACTGTCTGTAACTCCAGTTCTAGTGGATCTGATACCTTCACACCAATGTACATAAAATAAAATTAAATAAATTGTTAAAAAAATTCTACTTCCAGGCTGGAGAGTTGGCTCAGGGGTTAAGAGCACTGATTGCTCTTCCTGAGGTCCTGAGTTCAATTACCAGCAGCCTCATGATGACTCACAACCATCTGTAATGAGATCTGGTGCCCTCTTCTGGCGAGTAGGCATACATGAAGATAGAACACTGTATACATAATAAATAAAAATCTTTAAAAAAAAATTCTACTTTCTAAAGACCCAGGGGCCTAAAGACTGTGGATTTAGGACATTCAATTGCAAACTATATATTTGGCCCATATTCTATATCAGCACCAAGTGTTGGGGGCATAATAACATAATAACAGTGGTACTTGTATTTTGTTTTTATTTTTTAAAGATTTATTTTTATTTGCTGGGCATGGTGGTGCATGCTTTTAGTCCCAGTACTCAGGAGACAGAGGCAGGCAGATCTGTTTCAGGCTAACCTGGTCTACATAGTGAGTTCCAGGACAGCCAAAATTACATAGTGAGACCCTGTCTTAAAGAAACATACATACATACAAAAAAATTAAATGTGTGTGTGTTTGTTTGTTTCTGAGTATATGACACATGCATGTGTGTGTCCTCAGAGGCCAGAAGAGGGTATTGAATCCCCTACAACTGGAGTTATAGGCATTTGTGAGCTGCCTGATGTGGGTGCTGGGACCCAAACTTCAGTCCTCTGCAAGAGCCCACTGAGTCATCTCTTTAGTCCCGAGCCTTCGTTTCCGTAAACAAGACTAACAGTAGTAGAACCATGCAAGGGTAATAAGCACTCTGGTAAAAAGTTGGGTGGGCCAGGGTGGCGGACGTCTGCAAATGTCAGCCCTTGGAAAACTGAAGCTGAAGCAGGGTTTCTGGGGCTAAGTAGCCAGATCTGATCTCAAAATGAGAGAAAAGAGAAGGTGAAAGGAAGGGAAGGGGGAAAGAAATGACAGTGAAAGGGGAAAGGAAAAAGAAAGGGGGTAAAGTGTGGTCTTTCCAGCTGTGGAAATAATAGCCTCACCATTACCTCAGAGAGGAAGTGGAGGAAGTTCTGGCTGTTGCCTTGCTCTCCCTCCTCCTGAGGTTCTTCACTCTAGACATCTTCCACTAGGAACTCACTAGATTCTCTCTCTGCGCTGCTTTCCTCAAGTTCTTCAGCCTTTGCATCCGAATCCTCAGTTTTCCCCCAACTGCCCCTATCAAGATCCAGACTGGAGGTCCCAGGACCTGAAGACAGATCTGTACTCATTGCTCAGCTCAGAGTCCTCGGGGCCATTGTGACCAGAGTTCAACCAGACCCACTTATGCCCCATCTGTAAACACACAGAAAAAATGCATTAACTCAAATAAAAACAAATTAATTCAAATCAACACTCCCAGTACACTGCTATGTTCCAAGTTCATAGTAAGGGTCTTGAAATTTCTTTCATTAGGAGGCAGAAGAGCCAGCTAAAGAAAGACATTAGATGAAAACTTATCTTTTGGATAAAAAATAGCTTCATGTTTATATTACCCCATTTTTAAACTTGGTGTTCATACTGTACAAAAATGGGGTGAAGAATTGGAGCACACCTGACTTACAGACTTGCTTTATCACCAAATATCCATGGACTCAGCAAGGCAATAAACTTGCAGATAAGATTTTCCTCAGTACATACAACTTTTAATCTATTATTAATTTATTAATCATTAGTTTAAAAACACTTGTGTTTACTTTTGGCATCCTTCTGGTCACACCTGTCAGAATAAAAACAGAAGCACTTATTCATTCATTCATTTGGAAATTTTATTATTTTTACGTGGTGTGTGTGTAGGTGTCCATGGGCCAGTAGAGGGAGGGATTGGATCCCTTGGATTAGAAGTGGTGATAAGACACCTCATGTAGGTGCTGTGACCCAAACTCAGGTCCTCTGGAAGAGCAGCACTGTCTTTTGCAATTTTTCTTTCTTCTAAAGACAGGTTGGCACGTAGACTGGCTTCACACTCAGTAAGCAGCGAAGAAGGACCTGGTTTATCTGGTGGTAGAACGGAATCCAGGGTTTCAAGCCTACTAGGAAAGCTAGCTACAGCCCCAGCATCTAGCCACAGCTTTCAATAGATTCTTTTCTTGAGTTCTTGGTCTTCTGCTTTGTCATTAAATTCAAGTTTCAACTTTTTCCTCTGTTCAAGTTGCTCCCTTGATTTTTAAAAGATCTTTAAAATTACCATTTATGTATATATGCCAGTGTGCTGGCACCTCAGTTGCTGGAGTTAACAGTTGTGAGCTGCCTGATGTGCTAGGTCCTAAACTCACTTTCTCTGCAAGAGCACCATCCCCTGCCTTTTGTGTGTCTTGCTGTATATATCCTCAAACTCAAAATTCTACTTAAGTTTCCCCGAGCGTTGGCTGGAATTACAAAGCTGCACCACCGCGCCTAGTCTCTACCATTGAGGGAGGAGTGCCTTTTGTCTCATCTGTACTTTACTCCTAAATAGCATGAGTCCTAACTATGCCTCCTTAGTTTTGCCCCCAATAGTTACTATCATGGTAAACTCATGCATCAGCTTTTCTACCAACCGAAAATTATCTTTAGAGTACTTTATTCACAAACTTTCCCTACTTAAAAAACTGTAGATTTTTATTTATTGAGGCTGGGTCTCACTATGCAGCCCTGGCTGGCCTGGCACTCACTCTATAGACTAGGCTCACTTGTGACTCAGAGATCCGCCTGCCTCTGCCTCTGGAATGCTAGGATTAAAGACATGCACCACCATGCCCAGCAGTTTTCCAGCTTCTAGTGCCTTGGTGTTTGTAAGGCATGCCTGTCTGTGGACTGCTTTGAGACTCATTTCATATTCTAACTCCTGGACTGACTCAACTCTATTTCATCTCAAAGACAAACTTCTCCCTTAGCTGAGCAAACTTTACATTTTTGAACAGGGTCTTGTATATCACGCGGTGACCTGAACTTTGCTATGTAGCCAATTATTATTAGTTTGAACCGATGCTTCCTTACCTTCTAAGTGCCAGGAATAGGCTTGGGTCACAATGGTACACGATGGACTAGTGATCAAAGTCAAGGCATCCTTCATAAACTCTAAACTACATCCCAAACCCTCAAATTTACAAACAGTTCTATTTGAGACAGTAAGACTTGTGACTTCTAGGCACCTCTCTCTCTCTCTTTTAATGACAGGGTCTCAACTAGGTAGCCCTGGCTAGCCTGGAACTCACTATGTAGACCAGGCTAGCCTCGAACTCACAAGAGATCCACCTGCCCCTGCCTCACAAATGCTGAGATTAAAGGTGTGCGCCACCACACCTAGCTTTAGGCATATTCTTCTTAAACCTTTTTCCTCAAAGAAGAGTAAAGAATTAAAGCATGACCTATTAGTAATTTTATTTTTAAAGAGGTTCATACTAGTTCATTTTACTGATGAATATTTTTATTTAGAAACACAAGTTAGGATAGATAAAACTAACGTCACAAGGTTTTTTAATACATTTAAAAAATTTTAATTACAGTTGTGTGTGCACAGACACATATACATATGAGAACGCACTCCATTGTGTGCGGCGGTGACAGCACAACTTGCAGAAGTCAGGTCTTTCCTCCCACCACGTGGGATGCAGGGATGATAGCAGATACCTGAACCCACTGAGACACCATGCAGGCCCCACCAATGTAGTTTTGAGACAAGAGCTCCTTCTACATTTCAGTCTGGCCTCAAACTATCAGCTATCCTCCCGCCCCAGTTCCCAAGTGCTAGGGTTACTGGTATGAGCCATGTTGTTTTCAAGTGATTTCTTTCCCCCAGCACTGGAGATTGCCAAGAACTATTCGAGCTGTACCACTATACTACCAAAATACACACCTGGCCCTAAACTTCCTCTCAGAAACTAACCTTTACATAAATCAGTAAGTTTCTGTTGTTGTTTGAGCAGTTTTAGCCCAGTGTGGTACACTGTAATCCAAACTACTGGGGAAATCGAAATTGGAGGATTTTTCAGCTCTAGGCTAGCCTTGTCAAAATACAGAGACTCCACCTCAAAAGACAGAAGAATATTGTGCATGAGTTCTACCTACAGAAATACTAATAGTGTGGGTGGTGGTGGTGCACACCTTTAATCCAAGCACTTGGGAGGCAGAGGCAGGCAGATCTCTGTGAGTTCGAGGCCAGCCTGGTCTACAAGAGCTGGTTCCAGGACAGGCCTCAAAAAAAACTACAGGAGAAACCCTGTCTCGAAAAACAAAAACAAAAGAAAACAACAACAACAACAATAGCATGAGCAAAGATAGTCCTGGTTTGAAACATTCCTGCCCTATTCTGCTGCCTTTGTCCATGCTCTAACCCCAAGGAATTGTATGACCTAGATCCTGATAATCTTCACATTTTCCAAACATTCAAGAAAAGTCCAATAAAATAGCTGTTATTAATTCTTTTAAAAACACTAATCGCGAGTTTAGTCTTGGCTACTCACCTCTCTTCTCAGTTGCCGCAAACAGCTTATAAACCCACTCCTCAGCTCTAACAATCCATCCCTCATGATTAGTTACCGTGGTGAAGAAAACACATTTCAAACACAAAGGACACACCAAAGGCCAGAGTTTTCCTTCTGTTTGTTATATACACACACTTCACAGGTTTATTCTTTAAAAAAGTCTGTACACTTCACAAGACAGTACAAATTAGCTACGATCTGCTAGCTACACAGTAGGGCATTAACACAGCCCATGATTTTTGCCCTAAAACGGGCAACTGCGCTACTCCAACTCTCTGAAAAGAGATTTTCTCTCAACTCATGTCATTTGGCCCAGGCACCTTCTCTTCTGGACCCATAATTGCTTCTCAGCCTTTTGACTAAGAGCAAATGTGGATCTGAGCCCACAAGCCCCAAGCTATGTCTTGTTTATTTCTAGCTCAGGTTCAGCTCAAAGAGGGAACTTTGAGGCTTCACTTCTTCATCTTCATATCTGCTTCAATGGCACAGCGGCGTCCCCTGGTTCCCCCATCCTAGACAATATCAAAGAAAGGAAGGAAACATGAGTGAGTTGATTACACGGTAAGAGACAACATACAACAAGAATGCTGGGAATTTGATTTCTTGGGGGAAAGGATCTGCAGAGAGTAGCAAAGGGATGAAGAGGAAGGGATTTTCTGTTCTCCAGAGCAGCTGAAAGAACACTGGTATTCTGTGAATGAACTGTAAGACAGTATCTTCCTCATGCCAACACAAAGGCCTTTGAATTCACCTGGGGTCCCACAGAATGACTACCAGTCATCCCACCCAGGCCCACATTGTGTGTAAGAACAGGAAAAGAAAATGCAAAGTAGGAGAGGCAGAAAGGGCAGTGTAGAGTGAGGTTCTCGGCTAACATACCTGTCCAGTTGCTGGTCCCTATAAGAAAGGCCTTTCCTGCAGACTGACCCTGGCACTACTTCCCTAGCACCTCCTGACCGTTGCTTTCCATGAGATCAGGACAATCAGGCTTCTTTCCATCTGCTGCTCTCTCCCTGCAGCCCAGTTCCTTCCTCTTGTGCAAAACTTTGCTGTCTTCAATAGATAAAAGATCCTATTAACTGGCCTTGCAATAGCCAGCCACTCGAATGAGAATTCAGAGTCACTGTTGCAGGCCAATAAGAATGAATAGACATCACAGTGTTCTGTTTGTGGTACAGGTCTATAGGCAAGATGAACTAGTGAGCACTTTGGCTGGGCTGGACCATTTCTGTATTTCTAATATGCAAGGATTAAAATTTTTTTAGAACATTAAGTTGTCAATAGCCAACAGTTAGAAATAACACCTTGCATTTGTGTAACACTTTATTTTTTTTCCCCCAAGTTAGTTTCATATCTTATTTTATCCTCACAACATCCCTGTGAGGTAGGCTGGACAGGTATCTCAATCTTATTCTTTTTTTCTTCTTTTTTTAAAGCCTTATCTTCATTTAATGTGTATCAATGTTTTGTCTGCATGTGTATACGTGCACCACAAGCGTGCAGTGCGTGTGGAGGCCAGAAAAGGGCTTTGGGTTACTTGAAACTGGAATTACAGGCAGTTGTGAACACCATGTGGGTGTTGGAAACCCAACCCAGATCCTCTCCAAGCGCAGTAACTTCTGAGCATCTCTCTAGTACTCCCTTTTGCTCTCTTCGGAGACAGCGTCTTACTCTATAGCCTAGGCATTCCTTGATCATGTGGGCAATCCTCCTGGCCCTCAACTCATTATTACTTCCATCACACAGATGAGAAAAACGAGGCCCTCAAATATTATCCAATGATCTTAAGACTGTATAGTCTTTCATCATGGTCTTTCCCTTACTTCACTGCTCTACCATGAAGAGTCAGCCATTTAATTTATAGAGCAAAAGAATAAAAACCTTTAGGCTAGAACTATTATGTTTATCTATAATCTCATCAGCAATTATTATACCCAATTGTCACTGCTTCTGAGATCTTTAAAAGAATTTTTTTAAAGAACTGCCATCACTGTATGTGATGTGTGTAGGAGCACATACACCATGGTGCACATGTGGAGTTCAGAGGACAATTCCATGAAGTTAGTACTCTCCTTCCGCTTTCATTGGGGTCTGTGGATCAAATTCAGGTCACCAGACTCCCATGGCAAGTGCCTTTACCACTGAGATTTTTAGCTTAATTTTACTGAGGGTTTGTGTGTTAAGTCTCTCAGTTTAGTTAGGAGGAAATGGAAAGGTATGTGTTAAATATCTGCCAACACGAGGAAAATGCCAAAAATGCCAGGAAGTAGCTGCTGCTCTGAGCTATCTTCCACTTGTAAGTAAAGAACTGGTAAAAGGCGGAAGAAATGAGGAGCAGGTGCATCCCAGGTGCTTTACCCTAAGAACACTTCATACTTCAGTGCAGTGATCTTATAGTCAGTTCCTTCTCAGCCACCCAGCTCCCCAGCCCCCGCCTCCAACATACACACATACACACAACACATACAGAGAGACTAGAATGCAGAAGAAGAGTTTCTTATTCAATGGATAAAAAGAATTTCAAGACATTGCCACAGTCTGCATGTTGGATTTCCCTCTGCCACCCAGGCCCAGCAGAAGCTGAGAATCTTTCTGGCAACATCACCCCTTGCAGCCATTCAATACTTACAAAGAGAGAGAGAAGGAAGGCAGGAGAGCCCATGGGGACACTGTCCTGTTAGAGGACAAACAAATACTGATCAGGTTCCACAGAAACTCTCAGCCACAAGCACCCCAAACCTCAGGACAGAGGCAAAAGCACCACACACACAGCACAAAGACAAAAATGTAAAACTCGAGAGCAAGAGGAAAGAGATCCCACAGCCATAGGACCCCAGAACAGGAGCTAAGTCACCAACTGCTGTGAACTACTTCATCCCCCACCCTGACAGCACTCTCTGAGAGGATTAATAATTCACTCACTCAAATCAAACATTCCCTCATGTCACAGCAGATTTCTTCAACAGACAGAAGCAAGCCTCCACCATCCTCACATCCATTTGCACACCACTGGCTTGCAGAATGTTAGCAATAACATAAGAGTAACTTAAGGTTCTCTGGATGTTTTCAACTCCATTTCTGTCTACATACCTTCTCTGAAGCATCTTGTTTTCGGGTAGAATCTCTCCCTCGAAGACTCTTAGCACTGATTCCAGATTCAGATGTTTGCATAATCAACTGTGTGGCCAAGAATTGCTGTAGAGAGAAGAAAAAAGTTTGACCACAAAGACCCGATCCAGCAGGAAAGAACCAATATACTTCAGGTTTTGTGACTACACTTATACACTCTTCTAGTCAATAACCTTTGGCTTACTAAAAGGCTTACTTCTAACTGTTCCTACAGAATTTAGAAGCCGAAAGTAACTTTTAAATAAAATAAAATAAAGACTTTTTAGCAATTAAAGTCACTTGGCAGACTTAACAAAGACACAACTGTCCTCCAAAGTCCGCATCATGAAGGGTGTGTGGTGAGACAATTGTTAAGACTGAAGTAGACTTCTCGGGATAAATAGGGATTATGCACTCTGTGCCAGAATATTTTATGTAACTAAAAATATCCTTAGTCTTACCTTAAAAACTGATTTGAAAACTTCAAGAGGGCCAGGGAAATAGCTTAGATAGAGCAGTGCTTGTCTAGCACATATGAAGCCCTGCCTGGGCTTGACTCCTAATATGAATAAACTGGGTGTGGTGTAGACGTGACACAGTGGTACAGCATTTGTGTAGGCTGTGTGAAGCACTAGTTTGAATCTCTAGCAGAAAGAGCAAAATAGCAGCAGCAACAACAAAAACTGAACTCATTTGCCCAAGAAAGATAGAATTTCTATTATAATTCTTCCATCAAACCGATAAACCTATACAACTCCAGTAAGAGAAAAATAACTTACCTGCGCTCCTGATGCCTATATTACAAGCAAAGTGACCATTATGATGCTTCCCTTCACTTCATCCCTACTGACACAAAAATAAGCCTCAATGTACCTGGATCTGTTCCAGGACATCTCTCTGCATCTCTACTGCCATGTGATATACATCATGGTCTGAGCTATTATACATAACAGCATTCTGAAACATCAGCATGATGTCACGCTGAAACTCGGCTGTGCTGCGGATCAGTCCATTTTCAATGTTTTTCTTAATCGTTGACAAATCCATAGGTCTAAAAAAAATATAAACAAACAGGGCTAATTGGCTGTGGAGGGAGGATTTCACTTTGATTTCTGAATACAGTATCACTATGTAGTCCTGTTCACATAAACCTTCAGTTTCAGCTACCAAGATCTAAAAGCATGTATTCAATTCCCCCAAAAACCAATCTGCATACTAGGCATCAAGAAAAGTAATGAAAGATAATTAATTCTTTTAGACTATCGATGGCAATCAGCCATTGCAATGGTCAGTTCAACACTAATACTACTAGCCTTTACCAATCTCAGCACGTGGGAGGCAGAAGCAGGAATTACTCACTTTCTGTGACTTTGAGGCTAGCTTGGTCTATAGAGAGTCCCAGGCCAACCAGGGTGATATATAGTAAGACCCCGTCTCAAAACAAAACACCCTTGCTTTAAATTTACTACCTAAAGCAAAATTCACTTAAGTCTATACAAATTTTAAGTCAGGCACATTAGCTGGACTATGGCTTACCTCTGCACAATGCTATGGTAGCCAGGTGCTATGTCATCTGTAACAGGTTGCAGGAACACATTGGCATACCTGTCCAAAAAGAATAGGTTTATTAATGATTTATTCCCCAAAAGGAAAAACATCAGCAGTCTCATAGCTTACTGAAGTAACTTCCTGAGCCAACAATGAGGAGCTGGTAATGCCTGCTCACCTATGATTTGCTGCAGCCCTCCACACAAGCATAATGGCTTTCTTCCATATTTTCTGAGCCTGAATTGCTTCTTGGTCTTCACTGCACACAGAGCTGAAATAGACATGGGGTATTACTAAGCATAAGGAGAAAAACAATGTCCAATTTCTCTCCAACTATTTATTTCAAGTCGAGAAAGGGAAAATAACAAGCAAAATTAAGGCTAGGGATATGGCTCTATGATAAAATGCCTGCCTAGCATTCAAAAGTTCAATGCCCCCCAACCCCCCCACACACAAGCAAGCATAGTTGCTCACATCTTTCACATCTATAATCTGTCTGTAATCCCAGCATTTGGGAGGCAGAAGCTAGAGGAGTAGGAGTTCTAGATCACCCTCAGCTATGTAATAACAACTGCACACCAGCCTGGGGTACAAGAGACCCCATCTAAAATAAAAAAAGGAATCACATATACTCACAACTGTGAAGAGGCAGGGCTACTTGGGATAGAGTCTGCCAGTGTGTGTGACTGCAGTGTGGCATTATGTATACTAAAGCCATCATCACTTTCGCTCACAGGGGGTTCATTATCCATCTCAGACAAATAGCCTTCTCCTTGATCCTCTTCCTTAGGCTCCTCTAGGCTAGCTACTTCACTGACTCCATCTTCTTCCTCCTCATCACCTGGAGCATCCTTAGATATAGTGTGCATTAGTCAACAAATGCAAGCAAAGCTACCTACCAAACTGTTATTAAATGAGATCTGGTTTTGGGTTAGATCAGCTCTAGAAATGGCCTCACACTTTTTTTGGCCGAGCCCTCTATCACTTATACTACCCTCTACTTAACTGACTAAGTAAGGCAAAGTAATTTATAACCTGGACAAAGAATACAGCCCAGGACCTTTTTTAAAGGAAGAAAAAAAAAAAAAAGCTACTTACTTAAGACTAAGCTAAGAGGCGTTCCTTCTTTCCCCTTGCTCTTGAGAGGAACTCTGACCCTGGGTACAAAGTTATCAAAAATCATTTTATAATCATTTTATTTCATGTCTTTGCTGATGGAGCAAGCTCACCTCACATTACTTTAAATTTGTTACCACTACTTTAGTAATTCTAAGGTAAAACCAGGTAATTCTCTTTCAGTAGTCTAAATTGTAACCTGACTCCCCGAATGTTCCTCCTGGCACCTCTATTCACTCTGAGTCATTCTGTATGTAGGAGAACTTCTTTGTGTGCTATATACAGAGAAACTCTCACAGGAAGCACATGCTGCCATAGTACTCCCATTAGGCCAAACTGTCTGCTAGTTTCTCCTCATCCAACTCCCTACCAGGTTTACCAGGAGATAATATGTACTAAAATTCATTTAATAACATAGCGTGGGAAAATCTAATCATAAGGCAAGAACAATAAAGAAAAGTCTGAAATACCTTTATCTGGCTTCCAAAAATAGTCCCTGATTCTTCTTTCAATGAGTCTGCAGAGGAGAGAAAGACTACCTGAAGATTCTGTACTTTAGCCTTCCCCTTCCTGTGGACCACGATCCTTCCCTGCAGCTCTCCTTTCTTTCCATGCTGTCCTGTCTTACTCCTCTACCTGCCCACAACCCACAACCCCTAAGAAGCCAAAAGGAAGAGATTTCAAGCTAGACATAAAGTTTCTTTACTCACCTGATATTTCAAACTTGTGCGGATCCTCTAAAGGATCTTCAATTGGATTTGAGCCATGTGATGGAGACAACAAGCTTTCAGGAGATGCCTGAAAAGCAAAAGAGATTAAGTATCTTAATTACTAATAAACTGTTAGAAGTCCCACAGTTCATTCTCTAACGACAATTGAGACCACAGAGAAAATCCTCAGTCCTCCTTATCTAATATTTTGATGATCGCCTTGGTAAGTACTACTTGCAGCCTATGGCTTTGGCTATGTGCAACATGTCAAGACTCAGGAATCCAAGAGCCTAAGTTGTCTAAATCACAACCCTCCTCCTCTCTTCCCAGCCCATTCATATAAATACCTCTGTCTTCACAGTTGAAAGTGGCATCTCATCGTCTTTCCCACTGGAACCATCTGTTTCAGCAATCTCTCCAGCTGCAGAACTTCTAGGTTCTTCATCTAAGTCTTGACTCCTGAGTTCTGGTGGTGCCATACTTGAGACTGGACCAACTCCAGCTACTATCTCAGCCCCTGACATGCCTGGCTCTGGCTCTGCAGGTTCCATCTTAATCTCAACACCTGATTCCCTGATGTCTACCAGTTCATGGAGTCCTTTGTTTTCTGTTTCCTCAAAGTCTAGCCTCTCTTGTTTGACTGTCATTTCTGGTGCAGAAAGAGGTGCTGGTTTTTCCCGCTCCTGCTGGATAGGGTGCTCCCAAGGGCCAGGCAGGGACTGGGGATCATCATTTTCTTCACAGAATGATAGTGCTGCTTCTACAGCTGCCACATCCAGCACTTCAGGGTGATCATCGACCTGTCCCACAATATACAAACTGTTGAGAGCACAGAAAAAGCCCAAGTCCCCCCAGCCTAACAGTATAGAATCAGATGCTGAATCTAAAGCTACTTTTTCTACCTTTACCATTTAGAGGAAGCAACCAGTCTACAGACACTTGTGCTGAGCAAACAAGTAAACAGGACAGCAGGGAAGATAAATAGTACATCAGATTATAAAGATGAAAATGGACAAAAGTACAATTAAATAATCCTTACTAAGAAAATCAAAGAAAGGCAGAGGTAGTCTATGTAGTACCCCAAGACTTTTTACGATTTTGCTAAACAGTTAGTTACCTTGTCTTCAATGATGGCAATAATGTCTCCAACTGTTTCAAAGTCCAACTCTTCACCCGTGTAAGACACAGCAATATCCATCTTCTCAGCCAGATCTAAATCTTCCTTTCCATCTATGCTTGGAGCCTTTGATCCACCAGGAGCCTCCGCTACCCCTGACCGGAAACACTCTTCTTTGATAGAATTAATGATCATGGAGATTTCACTGCTATCCATGGAAACAGTCACAGTATGCGGATCCCCCACAGCTTCCAGAGGAACACAGGGGTCGGGCTGACTCACTGATTAACAGGAAGAAAAAAAGCAATTCAGAAGCTTATCCATTATTAAATGACCACCCGGAGATCACACCAGAGCTGTAGACACTAAAGGTCAGACACACTTAAGGTTAAAAACTCACTTCTGCCCATGTTTTCTTCTCCTTGGTTTTATTTACAGAGGTGAGAATACATCCTCAAGCCTGCGTATGTTTCCACACTTAACCCTCCCCACCCAGCTCACTAAACACCCACCCACTTCTATCCTTGTCTTTCTAAGGAGACAAGATGATCCAAGACTACGAGAACAGAAGAGAAGTATCTATATGGGAGATAATGCTCTTGGTCACCTTTCTCTAACTAAAGTTTGGTCCTGTGGCTGCTCAGGGCGTGGGTCAGGGACGAACCTGGAGCTACACTTTCAGGAGTGGAGCCAGCCGGAGCAGAGGATGGTGTTGGCAGCGCAGGCATCATGACAATGGTAGCCTGGGACACAGACTCTACAGGGGGTGGCACAAGTTTAACTGGAGGCTCACTGGCAACAGTAGTGAAGGAAGGAAGAGGAGTGGTGAACTGTGTAGGACCAGCTTCTAAAAGCCGGGAAAGAGTGGGAGCACCTAACAGACAAAGAGGTATACAAAATGAGGGAAGAAAGCACATGAACAAGAAGCAATAGCCACTCGAGGACTCAATATTTTTTTTTACAGTTTCAAAGAATAAAAGTAACTCCTGTGTTGAATAAACTCATAACCACATCCTTACTTTCTTTAACCTCACCTAGGATCTTCCTCCAAGCTAGGAATGAACCCAAGTGCCAGATTATACACTATCTATAGCAAAAACAGGTAGCCATTTTCTCTAAGGAAAAATGCACACTAAATAAAATAAAATAAAATGACTGGTATGACAGGCAAGAGGCTGAGGAAAAAAAGAGCTCCATGGCTACAAAGCAAAATCCTGGACAGCCTGAACTCTATAGCAAGACCCCGTCTCAAAAACAAAACGAAAGAAAAAAAAAAGGAAGAAAAAGAAAAGCGAGGAAAAGCCCTGCAACTCCTGCTGAAGTTCAGCACACTGTACACCACCCATGCTCCACTTTAATCAATACCAGTGTGTTTTGTTTTGCGGGGGGTGGGGGGGGTTGTGAGGAGTTATTTTGGGTTTTTGAGACAGGGTTTCTATGTAGTCCTAGCTGTCCTGGAACTTACTCTGTAGACCAGGCTGGTCTCGAACTCATAAGAAATCCATCTGCCTCTGCCTCCCAAGAGCTGGGATTAAAGGAGTGCACCACCAGACCCTACCCAATCTCTAATGTAATGTTCATATGGTATTACTATTTTTGCTTCACATTCTCTCATTTAATTCTTAACACATCCCTGTAAAAAATACATGCCACCACTAATAAAATAGGAAACTAATTCACCAGTAGTTAAGTTGCCTGTCAAATGTCACAAAACCAACAGTATGGTAGATCTGAGATTCAAACCAGGTCTCTAGTTCCAAATCTCTTTTCCCCTATTTTATAATCTCCAGGGTCTCTATTATCTTTCCACAGTTTTGCAAGAACTAATTTAATATATTGCCAACATTAATAAAATAGGGAACTAAGCCTCAATAGTTATCTATCCAAGGCCACAAAATCAATTGCAGGAAAGACATGAGATTGAAGCCCAGATCTCTGGTTCTAAACCTCTTTCCCCTATTTTATAATTTCAGGGATCTCAGGCATCTTTTCACATTTTACAAGGCATAGAGAAATAACTTCACTATCAACTTTATTGTTCTTTTTATCACCTATACTATGGTAATTAAAGCTATCAATATTTCACATATGAAATGGGTCAATAATCTCAAACACTATGTTAATAGAAAAGCTAGCTCTAAAGCAGTCTAAAAACTGTAATTTGGTCTTAAATACATGACTATTTTCTTTCTAATAAACATGAGAAGCATCAACAATAACTTACCTGAGGCAGCAGGGGAGGCTGCAACGGCACTGGTTGTTGGCTGTATCTCCCCACCATGTATCATGGGAAGAACCCCGCCTACCTCCAGGAGAACACCTGTGCTGTTCAGATGGCCAGAAGCCACAGACATCTCACTCTCACTGACCTATCAGGGAAGAACAGAGGTGAAGGCTACACTCAAGTTCTTTCACTACCACTTCCCAAAACGCTCCAGTGCTCAAACAAACCTCTTGAAACTTAAACTTAGTATCCACAAAAATACTTTAAGATAGAAGGGAAACTCCAAACTATAATGTTTAAAACTTAAGTGACAAGAGTTCTCTGAGGGAAGGAAATCACAAATAATTATCATTCAGATACCTTAGGATCCAAGGACCAACTTAACGCACTTTTTTTTAAGTTAATCTTTAACTAGGACACTCCTGTTTTTTGTTTTGTTTTTGTTTTACCCCAGGTCTTATTTAAGGGCCCAGGCATTCCCTTCCAAGTACTAAATCACCACAGCTCTCAAACACCCACAGAAGTCTCCATACCAGTCTGGGGCTAGTAGGCAGGAGGCTGCCCTTCTTCAAGAGCTCTGACAGCAGAGGGGAGGGGGGTGGAGTTGCTTTCTGTCCAAGCATCTTTTTCTGGGGTGAATCATCTGTTACTGGGGTCATGGGGGCTTCTAAGGGTGCAGAGCCTGGAGGAAGGGTGTCAGGAATCCCAGGAAACGAGGTGACTGGGGTACTCGGCAAAGTCCCAGGGGTTACCTAAGAGACAACAGAGAACCTTTATCTGACTTCTCAAACTATGGAAGGTTCCCTACTAATCTGGATGTGTTAGTGTGTCTATTATTTTATTAGTTCTGAATGGAAATACCCAGAAACTATCTACAATTCTTTCCCATAGTATTTTCTCTTCCACTCACTCTAATCCACAACCCAATCATTACATCCGACCTGTTATTTTCAAATTCCTTAAAAAACTATTACTATTTTATTTGTAAAGAAACAATCTCTTGGGGCTGGAGAGATAGCTCAGTGGTTAAGAGCACTGGCTGCTCTTCCTGAGGTCCTGAGTTCAATTCCCAGCAACCATATGGTGGCTCACAAACATCTGTAATGAGATCTGGCTCCCTCTTCTGGCGTGTGGACATATATGCAGGCAGAATGTTGTATAATAAAATAAATCTTAAAAAAAAATCTTTCTTCAATAGAAATTTTTAAGACTAAATACATTTACAAATAATTCACATAGTCTTTTTACCTATCTACCAAAAAGTCAAAATCCTCTATGCTTTTAGGTCCATCCTTATAGTCTTTAGCATTCAGACCAAGAGAAGTTGCTTTTAGGCAAAAAGTGGTTTCCCATTATTCAGCTCTCTGCGGCTTAATTTCCCTCTGCAAAGCAATTTCAATAAATGTAAATATACTTACCCCAGAGGTCGCCTCTTCTATAGTATTTGGAGTCAAGTCTCCAAGTGGATAATCACCTCCTGGGGAGGCAGAATCTATAGGTGAGCGGACCATCACAGTTGGTAGCCTTCGAGGAGGTGTTTTTACTGCTTGCCGAGCTAGAACATAAGTGAATAGAGACCAAATCTTCAGGGCTAAATAAGTGAAACCAGCCACTATCATACCCTAAAGAAGCATGATAAATCCAGATTAGAAGTTTTCTTACTTTTTTAGCTTCATTTTTCAAACTAAGGGCAATTATCTCACTAAACAAATTAACTACTTAACTACTTCAAGGGTAGTAAATAAATGTTTTATATACTTCTCAATGTCTTCTCCTGTGACTTTAGGAGTGGGCGGTGGTAGCACACGCCTTTAATCCCAGCACTTGGGAGGCAGAGGCAGGCGGATCT
>LOEQ01000549.1:332732-354048 GCA_001685075.1 Bramus lutescens | reverse complement strand
GCAAACATGGAAGGAATGTTGTATACATAATAAATAAATAAATCTTTAAAAAAAATTTTTTTGCCAATGGGCACAGAGCACAGATGGAACCTACATTGCAATGTCATTGCAAAGCTCATCCAGTCTGCTGTCCATGTGTCCAGCTTGAATTAGTTCAGCATCTCTTTTTAGCCGCCTATAAAAACAGAAACAGATTGTGGTTCTCTTTATGATTTTTTTTTAAATAAGTTTCTTTCTTCTTTTTTTTTTGGACAGGGTCTCCCTCTGTAAACCAGGCTGGCCTCAAATTTAAAGAACTTTTCCTGTCTTGGTCTCCCAAGTAAGTGTTGGGATAACAAGCATAAGCTATCAATACTGTTTTTTAAGAAACTCATTAGAGTGTATGTGAGTGTGCACGTGTGCAAGTATAGGTGGACACATTCCACACATATGAGGTCAAAGGACAAACTTTGGGGACTGGCTCTCTCCTTCCTGCCACTATAAACTACCACATCTAGAGCTTTTTACGTGAGTACAGATATCACACTCAGGCTGTCAGGCTTATATAGCATACACTTTTATCTACTGAGCAATCTCCATGACTCTTGTCTTGCTTTCTAAGCAAAGACCTTGCTATATAGTCCAGGCTGGCCTGAATTTGTGGTCTCAAGTGACCTTTCTATTTCAACCTCCTGAGTTGAGTAGAAGAAATATACCACACTCCCAGACTCAATTAAGTTTTTTTTTTTTTTTNTTTCAAGACATGGTTTCTCTGTGTAGCTCTGGCTGTCCTGAAACTCACTTTGTAGATCAGGCTGGCCTCAAACTCAGAGATTTGCCTGTCTCTGCTTCCCAAGCGCTGGGATTAAAGGCGTGTACCACCACTGCTCATCTTTAACTGAATTTCTCAATCTGCTATTTTAAAAAACTTTTATGGGGGCTGGAGAGGTAGCTTAGCAGTTAAGAGTACTAGCTGCTCTTCCAAAGGACCTGGGTCCAATTCCCAGCAGTCATATGACAGTTCACAACTGTCTGTAATCCAGTTCAAGGAAATCTAGTGTCCTCACACAGACATACATGCAGGCTAAACCCCAATACACATTAAAAAAAAATCTTAAAAAGAAAAATCAAAAAACTCTACATGGCTGGTTCTGTGCACACCTTTAATCCAAGTTCATGGGAATCAGCACCTGGTCTACATAGTGAGTCCCAGGCTTGCCAGGACTATACAAACAAACAAACAAAAAACAACTATTCTTTATATTTGTTTGTTTTTCCAAACAGGGTTTCTTTGTGAAAAAGCTCTGGCTGTCTTGGACTCACTTTGTAGAGGAGGTTGGTCTCAACGTCATAGAGATCCACCTGCCTCTGCCTCTGGAATGCTGGAATTCAATGTATGCGCCACCATACCGAATATCAGTTCTTAATTTCTTTCCAAGCCAGCCCGAGTCATCTGGTAACTACCTGTATCTCTCCTGTGTTTCTTTGATCACCTTCTTCAGTTCCTCAACTCTCTCAGCAGTCAGTTTCCGAACAATAACATCTTCAACAGTTTCCACCACTTCTCCTTTCTCACCACGTTTCCGTCTGTGGAAAATCAAACAATAATAAATCCAAATTGAAGTTAAGAGGACATGTGTTTCTTTCTACTTGTAGTCTTTCAGCCTTTTCTACCATTTAATCCTAAGTAACACCCGGTATACCTTTTTCACCCAATTAAGACAGATTTCCATAGTGAACACTTCCCAACTAAACAGATGTGTACCTGGGTTTATACTCACTTTGGAGTCTCAGTAGTCTCTAAGAGCTCTGAGTATTGAGAAGCACAATGCTATAAAAAAAATGAAAATGTGATAAGCAAGCTAGGAAAGAAACAAGATTTCCAAGTTTCAACAATTAGAATAAGACTAAGTGAATACACCTTTTCAAGACTGTGTAGTTTAGCTGGTCATGGTAAGAGGCAGAGGCAGGGGATCTGAGTTCAAGGTTAGCCTAGTCTACACAGTGAGTTTTAGGACTGCCAGGGATACATAGTAAGACACACACTACTACTATTATTACTAAATAAAAATTAGAAAAAAAAGTTTGCAATACTTTTTTACATACATACATAACCAGATTAGTAAATAGTGGGGAAAGGAAAATGGTATTTTCTTTTGCTTTTAATTTTTAAAATACTTTAAATGTGTTTTGATTTTTGAGACAAGGTTTCTTTGTGTATCTTTGTCTGTTCTAGAACTCGCTCTGTAGACCAGGCTGGCCTCAAACTCACAGAGATCCTCCCCACCTATCAAGTACTGGGGTTAAAGGCATGTGCCACCAAGACCCAGCTAAGTTATTTATTCTTATTAAATTTAAAATATTTTATCTTAAAAATATTTTTACTTAAAATTTATTTCGTTTTTGTATCTCTGTATGTATGTTCACATGAGCCCTCAGATGCCCAGAGCCGGGAGTTACAGATTGACAAGCCACCAGATGCTTATGAACCAAACCCAAGTCCTCTACAACGTTAGGTGCTCTTAACCACTGAACCTTCTTTCTAATCCCTTTTACTTTTTTGTTTTTTTTTTTCAAATGTGTGGAATGTCTATGTTCACAAGTTCATACGTTTGTGTGGGTACAGGTACATTCATGTGGATACCCAAGATTAACTCTGGGGGTCTCCCTCAACCAGTCTTTACCTCATTCTTTGTAGTAGGAACCAACTAGACCTTGTTTCAACTAGTCTAGAGAGCCAGCTTGCACCAAGGATTACTTACTGCCTTTCCATTCCAAACACTGTAATAACTGGTGGGCTGCCACACCTTCTTGGCATGCTTGGCATGTAAGCGGATTTAAGGATCCAAACTCCAATCTCTGGGTTTGTACAGCCAACACTTTAACCACTGAGCCATCTCCCCAGTCATAATTTCTTTTGGTTTTCTTGAGGCAGGGCTTTGCTATGCAGCCCTGGCTGGCTTGAAATTCACCATGTAAACCAGGCTAGTCTCACACTATGTTGATATCCTCCTGCCTATCTCCTAATCGTTAGAATTGCAGGGATGTACCACTACACCCAGCCTCTAGCACAGTAAGTCATTCCCTACTTCATGATACAGAAAACCTTGTAAACAACAAGGCAGAGCCTGGTAAAGAACCAATTTCATATTCCAATGAGTGTAGAAGAGCATCTGATTGGGAACTTACTTTTTGAGAAAACCAGTCTGGAGGCCGGCCAGGTTCTGCAAAAGGCTTGATTGCTCTGCTAACTGATACCCTAGCAAATGAGAAAAGGCCTTATTATATATCAAACAGGAAAAATACAGTGGCAGAGACGGGCTGAGTTCAAAGCTTAGTGTTTTATACACAGGAATAAAGAACCGCCACTGAAGTACTTTAGAATACCTTTCCTTTATCATTACTGTATTTACTTGTTAGTGCTGAGAATAAAAACAGAGGTTCACTCACGCACATTAGGTGCGTGCTCCACCAGTTAAGAGCTTTAGTTGTGGAATACCTGACAACAGAAAATGACACAACTATATAAAAAGCAATTCAAGGCCTGGTGAAACAGCCCAGTGGGTAAAGGCATTTTCTGCTGAGCCTGATGATATGAACTCAATCACCAAAATCTATGGGGTTCAAGAAGAAATACCAACGCCTACAATTTGTTCTCTGACCTCCACACCACACACAGTGCCATTCACACACCTATATACACATACATGCACAATGAATTAAAATGTAATAAACCAAATCTTTACATACTAGAAAAAATTCTTCAAATGTATCCAGAGTCTCACATATATACCCAAACTATACCCCCAGCCTGTATTAATTCTTTTTTTTTAAAGATTTATTTCATGTATGAGTGCTCTAACAACTTTAGGCCAGAAGAGGGCATCAAATCCCACTCTAGATGGTTGTGAGCCTGCATGTGGGTGCTGAGAATTAAACTCAGGACCTCTGGAAGAGCAGCAAGTGCTTTTAACTTCTGAGCCAACTAATTCTCCAGCCCAACTAGATTCTTAAAATTATTTCTTTGGCCATTCTCCCAGTTGGTACGTCTTACTTTTATGACTCCTTAAGAAGCCTACACCCCTGTTCTCACCTTCCTTTCCTTCTGAGGCACTCTCTCTTAACCCTTCATTATGAAACTGTATTTAAAACCTTTATTAACACTTAACTGTTTCTAAGAAACCACTCTTAAAAGCCTACAACTTTTTGTTTATTTTGTGTTTATTTTTTTGGAGATAGAGTTTCTTAGTGAAACAGCCCCAGCTGTCCTGGATTCATTTTATAGACCAGACTGGCCTTGAACTCAGAGACCCACTTGCCTCAGAATTCTGAATGCTGGGACTAAAAGCATGCACCAGTAGTTTAAATTTTATGAAATATTTTTCACTGTGTACAATATATACTTATAATTCTAACAAACAGGAGGGCTGTTTGAGGTTGGCCTGAGCTACATAGTGAGTATCAGACCAGCCAGAACTAAATAACAAGACCCTTTGCTGCTCCACCCCACCCTTCTCCCCAAAGCAGCTGGGTATTGGTCTACATGGCTGACCAGGCAGCCAGGGCTATAAAGTGAAACCCCATGTCAATATAAACCAATCCAAACAAATCCCCAAATAGCATTTTCTATCAATTAGGCCCTGTAAATACGTTAAACCTCTTCACTGTCTTCCTGACTAAGGAAAAACTAAACACTAATAATAATATCACGAACAAAGGCAAGATCATTGCCACTGATTTAAAGGACAGGAGCCAATCTATGTATGTACAACTTTCTGTAATTAAAACATCATCTAGCTGAGCCAGGAGGTGGTGGTGCACACCTTTAATCCCAGCACTCGGGAAGCAGAGGCAGGAGGTTGGATCTCTGTGAATTTGAGGCAACATGGTTTAAACTTCCACGACAGTCAGGGCTATTATGCAGAAAAATTTGCCTCAAAAAACAAACAAACAAAAAACCCCCAAATATTATTTGAGTGTGTTAGTGTATACTTATAACCCCAACAATCGGCAGAGAGAAAAATCTTGAGGACAAGATCAGATGATGTGGGGTTACACAAAGATTTGGAGGTTACCAACAAAAACAAACCTTTAAAACCAACTAAAGACATTTCAGTAAGACATCTTCTAGCTTCCAAAAGCAACAGGAAAGCACACGGTACACATGCATATATGCAGGCAAAACACTGATATACACAAAATAATGGTAATAAAAGTTTAATAGTGAAATCCAACAAACAAAAAGCAAAGTTAAGTATTTTCCTAGCCAATTCTCAAACAAAGCAATAGAAGAAACTAAACTGGTATCATTAGAATTAAAAACTTTTGGCTGGGCTGGGTGGTACATGCCTTTAATCCCATCACTAGGGAGGCAGAGGGCAAGCAGATTTCTGTGAGTTCAACGCCAGCATGGTCAACATAGTTGAGTTCCTGACAGCCAGGCTTATATAAAGTGGCCCTACCCTGAAAATATTTTTTTTTACTTTTTTGTGTTGTAAACAATTTAATTTTTTGTATTGTAAACAATATCAATCAAAGTGTAAAGACAGTTGGAGAGCTAGCTCAGCAGTTCAGATCATTGGCTGCTCTTCCAGAGCACCTTAGTTCAATTCCTATCACCTATGTGGTGGGTTTAAAACCATTTGTTACTCCAGTTCTGGGAATTTCACAACCTCTTCTAGCATACATATATGTTACATGCAGGCAAAACTCATATACATGAAAAATAAATGATTAAAAATTGTTTCTTAAAAAAAAGTACAGCTGGGTGAAAAAAAAATATAGCCAGGTGGTGGTGGTGGTGGTCAATGCCTTTGATCCCAGCACTTGGAAGACAGAGGCAGGCCTGGTCTACAGAGCTACGTACAGGACAGTTAGGACTGTTACACAGAGAAACCCTGTCTCAAAAAACCAAAAGTGCTATGAGCTGGCTCAGCTGATAGACATGTATCACCAAACCTGATGATTTTAGTTTGATCCCCAGAACCCATAAGGTGGAAAGAGAAACAAGTCCACAAATTCTGCAAGCTGTCTTCTGACCTCCACACTTGTATGCACACATGTAAACACACAAATAAATATAAAAAAATCTGTAATGAGAATGACTTTATACTTACTAATATGGCTATAATAAAATACAGGAAATATTGTGAAGCAGATAAAAAAACTGAAGGTGATAGCGATAAGTTCAGTTGGTAGAGTGCTGGTCTAGCCTGCATGAATTTGTTTGATATACTTCAAAAACTGGGCCTCAGAGGCTGGAGAAATGGCTCAGTGTATAAGAGAACTGATTGCTGTTCCAGAAGACCCTAGTTCAATTCCCAGCACCCATATGGGAGTCCACAACTGTCTGTAACTCCAGTTCCAAGGGACCCAACACTGACGACAAAACACCAATGAAGATAAAATAAAAATACATCAATTAAAAAAAACTGGGCCTCATAGTACATGCCTGTAATCATAATATTCAGGGGGGCTGAGACAGGATCAGGAGTTCAAAGTCATCCCAGGCTACATAGGGAGGAGTTAGAAGCTAGCTTAGCTTAAAAAATAAAATAATGTTAGGCCAGTCGAATATGCTGAAGAAGGGCCATACTTTTTTCTGGACATGGCAGCACACACCTTTAATCCTAGCACTCAGAAGACAGAGACAAGAGGATCTCTGAGTTTGAGGCCAGCTGATCTATAGAGTGAGACTCTGTCTTTAAAAATCAAAATTAGGCTAGGTGGTGACGGTGCACGCCTTTAATCCCAGCACTCAGGAGGCAGAGACAGGTGGATCTCTGTGAGTTTGAGGCCAGCCTGGTCTACAGAGTGAGTTCCAGGACAGGCTCCAAAGTGACACAGAGAAATCCTGTCTTGAAAAACCAAAAACCAAACCAAACCAAAATAAGTTTGATGGCTGAAGGTGTAGTAAGACGGCAGAATCTTTACCTAGCATTCACAAAAGTCCTGCATCCCATCCCAAGTACCTCTACTCTCCAAAGTTTGGGGAGGATGAAGAGATGGTTCAGAGGACACACACTGATCTTACAGAGCCAACATTCTGTTCTAGGAACCAGTGTCAGATGTCTCACAACTGTCTGGAACCCTAACTCCAGGGGCTCCCAAAGGATCTTGCACTTATGTGCCCATATTCCGACTTCAACACACACACATAAACCTACATAATTTTTAAAATAATATATTAAAGAAAATGGTTTGGCAGTTCCTCATAAACTGTTAGCCCTGGAGTTACCAGGAGGCCCAGAGACTCTATTGCCTGGGTGATCTCAAGAGAACTAAAGACACTGTCCTCAAAGACTTATTCACATTTGCCCCAAGGTGAAAGCCTGAATGTCAGGTAACGAACATGCAGTTGACATGAACATGCAGTCAGTTTTTTTTTTTAATGAACATAGGCAGGGGATGTGCATTTTCACTTCTAAAAACAACAAACAAGCTGGACAGTGGTGGTGCACGCCTTTAATCCAGGCACTTGAGAGGCAAGGAAGGTGGATCTCTGTGAATTCAAGGCCAACCTGGTTTACAGAGTAAGTAGAGCAGAGAAGCCCTGTCAAGCATGTATTGAACATGTACAGACTTTATTCCCATAACCAGTGGCTCTCAACCTTCCTAATGCTGTGACCCTTTAATACAGTTCCTCAGGTTGTGGTGACTCTCCAACCCTAAAATTATTTTCGTTGCTACTTCATAAATGCAGTTTTGCTACTGTTATGAATCAAAATGTAAATATTCTTAGAAATAGGTTTGCCAAGGGGTCATGACCCAAAGGTTAAGAAATTGCCCTAAACCATTAGCATGCAATGTTACTGTATTAGAGATAATGTGAAATATTCAAGAGGGTATGTATGTGTTGGCGACATGCAAATACAAGGCATCTTATGTAAAAGAATTGAGTCACAGGGCTGGAGAGATGGCTCAGAGGTTAAGAGCACCTACATGGCAGCTCACAGCTGTCTATTACTCCAGTTCCAGGGGATCAAGCGCCCTCACACAGATATACACGCAGGCAAAACACAATGCACATAAAATAAAAATAAATTAAAAAAATAATTGAGTCACCATCATTTTTATAACCTCAAGGGTCCTGGAACCAATCTCCACAGATACGAAAGGAATGATTCATACTATCATCTGACCAATACTAGAATTATTAATGTATGGTACATGTGCATATACCTTGAAAGTGCTATGTTAACTGACAAAAAAGCTAATCCCAGAAGACTACATAGTATACCTACAGGAAATGTTTAGAACAGGCAAATCTATGGGGAAAGGAAGCAGACTGGTCTGGAAAGGGAGCAGTGGGAAATGTAAAGAGATTTACAGGGAAGGCTGCACAACTTTGTGAAAACAGGAAAAACTACTAGCTTTAAAGTGACTAACTTAAAGGAATGAATACCCTGAGGTGAAAAATACTCATTCCTGGTTAAGTTGATGACACATGGCAAATTCCTGCACCAGAGAGGCAGGGGCAGGCCAGCCTGGTCTACAGAGTGAGCTCGGAGATAGCCAGGGATACACAGAAAACAAAACATGAAAGAAAAACACTCAGTCGTACAGCCCAAGAAATCAGATATCTTAGATTCCTTACCAGTTTTGATCTCCACTCCTCATAACAGAAGATGCTAAACACAACTTCTCTCGGATGGACCACGGCTCTGTTGGGCCAGTACTCAGCAACTTGTGCTCTGGGAATAAAGGAGGCTTAGAAACGATCATTGAGCTAGTTCTAAGTCCCAGAACAGCTAAAAGCCGACATAAAATAATACCCCCGGATGAGAGTGGAGTATTAATCCTGGTTCTCAGGAAGCAGAAGCAAGCAGACTTCTGTGAGAGGGGCTTGCCTGGTCTGCACAGTGAGTTTCAAGGCAGCCAGGGTCAGTCTCAAAACAAATAAATTTCAGTCTTGTTCAAAAAATGTGAAAAACTACCATCAATCATTTATTATGACCAAATCTTGATTTTCACCATTCCAATGAAATATCATCACTACTAGCCAGGATACCTGTACAATGAATACGCATTAAGTTGTTTATATGCCATTTGTTCAAAACACTGTATTTGTTCAAATGTCATGGCTTTAAGGTCTGCTCTTAAAAAAAAATGGCAGTATTACGTTAAAAAAAAAAGTTCCCCAGTTTGAAATCAACCTTATTTCCCAAGATTCCTAGCGGCCACCGGCTCATACAGCCCACCTCCTACTTTGCATAAAGTTGTTTACACTTCAGCCCCTCCCCCCCTCAACTGCCGGTGAAAGAAAAAAAACGGCTGAAAAACACGAAACGCATTTTCCCCATGGCAGAACACGCCCACAGTTAACAGATCTCATTGCCGACTGCTTCTCAAACCTGACTAGAGAAACAACTGAGCCTCAGGGCACTCGGCCCTGCCTTTATGTTTACCCTCGAGCGCGCCAAGCACACAAAGGCTTCCCGGCTGCTTCTCTGCAGCCTCGGGTTGATCCCTACGCCAGGCGGCGGCCCTAAGCGCGCCACGGAAGGCAAATCTCTGAAGACCTTGCGCTCCCTGACAACCCACTCCTCCCACTCCCTTCGTGCACGACGAAAATGGGATGCCTAGCCTCGACTCCACAAAGGCCTTGAATGTAAAAGCGGCTCCGACACTCACTGCCTGTTCCGGTCGCCATTTTGGCTTCGACGTCTTCAACGCTTGCGAAAGATGCAGGGAACTCTGGGAAATACGGTAACACCGTCTGTTCGCGGTGCCTCCTGGGTAATGTGGGTGGGTCAGTTTGTCCTAATAAAATCAGCCTAGGAAAGACTTTTTTTTTTTACTAACAAAAGAAAAGGTATAGTAGCTGAAACCTCAAAAAAGAAACGTCTAGATCTAGAGATAAGAGCGAAGCGAGACGAATCCGGTAACGAACAGCTACGAACTCCTGACAGTTGTTAACCCGGACCCACATTACAAGAGGCCAACCAGAAAAAGTCTCTCGGTTGTCTCCGCCCCCTTCGCTTTCTTATTGGCCGGACGAGCTCAGCGCGCAATTTAAAACATTGTACGAGGAACAAAGCTGCGCCTCGTGGGCGGAGTTGTGCTCTCCGCTAGCCAGAGCCTTGGTTCTGCTGCTGGGTGGAAGCTGGGATCTAAGAAGCAGCGAGGTAGACCGTCTTCGGGTAAGTGCGCTTAGGCTGGCGCACGTTTTATCAGCTCTTCCCTGCGTGGCATAGTCCACAGAATGCCCCCGTGTCTTCTCTAATTCCTGAATTCTCACCGTGATCTTTGGAGTGAGGTTGGAAAAGTACCCTAGGGTTCCTGAAGCACACCTGCACTGGTAGGCCTGTAGACAGCCTATGGGGAACGCTAGATATCTCTCGGTGCCAAGTTGCCCTCAGAAATGAAGCCTCGGGCTGAATTACTTTTCTCATTCTCTTCCCCTTGGCTGATAATGATATATAGTCGCGACGGAATGTCCTGGGCAAGGTTATTCCATTCACCAGGGAATTGTTTCTAACCTACAGGTTTGCAGTTTCTCTGCTTGAATGCTCGTCGACCCATTTACTCTTGTTCTTGTTTGTTGTTTTGTCTCTTAGACGTTGGCTGACTCTCTTGCTATGTCTCACGGGATCCTTTCTCCGCCAACGGGCTTACTGTCCGATGAGGATGTTGTAGTCTCCCCCATGTTTGAATCCACAGCTGCAGATCTGATGTCTGTGGTTCGAAAGGACCTGTTGTCAGACTGCTCTGCCATCTCCACCTCTCTGGAGGACAAACAGGTAAAGGACTTGAGTGGCTTAGAGGCAGAAAATGATACCCTCAGCTTAACAGTTCTTTATACAAGGTAGTATGAGATCAAAGATCACTAATCCCAAAGAAGTGAAAGATCAATTAAAAATTAAAGACAAAGCTGGGCCTTGTGGCCCACGCCTTTAATCCCAGAGGCGTGGATCTCTGAGGGCAGCCTGGTCTACATAGTAAGTTAGTGCCAGGACAGCCAGGACTACACAGAGAAACCCTGTCTCGAAAAACCAAAACACAAAAGAGGGCAAACAAGTAGAAAATAGTTTATATCCATAAGAATATTGACATTATAGTCATGAAATACCCCATTGTTAAATCATAGGTACAAGGGTGTGAGAATGCATGTTTGCTATGTCCTAGGTTCAAATCTCAGCATTGCATACAATTGTTTGCACAGAACCATGGTGGCCTTAACTAGGTAGAATGGAATTCATGTTTTAATAATTATCATAGCTGCCAAATTGCCTTTCTTTTGTAGGCCAAAAATTTCTCAGTAATAGCTCTATTCATGCTTGGAGCCAAACTGTTGGAGAGGGGCTGCCCTGTGCTTGGCAAGATGTTTAGTAGCATTTCTGGCCTCTAGCCACTAGATACAGTATCTCTTCACTAACTAGAACTCAGTGTCCTTGGGAATAGAGAGACATTCTCTAAATATCTGCTGAGTAAATGGAGTGATTGCTATTTAATTTTGTCCTTCAGAACTTTGTTCATGGTCTCCTAATTACTATGATGAAATTGGGTCTTGGATTCAGGCATGTCTACTCTTACTTGTTATTGTTGGATATATGTTTTGTATAGATGTATATGTGATGGGGGATACGCACATGTAGAAGTCAGAGGACAACTTCAGAGAGTCAGTCCTCTTCCATTCTTATATGGATTCCTGTGACTGAACTCAAGTTGGCAGGCTTGTTTAGCAAGCTGAGCCATCTTACTAAGAGTTAAGAGCCCTTCTTGCCAGAGAACCTAAGTTAAATAAACAAAAATTGTTTATTCTGAAATAGTCTTTGTAATCAAGACTGGCTTTAAATTTCTGATTCCCCCATTTCTTCCTACTGGATATTGGGATTACAAGCATGATGCCTGGTGCATACTGGTATTAAAATATCAACTGATTCTAACACAGATCACTGGTATAGCAAGCCAGATTTGCAGGACAGTAATGAGACAGGGAAGGGTAACAAAGTTCATGTGCACTAGAATTATTGTGGAACCAAAAGAACAGTTGCACAGGGCTACTTAGGTGGAATGAGGAATTGGTAGCATGCTTCCTAGGAACTGGGCTGTTTGTCCATTTGCTTAGAAGTTAACTCTGTGTCCTGGCTGGAATCTGTTACAGGCTCCATTTGAGGACACTGCAGAGAGGGTGAAAGTTTACCTTCGAATCAGACCCTTTTTAACTTCTGAGTTGGACCGACAGGAAGATCAGGTGAGGATAAGGTGAAATGGTATAGGACAAAAGAGGCTCACTAGGAATGCTTCTTTACTTTGCTAACCTCTGCTTTCTACCTTCTCAGGGCTGTGTCCGTATTGAGAATACAGAAACTCTTATACTACAGGCACCCAAAGACTCCTTTGCCTTGAAGAGCAATGAGAGGGGAATTGGTCAGGCCACCCACAAATTCACCTTTTCCCAGGTATGCAATACTGGTGTATGAACTAGACCTAACACTTGGGAAGTTTTATTTGTTCTTTAAAAGATTTCTACCCGAGTGTGAGTTCTCTATATGTGTATCTATTAATTCTGCGACCCTTACTATGTGCTAATCAGTGTGTCAGGTACTTTATGTACATTCATTCCTGCTGATGTTATCATCACTTCTTCCCTGATAAGCATACTGTTGCTCATAGTACAGTGAAGGTAATTTTGCTGACGCCATAGATCTAGTAAGTGGGAAGACGGCGCTGGGATCCAGATCCAGCCATCTCCAAACCCATGCTTACAACCAATGATATTTTCCCCTTGTATGCACAGCGTCACAATAACATTAAGTATTTAATTTAGAAGAAGGGGAGTAGCAGAGAGTGGCTGGGTCTTCGGCATTTAGGAACAGCTGGAGTTCGGCAGGAAAACCTACATGAGTGGTCCCCAGGGAAGGAATACACCTACTAGTCCTGCACAGAAACAGGTGGCAGGTGAAGTATGGCAGGCCTCTGATAACAGGTCTGTTCCTAGATATTTGGGCCAGAAGTGGGCCAGGCGCCCTTCTTCAACCTGACTGTGAAGGAGATGGCAAAGGATGTACTCAAAGGGCAGAACTGGCTCATATACACATATGGAGTTACCAATTCGGGGAAGACGTACACAGTTCAAGGTAAGTAGTAAGCCTGAGCAGGGTAGTTAACCCAGGATCTAATGTTTGTCTTTACCTTTTGATGCCCTGGGTAAAAGATAGTATCTCTGATATTCTTCCAGGTACTACTAAGGATGGGGGGATCTTGCCCCGGTCCCTGGCTCTCATCTTTAATAGTCTCCAAGGCCAACTTCATCCGACACCTGATCTGAAGCCCTTGCTTTCCAGTGAGGTGATCTGGCTAGACAGCAAACAGATTCGCCAGGAGGAAATAAAGAAGCAATCCTTACTAACTGGAGGCCTTCAAGAGGTAAAGTAGTAATAAAGCTGGGATAAAGGGTACAGAGTTCAGGAAAGATTTGTGCTTATCTTCTCTTTGCTCCTTCAGGAGGAGCTGTCCACCTCCTTGAAGAAACGTGTCCACATTGACAGTTGGATAGGTACCAGCACCAGCTCTGACAGTGGCATTGCTGGGCTCTCTTCCACCAGTCAGCTCAGCAGCAGTAGCCAGCTGGACGGTACGTACACGTGGGCTGTGCTGGGCAATGGTGGGGACCCACTCTCTACCCCAACAGCTCTAAGGTCTGTAGGTCAGAGATTACAACCTGAAATCCATCTTTTGAAGTTCTTATAGACCAAGGCAAGATGAACTGCACAGTGATTAATGACCTACACATTGATTTTTCTCACAGTAACAAGTCATTCATGGGCACAGCCAGACACTGCCCCAGTAAGTGTCCCAGCAGACATCCGCTTCTCTGTTTGGATCTCCTTCTTTGAGATCTACAATGAATTGCTTTATGACCTGTTAGAACCACCTAACCATCAGCACAAGAGACAGACACTGCGGCTGAGTGAGGATCAGAATGGCAATCCTTATGTGAAAGGTATACAAAGGTAGAGGAGGTTGGTAGAAAACCTGGAGGCATGTAGGGGAAAAGGGGGGCTAAGTGTTCCCACCTCTTTCTTGGCCCCAGACCTCAACTGGATCCATGTTCGCGATGTTGAGGAAGCCTGGAAACTCCTGAAAGTGGGTCGCAAGAACCAGAGCTTTGCCAGCACCCACCTGAACCACAACTCTAGTCGCAGGTGAGTTGTGAGAATTAACTCTTGGCTGTGTCTAGGAAGCTTTAGCCCTCCACCTGATCATGGATGAGATGATAATTGATTTTTCTCTTCTCCTTTTCAGTCATAGCATCTTCTCCATCAGAATCTTGCATCTTCAGGGAGAAGGGGATATAGTGCCCAAGATCAGTGAGTAAGTTTTTCCACTTAGAAATTTAACCATCTTGGTCACCTAGTTGTAAGGGCAAAGGGTAATAATTCTCAAAGGAACTAGCTGTTCCCAGAATTATATAAGCTATGAGTTCCTTACATCAGGTCCTACACATTATTCCATCCAGACTGTCACTCTGTGATTTGGCTGGCTCAGAGCGCTGCAAAGATCAAAAGAGTGGCGAGCGGCTAAAGGAGGCAGGAAACATTAACACTTCTCTGCACACGCTGGGCCGCTGTATTGCTGCCCTGCGGCAAAACCAGCAGAACCGGTAAGCTGTGGACTAGGATGGCCTGGGGCTTGATGATTTGGTCAGTTCTATGTCACCACTGTTTGGAAGCCCCATTATGTTCACAGTGCTATTTTTCTGATTCTGTGCAAGGTCAAAGCAGAACCTGATTCCTTTCCGCGACAGCAAGCTGACTCGTGTGTTGCAAGGCTTCTTCACAGGTCGAGGCCGTTCATGTATGATTGTCAATGTGAATCCCTGTGCATCTAACTATGATGAGACTCTTCACGTGGCCAAGTTCTCAGCCCTTGCCAGCCAGGTATGAAGCTATAGGCATGATGATTGTATTTAATCTGGACTGGCAACCTTAAGATAATTCTTAGAAACTAGTAAACGAGTCAATTAAGGTTTTCTTTTCCTTCTCTAGCTTGTGCATGCCCCACCTATGCATTTGAGAATCCCATCCCTGCATTCATTCATCAAGGAGCGTAGTCTTCAGGTATCCCCTGGCTTACAGAAAGGGGGCAAGACTGACTCAGACTTTGATGACCATCCTGAAAATGAAGCTGACATCTCTATGTATGGCAAGGAGGTGAGAATACAAGAAGGCTCTAGGATAGCAGCTTGATGGCTGCACATTTTCCAAGGGGTGCTCCAGATGGGTTCGGGCCTTTTTCTGCAGAAGGATCTTAAGATCTCTGACAGGTGTGTTCTTCCTAGGAGCTACTGCAGGTGGTGGAAGCCATGAAAACACTGCTTTTAAAAGAACGACAAGAAAAGCTGCAGTTAGAGATGCAGCTCCGCGAGGAAATTTGCAATGAGATGGTAGAACAGATGCAGCAGCGGGAGCAATGGTGCAGGTACTGCTAAGTGGCCCCTTCCAGTGAGTCACCTGTGAGAGGGGACATAAGACTGGGGCACAGGGTTGTCCCTCAGTTTCACTCAGAATCCTCACTACCCTCTTCTGTCAGTGAGCATCTGGACAACCAAAAGGAACTACTGGAGGAAATGTATGAAGAGAAGCTGAAGATCCTCAAGGAATCACTGACAAGTTTCTACCAAGAAGAGATTCAGGTGAGTTTGCCCCATCCAGTCCCAACTGTCATGCAGACTTCTGTCACTTGGTTGTCTGAGATGAACAAAATTTTACTTATATTTAATTATTTATTGGTTGATTGATTTTGTGGGACGGGGTTTCTCTGTGTAACAGTCCTGGCTTTCTTGGAACTCCTTGTACACCAGGCAGACCTCAAATCCATCTGCCTCTGCTTCCCGAGTGCTGGGATTAAAGGTGTGCGTACCTACCTAAGTTTTATAAACTCTAGTAAGAACAGGAATAGAACTAATTTTTCTTCATTTCTCTTAGTGCCTTGTAGTTAACTGAATTTAAATTCAGGGTCTAGCGTCAAGATTTATGTTCATTTATTCGGGCAGTGGTGCCATAGGCCTTTAATCCCAGTATAGCTAGGCAGATCTCAGTGAGTTTGAGGCCAGCCTGGTCTACCAAGTAAGTTCCAGGACAGAACTGTTACACAGAGAAACTCAAAAAAAAAAAAAAAAGTTCATTTAATCAGGTCCTTTGGTTGTTTCTCTGACTCTGGACAGAACTGTGCTCTCTGCTTCCCTCTTAGGAGCGGGATGAAAAAATTGAAGAGCTAGAAACTCTGTTGCAGGAAGCCAAACAGCAACCAGTGGCTCGAGTGTCAGGGTCTGAACTGTCCCTACGGCGGTCACAAAGGCTGGTAGCTTCTGCCTCCACTCAGCAGCTCCAGGAAGCTAAAGCCAAACTAGAACAATGCAAAGCACAGCTAAACTCTACCACTGAAGGTGAGGAAAGAGCCTCACTTTGTCTGCTTGCTGCTGTTAAAGAGGTAAGCCATGTATTAAATGTGTTTATATTCTGTGTTTCCCTCTCAGAGCCGCAGAAGTACCAGCAAATGTTGGAACCACCAGCCATAGCCAAGCCCTTCACCATTGATGTGGATAAGAAGTTAGAGGAGGGCCAGAAGGTATCAAAGGGAATGTATGTGAGAGTGAGGGGTTTTTGTTTTGTTTTGTATTTGGGTTTGTATGTGTGTCCCCTGAGGAATGGCTATTTCATTCAGAAAGCCTGCTTTTGTTTTTGCTTTACATTTATTTATTTGTGTGTGGTAATGTGGATGCCACATGGGTTCCATGTGGGTTCCTGGGATTTAACATTTAACTCAGAATGTCAAGCTTGGGTGCCCTCACTAGCTAAGCCATCTCACTGGCCCCCAGCCTCCTTGAGTCCGTCATCAAATGGCTGCTGTGCTTGATTTTGGCCACATTCTGATACCTACTCTTTCAGAATATAAGGATGCTAAGGATAGAGCTTCAGAAAATAGGACAGTCTCTCCAGTCAGCAGAAAGGGCCTGCTGTCACAGCACTGGGGCAGGAAAGCTTCGCCAAGCCTTGACCAACTGCGATGACATCTTAATCAAACAGGTGAGGGCAGCCTAGATACTCCTCCCCTTCCCAGCCCCATCCAGTGTCTATGTGAGAAGGGAACTGAGAACAGAAGAGAAAGGTGTACTAGTGGGAAACTGTCATGGTGGGGGTGGGACCCAGGACTTCATGCATGCTATGCAGGCATTCTACCACTAAGCTATGACATTTCTCGTTGGTGTGTACTGATGCCAGAGATCTTAAAAGGCTAAACAGAAATGTTCACTTCTTAGACTGATACCTAGGGGCAGGCCGAAATGTTTTTAGAAGATGATGGGGTCTCACTGTGTAGCTCTGGCTGGCCTAGAACATAGAAATGCTGGGGTTAAAGGTTCAATCTCTAACTTTTATGTTACTTAGAACCAGACCCTGGCTGAGCTACAGAATAACATGATGCTAGTGAAACTGGACCTTCAGAAAAAGACAGCCTGCATTGCTGAGCAGTATCACACTGTGATGAAGCTCCAAGGCCAGGCTTCTGCTAAAAAGCGGTTGGGAACAAACCAGGAAAACCAGCAACCAAATCATCAACCCCCAGGAAAGAAACCATTCCTTCGAAACTTACTTCCCCGAACACCCACCTGCCAAAGCTCAACGGACAGTGGCCCTTACACGCGGATCTTGCGCTCTCGGCACTCTCCTTTGCTCAGGTCTCCTTTTGGCAAAAAATACTAAGGTTGTGGGGATGAAGACACATGCTTGTTGCCCTAAGGTTGATGAACTGCTCAACTTTTAAGTCTCTTAAGCTCCATATATATATCCTGAACTGTATCACGAATTATTGTATTATAATCACATATATAAACTCATTTTTCATGCACAAATATTATACTGAATAAAGACACTGTTTATGCTTTTATTTGGATTCCAAACTTAGAAAAATATAAAAAGGAGGACAGAAACTGATATAAATACCATCTGGTCTGTTGGACCCTTGGACAGAATAGCAATGGGAACCAGCCTAATGTGCACTACGAAATGAGTCAAATGGCAATACGTATTCATAAGGTTTTGTTTTGTTGTTTGTTTGGGGTTTGTTTTTGGTTTTTGTTTTTTTCAAGACAGGTCTTACTATGTAGCTCAGACTGGCCTGGAACTTGCTGTGTCTCAAAACATCCACCTGCCTTTGTCTTCAAAATGCTAGGATTAAAGACGTGCACCACCATGCACAGCTAAAATTTCAAAAGTAAGAGGGGAATAAAAATATTCTGAGCACAAGAGAAGGAGGGTTACATCTTAAACACAGAATGATGGCTAGCATCATATAGCACAAACATCAAAGTGTATTTGAAACTACAAGAACATAGGATGATTCCCTCAACCTTGCAGACAAGGTTGAAGACAAAGTATTCTTTGGAGATAAAAGGAAAAAAACAATTACATCAAGCATTACATAAAAGATATCAGCATGAATTTTAATATCCGAAATAAAAAAAAAGGTACTTTCAAATGACCACAAAGTATCTGTAATCTGGTCTCCTTGTGTTGACTTTCATCAGGGTATAGCTAATGCTATAGCCATCCTGGCCCTCAATATGAGCTACAGTTCATGCTCACAGACTTCCACTTGAAAGGTTTTAGAAGACTCCCTTCAAAAGCAGTCTCCCAAAGATCATATGAATAGCTACACTCTAACCCTAATCTCTGACATCAGAGACCACAATGCAAAACGAAGGTCATTCTAGCCAGGCCTCATAGCCAGGCCTCACAGCACACGCCTGTAATCCCATCGTAGGCTACACAGAGAAACCCTGTCAACACGGGACCTCACTACACCAGAAGACAAGCAGGACAGTCTTTTTTTGCCTATCCCACTCCAGCAGCATTAAACCTTGTTTCTGTAGCATCACTTATGGTAAAGTGCTGTAAAAGGGATTTTTGGAGGTGGGGAGACTATGGGAGGGCCAAGACCTGCTATTCTGAATAGAAGGGTGAAGTGCTGGCTGACAGAAGACAGACAGTACCTGTCCTCCATCATGTTTCTGTCTACCACTGAAGGTGATCCATAGGCTGTCCCCAAGGCTGTTTCTATCTGTAAAAATGAGAAGAGCTTAGGTCCTTGGGAGAACAGACGTGGCTGCTCTTTACTGGAGGTAAGGCTTAATACTGGTCTAGCAGTGCACTGCTTGAGAGCTGTCAACTACGGCGTGACTGAAGACAGGTTGAGTGGAGAAACTCTGCGTGTAGGCGTGTTGTTTGCAGACAGTGAGGCAGGAAGGAAAAAGGTACCAGGCGTGTCAGTGCTTGGCGTCTCCCCTTGGTTCCGCAGTTGTAGGATCTGGCGGAGCAAGGCCTTACCTTCTTCCCGCGTCTAAAACAAAGTCACACCTGTTTCAAAATGTGTTCAATGCTATTCTCAAAAGCTGGTTTTTAAAATACTGTTCAGAACATTCCTTTACAAATAAAAGGAGTCTTGTCCCCTTAAAAAAAAGGAAGTACTCAATGGATGACTTCCACAAGTCAAAGTAAGCTTCCTGGCACACCATGTAAAGACCATATGTTTTGGCCTGAAACCCAAACCTTTTAGAATCCAATACTCACATCGTTGAATGCGCAGCACTTCTGGGCACAAGTTGAAGCTTCATCCCACAATTTGCATTTAAAATAGTACTGGGCCAGGTAGCGGAAGGCTGTACTCTCCTCCAAGTGCTCCACTACTTCCTAGATAAGGAAAGCAAGCATGACTGAGGTGACAAGAACCCGTCAGTGACACAGCTCTCATGCTCTGACACATACCCCACACGAATAGATATCTTGGATGTATTTGATGTAACACTGGGCAGCCTGCTCTGACTCAGTCAACTGTTCATGAAGCCTACAAAAGAAATTGGGCTTTAAATAAAAGACCACAAAGCAAGTCAGATATTAAAAAGTAAAGGTATAAATAAAACCTGAAATGACATATAAACAAGTAAATCTTAACATAAATAACATGTTGAGATCCAGAATACAATCAGTGCCTATTAAGTGGTTACTATGGTGCACAGCTTCAATCCACCAGCACTAGGAAGGCAGAGACAGGGGGACCTCTGTGAGTTAAAGCCCAGGCCTGGTCTACACAGAGAAACCCTATCTTTTTTTAAATTATTTATTTATTATTATGTACACAACATTCTGCCTCCATGTGTGCCTGCACACCAGAAGAGGGTGACAGAGCTCATTACAGATGGTTGTGAGTCACCATGTGGTTGCTGGGAATTGAACTCAGGATCTCTGGAAGAGCAGGTAGTGCTCTTAACCGCTGAGCCATCACTCCAGCCCCGAGAAACCCTATCTTAAAAAACAAAACAAAATGACAACAACAAGAAGCAAGGTGTCTACCAGTGCCTGAAAAAAAAAAAGTTACTTAAGGGCCAGGTGAGCTGGCTTAGCAGTTGAAGCAAAGCCTGATACCTGAGCTCAGTTCCTGGGGCCCACATAATGGTAGGCGTAAACTGACTTCCACAAGGTGTCCCCTGACCTCCACATGCACATACCACATACATATACACAAAATTAAAAAAAAACTTTTTAAAAAAGAGTAGTTGACTTAAACTGATAATTGAATAATATACCCTTGCAAAAATTTCCTGCTAACACTGGTAAGAATGAAAGAGATAGCCAACAGCTGACTACTGAGCAATTCTCCCATGCACACAGGCCCTGATGCGTGCTAGGCAAGTCCTCAACCACTCAACTACACTTCTAGTCCACTCAGATCTTTTTCACCTCATTTTTCATCTCTTGCTTAATAGGAAATCTATTCCAATTCAAGGTGAAGCAGAACTTTCTATAGAGTCAAGAGGCTAAAGCTAGAATATAACTTCGTGCCAAGAGGCTAAAGCTAGAATATAACTTCGTGCCTAGCATGTATAAGGTCCTGGGTTCATCTACAACACAGAGAAAAGGAAAGAGCTGGGCGATTGCAGAACCAGGGCTTCCACACCGTTTCCACACCCTGCTCCATGCCCACACTCATATGACACGACCTCAGGAAAACCAACACAAGTATCAGAAACATTCCACTTACTTTGCCAGCTTCACGAGAGCCATCTTTTCCACATCTCCCACAGCATATGCTCTCCAGTAACACTGTCGAAGAATAAACTGGTCATTTCTGACTACTGCCCATGTGGAACAACTAATCACATAAACGATAAGGCCACGCAAGCCTTCTAGAAACGCAGGCGTACACAATACAGAGCGTTTTTCCTAACTGTTATATAGGTCCAGGCTATATATGTAGACATCCACACTGATAATCTCTGCCTACACTACTTTTATGCTATGCACCTACAAAATATTCAGACTTTGCTACACACAGA